>CM076579.1:1512957273-1513472584 GCA_034641835.2 Pinus albicaulis | reverse complement strand
AACCGGACCCGATTTTTTTATAGGGCACATTGGATTGAGAATTCGAGTTAAAATTAGGCAGACGTCAGCATCCCATTTTGGAACACGAATTTGGTTTGAAATTCAATCTATTCAGATTTTTGAAGTCCGACGAAAAGGGTTCTTTAATGTTTTGATAGTTTAATATATACATATGTTTTAAACATATGTTATATATATATCATATGTGAAATGAAAGGTGGGCCATAGAATTTATTTTTAATTTTATTTTTTTAAAAAGAGGGTTTATTATAATATGTTTTATATGTTACGGCATATAAAAATAAAAAGGTCGAAAAAGCTTGGTAGTTTTTTTTATAGACAGTACGTAAATTTTTTATTACACAACAGTGTGTAAAAGGTGAAAGACTGAGTGTAACTTTTTAAGTGTGTATGCACAACAATGCGAAAGGGAAAAACACAACAGAGTTTTTTAGAGACAGAGTATGTTTGTTTTGAACAGACAGTGAGTTGGTTTTATGCACTGCGTTTTGTAGCAGTCATAATTTTGTAATCCCTCTCAGTGAGGAAGTAGTGTAATAGTTTTTTTTTGAGTTATTGAAGGGAATAGAAGTTTGTTTTCAAAGTATTGAAACTCTGTCTCCTGTCAAAGAAATTTTATTTTCTCTGTGTTAGAGGAAGGGAGATTTATTCTCCATTCATTGTTCCGGAATTTTTCAATATTCCAACATGTGCAAGAACAACAGATGTTGTGGTTCCATCCCCAGCTAAATCATTTGTCTTTGCCGCAGCTTGCCTTACCAACTTGGCCCCAATATTTTCAACTCGGTCCTCTAATTCAACCAATAAAAAGGCCAAAACCATAGCATTGAGATACATTTCATTACACTGTCAATAACAATAAAATTTGACTCAGCCATAACCCTTTCCTTTTATTGTTGTGAAACGCTTTATGCATTACTCTAATGTGGCTAGTCCATAGGCCAAGTAGACCACTGGGTAACAAATATGTTTCCTTTCACCTTTGAGTTTTCAAATTATGGCTACCAAATCTAAGACATTTAAGAGGGGGAACTAATACAACATTAAAAAGAAAACCAGAGCACACATCTACAAATTACCTCCTTAGGTACTGTCACACCATCATTAACTATTTTCGGAGAACCATGCTTGCTCTCCAAGACAAAAATTTTCCCTTCGCCCCAAGGGTGACTCCAACAAGATCAGCAAGTTTGTTCACACTGCCTGCAAGACAAATTGACAATGCTTTCAGTAAGTGTGCAATTGAATGCCAGACCATATGCCAAAACAACCCTCCATGAAAAATTAAAATAACAAGTACAACTCCTTTTCCATAGCTCTTGTATTAACTACCTTCTCTCTATTGGGTAATCTCAGATTCCCTCTTCTTCTTGAGCGATTAAAGGAAATGGGTGAAAAAACTAAAAGAGAAGACAATTGTCTACCATAATTATCAAACATTGCACCCAACTTCTTCCCCTTTCCATTGTTACCCAATGAGGTAGATGTGGCAATTGTTGTCATACCGCCCAAAGCAGAGGCCATCTTATCTTATGCTGAATATAGAATTACAAGATCTTCATATTAGTATGAACCTTAAAAAACATGACTCCCATTGCTAAAAACCACTTTTAAGTTGTAACAGGCAAACTAAACAACTATCACAACTTTTGGCAACTTCTGGAGCATTAAGAGAGAAACAACCAACGAGAAATACAACCACAATCCTCATTTTAATGAGACCGGACTATATATTTGCATTAAGATAATTGTTACACCATTTTTTGGTCATCTAACCTTTTATCATTAGATGGACCCAAGTACACCATGTAAGACCAGTTTTACCCCAAGTAAAACTGCTTTCACTATGTTAATTAAAGAAACCCCAAAAGGAATAATTAATTAAACCATAATTTAATTATTATTCCCAATCATGTTTAACCCAAAAACAAAGAAATTAATGAGATAAACCCATAGTTATCTTATTATTTTCTAGGAATAATTATTTAAATAATATTCCTTGTTAAAGATGACCAAATCAACCACCATTAATCAAATAAACCATTATTTATTTGATTATATCCCAACCACTTCTTTAAAAAGATAAATAAATCATTTATTTATTTATTCTTCACTAATCAAGGGATTTTGACCCAAGTCAAAGTCCCTTTCCCTCCAACAAATAATAATAAAATATTCCATAGAGGTGGATCTAGATGTGATTAACATTATTTTAATCATGCACCAAGATCTAGAATGACCCAATATTTTGTTATAAATAGGAGGGTTTTCCCCTTCATTCACCACCTTTTGTTGCATATTAGATCACTCTGGATCTATACACTTGGTCTCATTTTCTGCCATTTTGTTCCCATTGAGCTCTACCTTCTACATTGGGTTTTCTACATCTACAAGAGAGAGAAAGCTTAGATCTGAAGTGCTGAGGACTACAAAGAACCCATCCCATTGAGGAGATCTGGATACACCTTCTTGTTTCCTCCCAGGTGCCCCGTAATATAAAAATTCATTCAAAAAATCGTGTTCTTGTCTTGTCTGTTGGATGCATGGAGCAAACTCTTTACTTTACTGCTTAATATCTTTCCATTTATAGATCTGTTTGTTGCAGCACTTTAACTACTAATTGCAGATCTCAAGATGTTTTGCAGCCATTATTGTTGTTAGGGCTATTAGTTATGCGTAGCTAAAGTGGTTCTTTTTCGTACGCTTCGACAAAGAATTCATACTAACAAATGGCGACTCCACACGGTTTTTAAATTACGACCGCTGTCGTTTTTCCTATTCCTGCATATCCAGCTACTTCAGGCCCTAGGGCTTCTTTTTTAGCTGCTTAGTTTTTCTCTTTTCATGTCATTTTTCTCACATAAAACCCTAAAAACCTAAAATTTCTAACTTCCGTGTGTTTCCGGCCCTATTGCGCAGGTAAGCGACACCAGCCGCACCTGAGACGGCAATTTTTCAGAAAATCTGCCGCCGAAACAGCCGGAACGGGGGGGTCGCACCTTTTGGCCCAAAACTTGCGACCTGGACGCACTTTTCAGCCTGTAACCTGCGACCTCAACCAAAATCAGGTCAGAACCTGCGACCTGCCCTTTTTCCAGCATTTTTTCTGTAATTTTCCTGTTCGTCGCACCGTCAGGGTTTTCCACTGCTCCCACCCCCGCCGAACACTCAAGATCTGATCTGTTTTTACTCATCTAAGTGGGAACCCCGCCCCTTAGGGCTTTAGTACCCTCCACTTTTTGTGGAAGAGTTTCAGCTGTTTCAGCCGTCGGTTTCAGAGCTTCAGCCCCCTCTTTTTCCAGATCTGTGACCTCACTTCCAGATCCATTGAAATCAGCCTCTTTTCCTTTCAAATCACCTCTTGTCGTTTTGTTTGGCCCTCCCCTAAAGGCCTCTGCCTTGCCCCCCGGCTTTTTGCTGATTTCCCTTTTTCCAGCCACCTTGCCTCTGTCTCTTGGCTGTGATCTGCACCCCTTATCTGCAGCTTTATCCTCCAGATCTCTGTCCCCTTTGACCCTAGATCTGTTGAGCTTCCCTTGTGTGTGTTTCCATAGTTTTTCCCTTTCTTTTCAAGCATAGTTTTGAGAGACCCACCTTCTTGGGTTAGATAGATGCATACGTAGCTGTTATTTTTCTGTTATTTCAGCATTTTACTCTGTTCTCTGTAGGTTTATTTTCAGCTACGCAGCACACTTTTTTGCTCTCAACAATGGAAAGGGTTTAAAAATTAAAATTAACGCACACCACACACTGACCCTAAGTGAAGAAGCGCCTGGTTTACACCGCCTGGCAAAGACTCTAAAATCAATCGTCACTGCACCTTATCTGCCCTTGACCTTCTTGATTCTGTCCCTTTCTGCCCTTGTCGGTTTCCTTCTTCCTGTCATCATTGCGCCCCCAAGGCGCCTTTCCCGGAGACTTCTTGGCCTTCATCCTCAGTTTCCGGTTGATCGACCTGCTCCGCACCGTCGTCGTCGAGCCAGTCCACCTTCGAGTCCGTACTCCGACTCCTCTCCTGATTCATCGGATCCCTCTTCTCCTTCCGGTTCTCCCCCTCCGACTCCTTTTACCTTCACCATGTCCGGATCAGGGCCTAATGCTAGCGGTTCTCCCGGCCCCAATGCCGGCCCCACTTCTAGCGGAACCGTCACAACCACTACTCCGGCCACCCCTGTGCTGCCGTACATTGCAGGCCTCAGCCTCCCTGATTTCCATCAGTTGATTAACGACCCCATTCACCATAATACTACCTGGCCCACTATGCCTACCAAGTTACCCTCCGATATCCCTAAGTTCGAGGGCCTTAATGGCGAATACCCAACCAATCACGTCCGGTCTTTCCACATGTGGTGTTCCTCCAACTCCATTACCGATGACTCCATCCGTCTTCGTTTGTTCCAACGCACGCTTACCGGCGAAGCTTCTAAATGGTATGTCGAACATGCCACTTCCTCCCATACCACATTCGAGACTCTTGCCCAAGCCTTCTTGTCGTACTTCCAGCTTCCTCTCCGATACGACACTGGTACGGAGCTCTTGACTTCATTTAAGCAATCCTCTTCCACACGCCTTTCTGCCCATGTTCAGGAATGGCGACGAAGACGAAGCTTATGTCGAGCCCCTCCCTTTGAAGATCGGGTTTACATGGACTGGTTCCTTCGCACCCTCCCATCTCCCATCGGCAAAGATGTCGCCTCTCACTTTCCTCAATCTGAAGAAGCCGCCCTCCAAATAGCTTTAAAATATGACCTGATCTACGCTCAATCTGGTTATGTTTATACCGTTCTTCCTGACATCCCCAGGCCCGGTGGCGCTAACGCCCCGGGGGCATCTCATTCCGCCGACGGTATTGTTGGATCTCTTTCCCACCCATCTACTCACCCTCCTATGGGCTATGGTCTCCCTCAGGGAGGGGCCAGCACCTCCAGCACTCTTCCCCCTCCCGGCAACATGTATCCAGGATACGGCATGCCTCCTCCTTTTGCCCAACCTCCTGCTTACCTCAATGTCGCCCAACCCAACCCTTACTTTTATCCACACCCTGGTGCGCCAGCTCCTCCAGCATATGCGCTTCCGCCTCCCTTGCCTCCTCACCACCTGCAACAGCACATACAACCCCCTCCAGGGCAAGTATTTGCACAAATAGGTGCATTCAACCCCTTCTCTTCTCAAAGAAGGCGGAGAGGCAACCAGAACTCATCTGCCCCCGGTAACCAAGGACCCAATTCCGGTATGGACCCTAACACTAGCAACCAGCCTCAGGGCATCCCGCCCAGGCCGGACAGGCCGCTTCGCACAAACAAGCCCTGTTCGTGTTGCGGTGTTTACGGTCACTACACTCACGATTGTCCTCTCTTACCCCAGATGCGACAAATGTGGGAGTCTCAAGCCACATTGCGCGGACAACACACCTCCCCTCATGCTCCTCCTAATGTGGCCACTACCCAGCCAGCTGTGTTCACTGATCCTTTCCCTCAACAGGGATTCGTGGCTACCCAATCCCCCGACAGCCATGTAGCCACCCCCTCGTCCATTTCTGGTTCCTCCGACTACCAGATCCTTATGATGCGCTCCGATCCTTCCCCTTCCGTCGACCTTCACCTTCAAACTCGGTCTCGCCAGTACCCCAAGCCTCCTGCTCAGTCTGCTCCCGAGCCTCCATCTTCAGGTTCTACAGAGCCTCTTTCGACATCCAGTGGCCCCTTACACATCCCTCAACCCAAAGTTGAGGTTCATCCAAAGATTCCAAAGGGACCATTACGCCGAAATGCCGCTTCCGGTCGAGCCGCTCAATCGTACAGTATAGTAGATGATTTGGCACAATCCCCTGCTGCCATTTCCACACTGGAACTCCTCCAGTCGTGCCCTTCTCAAAAGAAGGCTCTACTATCTGCCGTGGGCGCTGTTGATCCTGCTGATGACCAAATGATTGTTTTCGGCGCCACTCAATCGGACCACCCTCCTCTTCCTCCTTCCGTTGCTTTCCAAATCCCAGTCAAAATCCGGAACGCCACTGTATCCCGGTGTATAATTGATGAGGGGGCATCCACCTGTGTGATGTCCGCTTCAGTTTGGAAGCAACTCGGATCCCCTGAGCTAGCCCCTTCCACGATCACCCTTCGAGCGTGGGACGGTCATGCCTCCCAGCCTATTGGCCTGTTTCGTAACTGTCCCATCACCCTAGCCGGTAAGACTGTTTGCGTTGACGTCGAAGTCATTGACGCCCCTCTAGACTACAACATTCTATTGGGGCGAAGTTACACCTATGCCATGTCTGCTGTCCCATCCGCGGTTTTCCGCAAGATGTTTTTTCCACATAATGGGAAGATAGTCACCATTGACCAGCTATCTTATCATGAGCCGCCATCTCAGACCTCCTCCGAGACCACCATCTCTTCTGTAACCAACAAGCAAACCGTCGATTCCTTGACCAGTGTCTCCCCCGGCGTTTATAAAGATTCCACCCTGCTTGGTACTTTTCCTCACCTTCCTCCCCCTCCAGTTACTGATCCCAGCTTGTCGAATGTTTGCATGATGCAATCGTCTCAGGCTGCCCATAAACGGCCTGCCTCGGCTAGTCCGCACCCTCCTCCCCACCCTCCGCAACCCGCTCCTAGCCATCCATCTCAGCCAGCCGGACCTCCTCCTTCTGGCCCTCCCCCTACAGCTGGTGTCCCCGAACCCCTTTATCCTCCAGGCTCGGTCCCCCCTGGCCTTAACCATCTTGGAGCCGTACCTCCTGGTCATTACCCTGCTGGACAGATCCCCTTCTTGGCTCCCCCTCCCGGAGTATATTCCGTCCCCATCATGGCCACCCTTTCTCTCCCTAACTTGACCTTGGGTATTCCGGTTTGGTACCTTGACCCCCCAGCCGCCACCCCCCCTGGTCACCCCAAACCTTACATGGCTTTGACACCGGTTCAACCGGTCCCCCTCGCTTCCTCCATAGCCACTTTGCCCCCAGCACCTCCACAGGACCCTTCTCCTATTGTGACGGCTCCCGGGAAGACAGGCAAAGCCCGAAGGGGGGCAACCCATCACGATCCGGCCCCCCCGACATCCATTACCCCCCCACGACCACCAAAGCCCGCCATTCGATGCGCTTTGTGTGATGTCGTCGGTCATGCCACTCACATGTGTCCCGAATTGCCCCACCTCAAGCTTCTGGTCAACGAGACATTCCCCGACTCTGATCTCCCAGAAGTACATGTCACTATCCCCGACTCCCTCCCAAAACTCAAACACTTGCGCACAAACCACCCTTGTGCCTTGTGCGATTTTCACGGCCATTACACCCACCTCTGTCCCCGCCTTGATGAGTACCGTTCCTCCTTGGACTTGTACCGCCAATTCAAGGCCACTTCGATCGGACCAGAGGACATTCACATTCCGCCTCCCGCTTTTAAGCCAACGGAGCCCTCAGTCACCATTTTGTACCTGTCATCATCCATGAGACCATTGGGGAACGTTCCATCTCAATCCTCCCCTGTTGTTTCGCTTGACCTTCCTTCAGCGGTCATCTTGGGCTCAACATCGGTAGATCCGTTATCTACTTACTCTTCGGTCACCCATTGTGACGATGCACATGTGAACCTCTCTTCTCATGATGATGATTCAGGCCACTTCACCACGTCAGGTAGTTCTTCTTCCACCAGTCACCCCATCTTCTATCACGATGACGACATTATGGAAGACATTCCCACCCCTGACTTCATCTATTCCCCCTTACATCGAACCCATGCGTTCACACCACCTCCACCTTGTGGTCATTACATCGAAACCCAATGTTTGGGTAAGGGGGCACCCACATTTGAGAGACCAAGAGAAGCCATTCTCCACCACTCTCCTAGTGTATCTGGTCGTGTTGACTCTAGACCCCGTATTCTTCCACATTTAGAAGAACCTTTAGAGTCCCATATCACTTCAGATCACTCTCGGGACGATACCCCTTATTGTTCCCTCATCTTACATCAGCAACCCAGTCTCTTAGACGTTATTAGTGACCAACCTATAGCTTTTCTACGAGAGCATCAGTTCATTATCTCCAAATCCTCCTTTTGGGATAGTGACACCAGGTATGCCAATTCGGAAACTTAAAGTCCATTTGCTCCCTATATGCAGTACCAAAAGAGATTGGTAACACTCCATTTCCTTTCTCAAACTGCATAACCATAACCAGAACAAATGGCACACCATATCATCAAAATGTGGTTAGATTCCCCTTTTTATAAATACATTTTGGCATGCCCACAGCATGTCACACAAACTCAAAAAATGGGGGCACCACCTGCCCCTACATACATCACTGGGGGCACCATACGCCCCCCCATACATATACATCCGACATGCCCATAGCATGTTACAAACAAAATCCAAAAAACTGGGGGCATCATATTCCCCCCCATACATTCTAGGGGGCACCACTTGCCCCTACACACATCCGAGAGGGCACCATATGCCCCTATATCTGGCCAATACCCGACGACCGCCCTGATCCGCCTGGATCTCTGTCCGAAGTGTTCCCAGATCCCTCTCTCTCCAGTTGACCCGCAACTCTGCCATACCTGCACAACCACATTCTTTTTGTCTGGGTACAGATCGGGAAAACCATAACCACACACCACAATCCAACTCCCAGCCATCAAACATCACCAAGCCCTCCTCGTCTCCCAGGTCGCAGTTTTCTGCCATTTTCTGGACCAGGTCGCACTTTTTGCCCCCAAACCTGCGTCCTGGGTCGTACTTTTTGCCCCAAAAAGTGCGACCCGACCATAGAGATGAAAGAGGGGCTGTTTCTGGGGGTTTTGGGCCCTAAACTGCAAATATCATCCAACAACATGCAAGAGCAAGGTTAGGCCTCGTACCTCCAACTGACAGATCTCGCTTCCAACGGTCGGTTTGTCCGCTACGTTCGCCACAAGATTTAGGGCCTTCTCTCCACATTCACCACATCAACAATAGCAAATGAATGATTTTGGAGGGAAAACTGCCTCATTAAAGAGAACCCATGTTTCTCCTTTCGACTGCTGCGACCACACCGTAGCCCCGTTCGACGAACCGTCAGCACCGCTGGACAGATCTCACCGAGCTCTCAAATGGGTTTTAGTTAGTTTTTGGTGATTTGATACTTCACCCGGACACATTTTTTCCACAAAGGGTCACTTCACCGCTCCTTAAAATCGAATTTCCTCACTTACGCCACTTGTACTTGGGGCACCATATCGCTCCCTTACTTTTCCATGTTCGTGTCGATTTTCGTCATGAGTGCCCACTTTGTACTCATGTTTCTATGACCCCCCATTGGGGCCTTTACTGTGTGGCAGCACTCTACAGTCGCCCTTGTTTAGAGCATCCAAGTCGAGTCATCATTGCATTCATGGAGTTTATCCTGCGTCCTTTTGCACCCCACTATAGCCCTCCATCCTTCTTTGCTTGGTTCCTCCCTTGTGTCGCATATCATGACCTTCAGTCCCACTGTCCCCTATCCCTTTCGATATTGTGTCAGTCGCTGCCATGTCATTCATGCCCTTTATACTCTAACAAGGGAAGTCGTCCACTCGCCACTCCCTCCTTCCCCTTTCCACTATCATCATTGGTGTTAGTCTGTCTGTCGCTCTATTGTTCTTCTCTCGTGCCTTAGTTGAGGGTCTCTTATTGCCTCACCTACGGCGGACCTCCTTCTATCGACATCAGCGCATTTAATCCAGAAGCAAGGTCTAGAGGGCGGTGTACCTTGGTTCCAGCTTCCACTCTTGTTCGGTGCCTCGGATCAGGCAGGGGGATCTCTCACTTCCCTTTGACTTGATTACTTCTCCAGCTCCTTTCAGCATGATCGAGATGAGTATATTGGACAGTCCAGTGACCCAGCAGCAGCTCTTGATGATTCCCGGGCGTGTGTGCGATGTCTCAGCCCTCATGAGGGGGTGGCCCTGCAGGTAGCCCCCCACATGCCCGGATGACCTCTTCATTGCAGCCTTTGATGCCGCTCCAGATTTTGATGATGTTGGCCTTAGCCACCTGCAGCGCCTCTATGATTTGCATGTATCAGTCAGATTTTGTGAGCCCTTACCCATTTACAGGGGGCATTTGGGTTGTATTTATCTCATGTACTCAGATATTATTGTACTAGTCCTGGCTGTTATCCCAGGCACAGCATGTATGTGAGACTCTTCATTGTATTTTTATCTGGCCTTTGTTTATGCCAGCTGTACTCTATGGTTCGGTCCCTTGTTTACTGGACACACTATTCTTTTGTACTTTGTCACGGCGGGCATAGGTATGCCTCCCCCGCCGCCTTCACCACAGGTACCCTCTCATAAAAAGAGACTTGTTGCACCTGCGAGTCTCGTCTCCTTAGGGTCTAGTCCTTCAGCACACTATCTACCTCACACTTCTCTCTCTGACATCCCCTTTCGTTGTCTGGTGATTGTATTCTTACAACGTACTTCGGTCATACGATTTGCTCCTGACACTCGCACGCTGGGGGGCAATCTGTTACACCATTTTTTGGTCATCTAACCTTTTATCATTAGATGGACCCAAGTACACCATGTAAGACCAGTTTTACCCCAAGTAAAACTACTTTCACTATGTTAATTAAAGAAACCCCAAAAGGAATAATTAATTAAACCATAATTTAATTATTATTCCCAGTCATGTTTAACCCAAAAACAAAGAAATTAATGAGATACACCCATAGTTATCTTATTTTTTTCTAGGAATAATTATTTAAATAATATTCCTTGTTAAATATGACCAAATCAACCACTATTAATTAAATAAATCATTATTTATTTGATTATATCCCAACCACTTCCTTAAAAGGATAAATAAATCATTTATTTATTTATTCCTCACTAATCAAGGGATTTGACCCAAGTCAAAGTCCCTTTTCCTCCAACAAATAATAATAAAATATTCCATAGAGGTGGATCTAGATTTGATTAACATTATTTTAATCATGCACCAAGATCTAGAATGACCCAATATTTTGTTATAAATAGGAGGGTTTTCCCCTTCATTCTTCACCTTTTGTTGCCTATTAGATCACTCTGGATCTATACACTTGGTCTCATTTTCCGCCATTTTGCTCCCATTGAGCTCTACCTTCTACATTGGGTTTTCTACATCTACAAGAGAGAGAAAGCTTAGATCTGAAGTGCTGAGGACTACAAAGAACCCATCCCATTGAGGAGATCTGGATACACCTTCTTGCTTCCTCCCAGGTGCCCTGTAATATAAAAATTCATTCAAAAATCGTGTTCTTGTCTTGTCTGTTGGATGCATGGAGCAAACTCTTTACTTTACTGCTTAATGTCTTTCCATTTATAGATCCGTTTGTTGCAGCACTTTAACTACTAATTGCAGATCTGAAGATGTTTTGCAGCCATTATTGTTGTTAGGGCTATTAGTTATGCGTAGCTAAAGTGGTTCTTTTTCGTACGCTTCGACAAAGAATTCATACTAACAATAATAGAAGGAAATCACGACTATATTAAGGCCAGCACAAAAAAATCTTTAACCAATGTCTCTCGCGGCCTTCAGGTTGCCATGCTAGAGGTTGCATATTTTTAATTTAAATTCTTGACCTCTCGTGCCCATCTATGAATGCATCCAATGGGATATCTACATCGAATGCTCCTTTATATCCCCAAAAAAAAATTCCCTACTACAAGAGCACCAGTATTGATGGATCACCCCACACCATCCCACCCACTAGAAACGGTGAAAAGGAAACCCGAGAAAACTTCTGAAATATCTCAAGATGACTATATGGGTCGTTCTTATGAATCAACCAACCATTCAGAACATGCTCATCAATCCAAACCATGAGTATTATGTGACAATATTCAAGCAGGCACTGAATCGGATTTCTGAAGCTATGTTAGAGAAACCCTAAACTCTCACCGAAAATAGGTGAAATGTGGCACCACTCAGGGATTGACATGTGCCAATTGGTACAAGTGGTAGACAATTGGCATGCTCAAACAACGAGGTGATGCAGGAATGACATGAGGGAGAAAATATCAGAAAAGCCCCAAATCTGGAGAACTAAAGCTCATCACCAACCCGAGATTGACAACTTTACATGATGTAACCTATGAAATCGTAAATGGAGAAATCATAGTAACAATAAAGTAACCTATGTAACAATAAAGTCAGATTCATCCCGGGAGTGGTAATGGGAGAAATCATAGTGAACAACAGGAAACATGCATAGTTGCTTACAATCAAATAGATGAAAAAACACATACAAAAAACCTAGATAATAATCATGAACAAGCTTAATATTGAATTATGAACCGTAAAGGAACTTACAAAATGTGACATTATGAACCTGGTCAAGCGCACAAGCAAAAATATCCTGGACATGACCCTGGTTGACAAGTTGTATTGCTCATGATGCAAGAGGATTTGTACCTGCACTGCCAAGTCAATCAAAATCCATAATTATCTATACAATAAATACAAGTAATTGATGTAGTATTTTTTACTCTAAGATGCATTCTTATGATAATGTTAGAACATATGTTGAAAATTTCAAACCATACCTGAATAAGCTCCTCTTCGTTTCAAGAACAATTTATTGGAGTCGCATGAACTTGGAACAAGCCTCCCACGATCTGAAAGAGTAGCAACTAAGTCAATAGTGACTTTTTTGTTGCTACACTGGATCGAGGGAGGTTTGCTCCAAGATTAAATTGCTCCAATAAATTATTATCTACTAAACAGGGCCAACCACGTGAAGGTGGAAGCTCTTATGGTCCGTCCCCCCCTCCCCTCCTCACATCACTCTCAATTCCCCAATACCCAATCTATATTTCATTTTTTACTTTCATGAGCATTAAAAAAATATTCAATAACTAATAAAAAAACAATTCAACAAAAAGTACGCAAGGAAACATTGCAATTAATGCTTGACATAAAAATAGTATGATAAATGAGTTTTTTATATAACCCAAAAAACGTTCCAAGTATGGTAACGTTTGTCTTATAATAATACAATATTTTACATTATCAAATTTTCTTTTTCTTCTTCCTATTTCTAAAGCTCCTAATTACATCATCAATATCATCGTGCTCTGCCCCTGTTTCGTGCCTTTCGACCCGCATTGCTGACCTAGTTGCGTAGTCACGATGTCTGGTCTCATCCAGTGACGGGGCATCGCCTACAAAAACAGATAATATTAAATTTTAATTGTCAGTTTTTAAATATCATTGAACTAGTTCGGTAATATTAATAAAAAAAATTGCAATGAGATTATTTACCTGGTGCACCAGTTGTCGCCGCTGACCTAGTTGCGTAGTCACGATGTCTGGTCTCATCCAGTGACGGGGCATCGCCTAAAAAAATAGATAATATTAAATTTTAATTGTCAGTTTTTAAATATCATTGAACTAGTTCGGTAATATTAATAAAAAAAATTGCAATGAGATTATTTACCTAGTGCACCAGTTGTCGCCGTTGAGACTGTTGCCCTATCTTTCTCTCTGGTGGTAAGATCCTTAAGGGAAACATTCTTTGTCATTTAAACAAAAAACATTATAAGGACAACCATCAATGTATAATTAGAAAAAATTATAAGTGGAAAATAATTACCATCACGGCCCTCACTGATAGCAGCATTGTCGGCCTGGTCCCCACTACAATGATCAGGTTGCATGAGAGGATCATCTACATCTGGCTCTGAAACTGGGTTATTTGCCTCGTTGGTAGTGCTGCTCCCCTGATTTAAACAAAGTTGTTAGACATTAAATTTATGGACGAAAACAAAAATATTGAAAGGTTAATGTTTTACCTTATCAGGCATTCTGGATCTTGGGACCTGCCCCAAGCTTCTGCGACGTTCAACTACAGCTTGATAGCCGAAACGGAAAGCGATATTTTTATCTTCCTCTGTAGTTTTTGTTCCGAAGTCATCACCCTACATTACATATGATTATGTATTTTTAATCATATTTGATAGGATTACAAAAACGTTGGAAGGCGATACAATTAATTATAAGATGTTTAGCTACTTAATTACAATTCTTGCAGCTAATTTCAAGTAGCCACCCTGGCCGAGCTTGTGATGGCCCTTTTTCTCTATCCTAGCTTTGGTTGCCTTTGAGGTGTAAGGCAACCTAGCATCAAAATATTGAAGTCAGATATGACGTAGCACACTTTTATTTTAGACATAAAGAAAATTAAAGCTATTGAATTAAAGTTGTAATTTACCTTGCGGGTCCAGTTGGCATTTTTCCTTCTTTCTTTGCCCTTTTTTCTTTTCCGTCATGGATGAGTGCTCTCCACTCACTCTCTGGAACTGTGAGAGGACGCTCGTATCTAGGGTTAAATTGCAATTGCGTCCTATAGGTGTCCCTGGTATATTTCAAATATTTGTCGGCTACCCGAGCCACCGTTGTTTTGTCAAATGTGCCGACCCCAAAAAGGGCTTCTAGATAATCTAGAAGTTCTTTTTTCAGGGTGGAATTCTGGGAATTCCACCCTGTGCGTATGGTTGGGCCAAAAATTACCAACGCATGGCTCTCCAAAAACCTGTAGAACTCATTGTTTCCTACACAGAAAAAAAAAAAAAAGATATTATCATTAATTTAAAAATAAAAATCATGATAAATATGTTTTAGATAAAGTACATGAAATAGTTAAAATATTAAAATTTACCTCGGAGTTGTACATGCTTTATAGGGACACCCTCATCGTTCACCAACAACGTGCCATTAATGGTCCCTGTGGAGCTGACACGTGTAGCTCCAGGAAACGCAATAATGTAGCTGGCCATATCAGCCTCATCATTGCCAACACGTTCAGCGGTTGGCTGGGTGTCTGCTTGGGCAGGGTGTGTTTCTTGGCTGGCACCTAAAGGAGTAGAAGGTGTACGAGAGGGTTGTTGGGAAATATCTTGCCCTTGTGTCCCACTACCACCAACACCGGGTTCAGCAAGTGCCAGAAAATGCTACATACAAAAGAACTTTTTGTTAGTTTAGTCAATGTAAAAATTAAAATCAAACTATCACAATTCATCTCATGCAGAACAAAAAAAATATCCTTTTGACTTTTTATTATTACCTGATATCTTTCTAGCTGCCTCATAAGATGTTGTATCCTCTCTTCTGTTTCAGGTGTTTGAGGCGCGTCTATCAAAGTATTAAATTCCGACCTTGCATCTCGTGCCTTTTTTGCAACAAGAACACTGGAGATAGGGATGAAGAAAGCTCTTCCTCAAAGAGGGAATCATCAGGCGTACCATGGCTAGGTGTCTGCATATTTGAACAAAATAAATATTATTTCAATTATGTAAATAACTAAAATACCTGAAGATAGAGCAATGCTGGCACTTTACATGTTCTTCCGCTGGCCTCTTTCCACGATCATCCTGTCTCGGGGTTGTTCCTGTACTGCCCTGATTAGTCTGCCACATTGCAATAAAATTATAAATGTAAAAACTTGAAAACAATATCTAACTTGAAAACACAAAATGAAAACTGAAATAATTTCTAATAAAACACCGGAAGACAGAGTTAGAGTTTCAAATATGCCTTGCATTGAATTCAGTCCTGGAAACATGTCATTGCACATTAAGGCACCCAAACATTCAATCCACGAATGATATATTTAAGTAGGCTTCTCCTATTCGGGAAAACACCATACCTATAATGCATTCACTTGCATGTATAAAGGGAAAGGAAAACATGTTTTCATACAACGGTGACAAAGGCATCTTGGGGAAAGGTATCTTCACTTTTATTTATGTTGTTCACCCACACCACTCTCGTGTTTTCACTAATCCTGTTTTGTCATTTTTGGATTCAAATTAAGTTAAGGCCTTAAGTATTTTTTGACCTTTCGGTGTAGTTTTTATAAGTGGCATGTATAGATTTTCCATTAATTCTTCACTTTTTCTCTTCATGCGCATGTTTCCTTGGAAATCAAATGCATGATTTAGTCCCATACATTTAACAAGTTGTTGGATCAACTCCATTGGCAATATCATGTTTCCTATTCAATCAAAATTTATCTCAGTTAGGGTAGGTGGGAAGGTTTTCCCTTTGTATTAATAGGGCACTTCTAGCTTGCATTTTTATTATATCTTTCAAATTTAGTGTCGTTTCAATTAGGGCATGAATTTTTGCAACTTTCAAGGTGAGAATGAACAAAGACAAATTTTTGTGATGGATGACTGTATATGATTCCATGGCCAGAGGAAAAGGCACTAATCTACTTCTTCAAATATCTATAGTTCTCATTCACCTCATACGGAGATGGTCCCTGATTTTGAGCCAAATGTTGCAGCAAAAAGTCCCCCCCCCCCTCCATAATTTGATATTCAATGGAAATTTCTTAAATTGATGATGGGCATGATTATGGAACATTGGCACATACATATGTAATGGAATTCCAAGATCATGATATATGTTTGCATATGTTTATGGCAATGTTCCACCAAGTCCCCTGGAGGTGGGAGCGAGGGGGCGAGGGAGTGCGGGAGCGGCCTATGCAAAAGCTCCCTACCAATTTTCAGGAAACGTGGGGGGACGTCGGGGTCATAAAAATTATAAAATTTAATATTTATAATGTAACTATATTTTTGCAAGGAATGTATATACAATCATCATACACTTGCATCATGAAAGATAAATCATAAATGATAAAATTACAAATCGATGAATGATGAATCATATAATTGAAACAAATTTAAAAGTTAAAAATTAAAACATACATCATACAATCATGCATGTAAGTTTGTAAGTTTGTAACTATATAATCATTAATGTAACTACTAACAATATACAATGAAAATAAAGTTTAAGATATCATATGACATATTATATCAAGATTCAAAATAGAGTTTAAACTGAAGTTTA
This sequence comes from Pinus albicaulis, assembly GCA_034641835.2. Lineage (NCBI taxonomy): Eukaryota > Viridiplantae > Streptophyta > Pinopsida > Pinales > Pinaceae > Pinus > Pinus albicaulis. The sequence continues at coordinate 1,513,455,697 of CM076579.1, read as the reverse complement.
CAACTCAAGTCTGAAACATAAAACTTAAACCCAAATAAGTTATGTCTGAAACATAAAACATAAAACATAACATATGAATATCAAATGATATCATCATAATGATAAATGAGCATAAATGCTCAAGTTAATGCCTCACTAGTCTCTGCATCCAACTTCTGCACGAATATATCAGGATCAACCATGTCACCATCTGAATCAGAATCACTTGGATTCTCAAATATGCTAAGTGGCACATCAACTTTTAACATGAAACCATAAACTAAAAGGGGCGGTGAGGGGACGTGAGGAGGCGTGAAGGGGGGTGTGAGGGGGCATGAGGGGGTGTGAAAGGGGGTGTGCGGGGGCGTGAGGGGGTGTGAGGGAAACATCCCCTAGAATTCCCCAAGACCCCGGAGTGCGAGGGGGCGAGGAATCTAGACCCCTAGGTGGGGGGGCGAGACCCCGTGTAACACTGGTTTATGGAGGTGGTGGAGCAAAAAAGAGCTCAAATAGAGCTAAAATTTTTCACATAAAAAGGACTGTGGGCTTGACTAATGGTTCCATTTAAAAAATGATATCTAGATAGAGAATAAGTGTAGCATGCAAACATGCATTGAAAATCCATCTGAGTTTGCATTGTATTACTTATGATGGATTCAATTTTGGGTTTCAAAATGCCAGGTTATGGCATGATTTTGTCGAGAAACCCTTAGTTGGATTCTCATGTTGGTTTAATTTATATTTTAAGTTTGTTTTGCAATCTTTGGGTGATAGTAACTCATGAACTAGGTTACCAATGTGTAACAATCATATTTCAAGAATAAAGTTGTGATTTTTTTATATTATTATTATCATCTATTAGCTACGAGTATTGACACCTAATGCCTGGAATTTTGACATCTTGATAGCATGGATAATTTCGAAAATGTTTCTAGTAATGTTAACATAGTAACTATCATTACGTGTCTTCAATTTTGTCACCATAATAGACCTGTGATATGGACTCATCGCACAACTTCATATGCTATGTCCCAACAAGTTCAAACTGGTTGAACCTACCTCATAGTGTGGTTATTAAGGACAAGTTGCTTGGTATATAACTTGATAGCATAGACCGCGTTGCAGTTCTAAAAAGAATCCTCAAGTGTAAAAAAAACTTCACAATATGTTCTACTATAAAGCCTTTTGGGATACCTGAAATATTATATGTATCATTGATGACTTTTAAAGTATGACAAGATCCAGAGGGAAAGGAAATCAATGGAAGAGTGATCCACCAATGAGAACCTAGAATTTAGCATCAGATGAGTTAGAGTCTAGGAAATTGAAACCCTATAATTTTAATTAGTGATGAAGGAAATCACATAGGTAATTATATTTTCATGTAGAATAATTTGTTAATTCAAATTTAAACTACATAATATGAAAGGCATACCATAAATTTTTCCACATAAGTCCAAACAACCTATAAAAAGGGAAAACCTTCTTTTTCCATGGGAAATAATTTACCTTTCCTTTTTCAAGATAATCTAAATCACAAAAAATATGAACTATACTGCATACATTCTTGGATAATGTGAAAGTGGAAAAGGAATACCCTACACAAGTGATGCACACATGTACATTTGAACACTAATAGATTTTTGTAGTTGAAATGCAATGCTTGTTTTCATTTAAATGTAGGGTTTTTAAAGCAGGGAGAAATAATGGCTGCCAAATTAATAAGCGTTTCTTTGGGAAAAATTTAAATCGTGTATTGGGTGATGAAGATAATAGAGGGTATTGAATCTTGATTCTTGACATCTAGAGAGAACCCTACAGCCTAACACAATCCAATGGAATTGACCAAAAAAACCCAAATAGAGTCAACCTTACTATAGGAGGAAGGGCATGCAGTAAGAACGCACACATGTACATTTGAACACTAATATATTTTGTAGTTGAAATGCAATGCTTGTTTTCATTTAAATGTAGGGTTTTTAAAGCAGGGAGAAATAATGGCTGCCAAATTAATAAGCGTTTCTTTGGGAAAAATTTAAATCTTGTATTGGGTGATGAAGATAATAAAGGGTATTGAATCTTGATTCTTGACATCTAGAGAGAACCATACAGCCTAACACAATCCAATGGAATTGACCAAAAAAACCCAAATAGAGTCAACCCTACTATAGGAGGAAGGGCCTGTAGTAAGAACTTACCATTTTGCAAGAGCTGAGGGCGAACGCTGAGGGCGAATGCTAAGGGAAAATGCTGTTCTGCAAGAGTTGAGGGCGAATGCAGGGAAAATGCTGTTCTGCAAGAGCTGAGGGCGAATGCAGGGCGAATGTTGTTCTGCAAGAGCTCAGGGCGAATGCTGAGGGCGAATGCTGTTCTGCAAGAGCTTAGGACGAATGCTGAGGGCGAATGCTATTCTGCAAGAGCTGAGGGTGAATGCTGAGGGCAAATGCTGTTCTGCAAGAGCGGAGGTCGAATGCGCGCGTGATATCAGATGTTAATGTAGCACACATGTACATTTGAACACTAATAGATTTTTGTAGTTGAAATGCAATGCTTGTTTTCATTTAAATGTAGGGTTTTTAAAGCAGGGAGAAATAGTGGCTGCCAAATTAATAAGCGTTTCTTTGGGAAAAATTTAAATCTTGTATTAGGTGATGAAGATAATAGAGGGTATTGAATCTTGATTCTTGACATCTAGAGAGAACCCTACAGCCTAACACAATCCAATGGAATTGACCAAAAAACCCAAATAGAGTCAACCCTACTATAGGAGGAAGGGCCTGTAGTAAGAACTTACCATTTTCCAAGAGCTGAGGGCGAATGCTGTTCTGCAAGAGCTGAGGGCGAACGCTGAGGGCGAATGCTGAGGGAAAATTTTGTTCTGCAAGAGCGAAGGGTGAATGCGCGCGTGATATCAGACGTTAATGTAGCTATTGCGACGGATACGAAACAATAAAATCATTTTTATGTAGCGCGCATATAAGTTTCGAATTTTTATGTAGCGCGCATATAAGTTTCGTATTTTTATGTAGCGTGCATATAAGTTTCGTTATACCGACAGCAGAAAAAGCATCGCTATTGCGACGGGTGCCTCCAAACGTCGCAATGGCGACACCTAGACATTGTATCGCACTTGCGACAATTGGAGTCATCACAATAGCGATGCTTTGGGCCATAGTGTCGCAATTCCGACGTCTTCTTCCAAACTTCGCAATTGAGACACTTTTCTAAGTGTCGGTATTGCGACACTTTTCTATAAACGTCGGTATAGCGACGGTTTCGGGCGGGATGGAAAAAATTTGGGGAAATTTCCGACTTTTGGTCAAAAGCGTCGGAACCAAGTGTCGGAATTTCCGCCAAATGTAGTAGTGTGGTTTTCATAAAACTCAAAAGCAGTAAATGGAATTTGGAAAAAAAGTGCGATATTGGTCACTGGCTGACACGTGGCTTGGGTGGTTTTTGAAAACCGTGAATTTTGCAATTTTTCTGGGCATTAAGGTCCTGTTCGAAAAGTTTTGCGATTACCGTCGGATTTTCTGATCAAATGATCGGATGGTGGTCGCATCTTAGAGATGCACGAAAGATAGCGTAAGGGTAAGTTGTATGTTTATGTGGGCCAAAGGTTAATACGTGGGGGGTGCAAGAATTGCGATGTTCGTCGGATCTCTTGATCCACGGATCAGACGATGTTCGCATCATGATGATGCGTGAAGGTTAATGGGGACGTTGTTGTGGGCCCCAAAGACGTTTATATATGTATCGCTTGGAGTTAACTCCAAAGGCATGGTTTGTTATAAGGTATTTACCTTTGGTGGGAGGATGTAATATGTGTTCATATATTATAGTTGGCATGAAATACCCTAAGGGGTACGCGATATATGTGGATATATATTATGTCGATGATAACCCGAACCTCATATGAATGAATTCGTATGTGGAGGTATACTATAGTTATGTGTGAAGGGTAAGCCATAGGCTTATTTTCGATTGAGTTATAAAGCTCAGGTGTGATTTGAAAGGGGAGCTCAATTTTGAAGTTTATTCGAAAGTCAGAGAGTTGACTTAAACATCATAAGGCAGGGTATTCCAATGGTTTGATAACCATTGTTTACATATACAAGATTATGTGCTAAGAATTGAATTTCAGAGTTGTTTGGGTTATAATAAGGGTTCGGCAAGAAGTGGAAAAGAGGGAGAGATTCCGCATTTAAGTATAGGACTGGGTGCATGTCCTTTTGATGAATTCATGAAGTGGGTTAGACTGTGATTTAATCATAAGTTTGGGAAAGGTAATGGTCCTCATATATATTGTTAGAGTTGGGCCAGATTTAAAATTAATTGGGGAAAAACATTGAAGTGCCTTGTTGTTATATGCATAGAGTGAGAGTGTGGGTTAAGTGAGGTAGCTCGGGCATCACAGAGCTGAGGCAAGGATGAAATGAATGCTCAAGAGTTCAATTTTCAGGGAAAAAACTTGAGAAATTTAAATAAATTGCACCTAAAATTCTCAGTAACACCTACCTTCATTGGCAATGGAACTTTTGGTACATAAAAACAGTAGTAAAAACGAATAGATGAGAAATAAAGAAAGAAAAACTAGACTCAATGCCTGGCTTGGACCTGCAAGATGAGAAATAAAGGCACGTCGACAGGCCATCTCACATAGACCTGTTAGGACAATGAAATTTTATGGAAAACAACAGTGCATTGATCATGGGTTCAAATCAAATTAACGGACTCAGAATAGCTGCCCTCTATCCAGATGTGTCGAGGAAGGAGAGGGGATTACACAAGGATTTCCTTTCAAAACAAAAATCCATTGCTACTGTAACTGTACAGTACCACAATCAACAATTTGCAGCAATTAACCATGTGCTAAAATATAATTCTAAACTCGAACACATATGCATGAAAGAAAATATGAAGTTGTGTCAAATTGCATGAGTGAACGTCAGAGAGTTTGGAAGATTCAAATGGATGACCCTCGCATAAATATAGCACACCTCAGGAAAAAGCCCTAGGATTCTCGTTGTAAGAGGAGGGTCCTGAAGCAGAACGTAGAGTCTTGAAGGGTACACTGTGGGACAAGATACATTGTAGAGGCCAGAGTGAAGTAATCATACCTGTGCTAAACTCAAAGACATGAGTCACCAAGAAGTGTAGCATACCAATGGAGTTGTCCCTAAAGCAGAACTGAATGGTGATCCTGCAAAAGATGCCAGCAAGATCTAGAGGATCTGATTTTTAGCATTTTAGAACACGATATGATTTTCAACATTTTAGCTAGTTGTATTATATAGTGTAGCTGAGACATTAAAAGTATCAAATTTCTGTGTGATTATAGACTACATGATTAATTATATTATCTGGTTGCTCAAACTCAGTTAAGATTGAAACTTTGGGACTAAAATGAATACAATGTTTCTAGGACCAGAAATTAGCCTTATAAATAATTTAGTTTATGCCAGAGGTATATTTTTCCCAAGAAAAAAAGAGATTGTAAATATGGTTGTAGAGGGCTTGGTTAGTTTATATGATCAATTTTACTGTATGCATCAGTACCAAGGCCCAAGATGCAGAGTAGGAGGCTGCCATAGCCCCAATGTCATTGAAATTTCAAGACTAGGCAAGGTCCCGAATTGTTGTGCAACAGAAAAGCATATCTAACCATTCCATTCTACTCACCATGGACTATCATGGCTAGGAGGAGAATTCCAAGTCTAAACCTTATTCCTTGGGGAAAATTAGGTCCATGTTATATCTGCTCATTTTCATTTACAAATATAAATTTGCTACTGTCCTGTAGCAAAGCCATTAGAGGTACTTACAAGCCACAATAAGGCCACAACTGTCTCCAACAAGAACACATAAAGAAGAAGGCTTACAGGTGGGAGGATGGGTGGATTTGAGCAGGGATAGGTGCCCTAACCAGGGCCGAGTTCTTCAAAAAAATACAAATCAAATTTTAAGGAATTGGAAGAGAAGTTTGAGGAGAACAAATGTAGGATTGGGTTTGAGTCTTGTGATAGCATTATGTGCTTGATGGTGTGAGGGTCACCTTTGTCTAAAAGACCAAAAAGGGAGGTTGATACAACAACAGTTAGAAGGATTTTTTGGAGGGTCATTAGGCATAGTGTAGGAGTGTTCCTTAGCAAGTAGCTCCTGGAATTGAATGTGTAGTAGCATAGGGGGTGTTTCCATAAGTAAGGGAAACATTCATATTGCTGGTTGGTCCATAAGTGCAGTAGGGATAGTTGAGGAGAAAAATCACCCTAGGGTATTGTTTTCTTCCTTTAAGTGGACAAAAAATAGAAGCAGCCCGTGGGAGAAGTTGATACAATGATGAAGCAATGGAATAAGGGCTAGAAGAGTGCCCTAACTAGTATTCTAGAAGCGCATAATTCAAGGGTAAGAGGGCAACAATAGAGAGTTTCAGATTTCCTCTTGGATGATGGCTTGAAGGGTGTCCTAGGAGATGACTCTAGGGAAATGGGAAAATCCCCATCTGTTGCAAAAGGGATTTCCCATCTTGAAGAAAAAAATTATAATAGAAAAATCATGAAAAGAAAAGGCTCAAATCTCTCTTCCAGATTGGTGACATGGCACAAGGCCACATTTACCACTGTGATTGGTTGACATAACACATTAGAAGCATGATGTTAGCATCTAAAATATCTAGGACATGTGGCACTCCATGATAAAGACACATGGTGTGTGGATTTGAGTTTTTCAAGTGGTCAAGTGGGCCGAAAACAGGTGAAATGTGGCACCACTCAGAGATTGACATGTGCCAATTGGTACAAGTGGTAGACAATTTGCATGCTCAAACAATGAGGTGATGCAGGAATGACATGAGGGAGAAAATATCAGAAAAGCCCCAAATCTGGAGAACTAAAGCTCATCACCAACCTGAGATTGACAACTTTACATGATGTCACCTATGAAATCCTAAATGGAGAAATCATAGTAACAATAAAGTAACCTATGTAACAATAAATTCAGATTCATCCAGGGAGTGGTAAATGGAGAAATCATAGTGAACAACAGGAAACATGCAGAGTTACTTACAATCAAATAGATGAAAAAACACATACAAAAAACCTAGACAATAATCATGAACAAGCTTAATATTGAATTATGAACTGTAAAGAACTTACAAAATGTGACATTACGAACTTGGTCAAGTGCACAAGAAAAAATATCCTGGACATGACCCTGGTTGACAAGTTATATTTCTCCTGATGCAAGAGGATTTGTACCTGCACTACCAAGTCAATCAAAATCCATCATTATCTATACAATAAATACAAGTAATTGATGTAGTATTTTTTACTCTAAGATGCATTCTTATGATAATGTTAGAACATATATTGAAAATGTCAAAACATACCTAAATAAGCTCCTCTTCATTACAAGAACAATTTATTGGAGTCACATGAACTTGGAACAAGCCTCCCACAATTTGAAAGAGTAGCAACTAAGTCAACAGTGACTTTTTTGTTGCTACGTTGGATCAAGGGAGGTTTGCTCCAAGATTAAATCACTCCAATAAATTATTCTCTACTAAACAAGGCCAACCACGTGAAGATGGAAGCTCTTATGGCCCCTCCCCCCCCTCACATCACTCTCAATTCCCCAATACCCAATTTGTATTATATTTTTTACTTTCATGAGCATAAAAAAAATATTCAATAACTAATAAAAAAACAATGCAACAAAAATTACGCAAGGAAACATTGAAATTAGTGCTTGACATAAAAATAGTATGATAAATGAGTTTTTTATATAACGCAAAAAACGTTCCAAGTATGGTAATGTTTTTATTATAATAATAAAATATTTTACATTATCAAATTTTCTTTTTCTTCTTCCTATTTATAAAGCTCCTAATTACATTATCAATATCATTGTGCTCTGCTCCTGTTTCGTTCCTTTCCCGCACTGCTGACCTAGTTGCGTAGTCACGGTGTCTAGTCTCATCCAGTGACAGGGCATCGCCTACAAAAACAGATAATATTAAATTTTAATTGTCAGTTTTTAAATATCATTAAACTAGTTCAGTAATATTAATAAAAAAAATTGTAATGAGATTATTTACCTAGTGCACCAGTTGTCGTCGTTGAGACTATTGCCCTGTCTTCCTCTCTGGTGGTAAGATCCTCAAGGGAAACATTCTCTGTCATTTAAACAAAAAAAGTTATAAGGACAACCATCAAGGTATAATTAGAAAAAATTATAAGTGGAAATTAATTACCATCACGGCCCTCATTGATAGTAGCATTGTCGGCCTGGTCCCCACTACAATGATCAGGTTGCACGTGAGGAACATTTACATCTGGCTCTACAACTGGGTTATTTGCCTCGTCGGTAGTGCTGCTCCCCTGATTTAAACAAATTTGTTAGACATTAAATTTATGGATGAAAACAAACATATTGAAAGGTTAATGTTTTACCTTATCAGGCATTCTGGATCTTGGGACTTGCCCCAAGCTTCTGCGACGTTCAACTACGGCTTGATAGCTGAAATGGAAAGCGATATTTTTATCTTCCTTTGTAGTTTCTGTTCCGAAGTCATCACCCTACATTACATATGATTGTGTATTTTTAATGTTATTTGATAGGATTACAAAAACGTTGGAAGGCGATACAATTAATTATAAGATGTTTAGCTACTTACAATTCTTGCGGCTAATTTCAAGTAGCCGCCCTGGCCTAGCTTGTGATGGCCCTTTTTTTCAATCCTAGCTTTGGTTGCCTTCGAGGTTTCAGGCAACCTATCATCAAAATATTGGAGTCAGATATGACGTAGCACACTTTTATTTTAGACATAGAGAAAATTAAAGCTATTAAATTAAAGTTGTAATTTACCTTGCGGGTCCAGTTGACATTTTTCCTTCTTTCTTTGCCCTTTTCTATTTTCCGTCATGGATAAATTTTCTCCACTCACTCTCTGGAACTGTGAGAGGATGCTCGTATCTAGGGTTAAATTACAATTGCTTTCTATAGGTGTCCCTGGTATATTTCAAATATTTTCCAGCTACTCGAGCCACCATTGTTCTGTCAAATGTGCCCACCCCAAAAAGGGCTTCTAGATAATCTAGAATTTCTTTTTTCAGTGTGCATATGGTTGGGCCAAAAATTACCAATGCATGGCTCTCCAAAAACTTGTAGAACTCATTATTTCCTATACAGAAAAAGAAGAAGATATTATCATTAATTTAAAAATAAAAATCATAATAAAATATGTTTTAGATAGAGTACATGAAATAGTTAAAATATTAAAACTTACCTGGGAGTTGTACGTGCTTTATAGGGACACCTTCATCGTTTACCAACAATGTTCCATTAATGGTCCCCGTGGAGCTGACACATGTAGCTCCAGGAAACGCAATAATGTAGTTGGCCATATCAACCTCATCATTGCCAACACGTTCAGCGGTTGGCTGAGTGTGTTTCTTGGCTGGCACCTAAAGGATTAGAAGGTGTATGAGAGGGTTTCTGGGCAATCTCTTGCCCTTGTGTCCCACTACCACCAACATCGGGTTCAACAAGTGTCAGATAATGCTACATACAAAAGAACTTTTTGTTAGTTTAGTCAATGTAAAAATTAAAAATAAAACTGTCACAATTCATCTCATGCAGAACAAAAAAATATCCTTTTGATTTTTTATTATTACCTGATATGTTTCTAGCTGGGTCATAAGTTGAATTATCCTCTCTTATGTTTCAGGTGTTTGAGGTGCGTCTATCAAAGTATCAAATTCCAATTTTGCTTTTCGAGCCTTTTTTCGCAGCAAGAGCAATGGAGATAGGGATGAAGAAAGCTCTTCCTCATAGAGGGAATCATCAGGCGTGCCATCACCAGGTGTCTGCATATTTGAACAAAATTAATATTATTTCAATTCTGTAAATAACTAAAATACTTGAAGATAGAGCAATGCTGGCACTTTACATGTTCTTCAGTTGGCCCCTTTCTGCGATCATCCTATCTCGGGATTGTTCCTGTACTGCCCTGATCAGTCTGCCACATTGCAATAAAATTATAAATGTAAAAACTTGAAAAAAATATCTAACTTGAAAACACAAAATGAAAACTGAAATAATTTCTAATAAGACACCGGAAGACAAAGTTAGAGTTTCAAATATGCCTTGCATTGAATTAAGTCCTGCAAACATGTCATTGCACATTAGGGCAGCCAAACAAGAGACGAGTTGACAATGTGACTAAACTGGGTTATTTGTAGTGAAATTTTAAAATATCAAAAGGTATCTTAATTATCGAAACAAATCAGCTTCATAATTTCAGTATTATTGAGTTTGTTGTGTATAAATCACGAAAAAATTGAAACAAAACACTAGAAAAGCAACAACATAATCACATTCTTCTATAGCAGTGATATGGCCTCTAAAGTAGACTTTCTACTAGTTTCATCAGTACCATACAAACAATGGAAATGAACACAAGATACAACCACAAATGTGTAGTTATGCGCAAAACCATCCACCCTCCAACCTCCTCTAGTAACCTACACTAGAAACAGATGTATGGGGTATTTTTATAAGGGGTTACTCAAAAACATCCGCTAGAGGTTATTTTCCTTGTAGTGATTCTAGCCTATCACATCCAACCAATTTAAATTAATTGAAACTTTGAAATTCATAAAATATACTCTCCATTTTCACAACACAAGAATTTTGACAAAATCCTTTTCAAATTTGACATGTTGACCATGTCATGGGTAGAATTTCCATTTTTTTCATCTCAATAGGATGTGTCAGACCTTGAAGGTCATGGTCTAGGTGTCTGCTTTTGCACGATTTCACGAAGTAGCTATTTTCATGAATGCAATGTGTTATGCATGAACCAAAGGTTATCACATACTTGTCTACATTCAATGATAGTTGGAGCCATATTTTGATCTGATCCTAGTTTTAAGCATGCTGGAGATTGAGGTTTAGCATTAGCTATAATTATATCCACATGGCTAACTTATCTGGCCCTTATGCTGAATGTATAACTCCTGTCAAGGGAGATGTATCATCCATGCCATGTGGAAATTTTGCCAATGTTTGGGGTGGTGATTGTGCTGATAAATTATCACAAATTATATTTCTTGATACTTTCCAATTACAAGCACCTGATTATTACAATAGTACGTTCATGTGTGACTATAATATGAACAGATGTGGGTTTAATTTTCACCCTGCACTAGTACATATATTTTCAAATATTTTTCCCGGTAATGGAAAGGAAAAGAAAGAGACCAACCCTGAAAACATGGCCATTGAGAAAAACACAATTTCTGAAGTACTGGCTGCAGGAACATCAGGCCTCTGGGATGTTAATTTTCCATGGTACAGGGAAACTATTCCCTCATCTTTTACAACTATGCCAAATATGGCATTGAGTCAATTGTGCATGATAGCCCTGAACAGCTATGGGGGTGAGTTTATTGATTGTCCTGTGGTTGAAAATGAAGATGCAATTCGTGTGAGCTGTGATATATTAAGCAAAGGAAACTCTGGAGATGATGGAAGTTGTGATGATGGAAATCAACTGCCAAATTTTATGGAAAGCATGCTCGAGACTGAGGTTTGGGGAATTCGTTATGTCTTACATTGACTTTTATTAAAAACAAAAATAAATCTACAGGCATGCCCTATTCAAGGAAAACGAGCAGCCCAATTTATTGCTCTGTTTCAAATCTTGGGCATTCTAAATGGTAAAATCACTTTCCAAAATCTGGAAAAATTATGTTTTTCCATACCATTTTGCTTGCTGATGGAGGAAGGGCCTGCTTTCTGGAGTTTCTTGTGCGATGGGCGGTTCTTTGCAGAAAGGGCCTGCTTTCTGGAGTTTCTTGCGTGATAGGCGGTTCTTTTTAGTAGGAGGCATATATCCAGTAGGGTTTGAGTCGATTAGAAAAGGCAAGGAGTTGTAGTACTGATCTACAAAGGCATATATCCAGTAGGGTTTAAGTTGATTAGAAAAGGCAAGGAGCTGTAGTACTGATTACATGCAGGGTAGCTATAGTGATTAATTTAAAATTTTGAAAGGCCCGCCATGATTAATCCAAAACATTTGTAATTCGTTTTAAATTCCTATTAAAACCATATTTTATGGCGGTAATGCTCCACCATATAAATAGGTATTAAAACCTTTCAAATGCCAACTTAGGTTTGATTTAAAAATGGAATATAATTTTAGTTTAGCTTGTACAATACTAAGGCCATTATTTATTGGTTTGAAATAATAAACAACATGCAACAAACCCACATAATTAGTAAATTATTTAAATACAATAATTCATACATATTAAAATATAAAGTTATAACATACCAGCTCATAGTCGAACATAACATCTGTATCAATATTCTTCTTCTGTATATTCTTGATATTCATCCAACTGATCGAAATCTATACCAACATCTGATTTAGAAATGGTGTTGAAATTATCGACCATGTCATCATCATCATCAATTATGTCATTTTCAATAATATCCTCATCGACATCATCATCAATAATTGTTGCCTCATCTCCTATGGCTGGTTCATCTTCTAATATATCTTCTTCGTCTGTCAATGCATATTCCTACTCATCTACCACTGCATCATCTTCTTCTTGATCAATATCATCTTCTTCCTCTACAGTATACTCTACTGGCCTTCCTCTTGGATCATATCTAATAGCAAATGACCATTTGTTCTCACCTGGAATCTCTGAGTAAAAGAATTGTTCGCATTGGCTTGGAAAACATAGCGATATTTTCCTGCTTCAAAATGCGATGTTTTAACCATCGGAAATCCATTGTCATGTTGAATAAGTGTTCTATCATAATCACGTACATTCATTCGTAGCCTATACCATTTGACGTCGAAAAAAACTATTTTGAAGGAATTAAAGTCACACTCAACTATATCATCTAAAAACCCATAATATCTATTTTCAGATTCTTAAGGATGTCTATCACTCCTGGAGGAAACATTAGTGACATGGAATACTACAGTTATCCCACTATTAGAAGTTTTCCTGTTATCATCCAACTGTTTAACGTGAAATTTACGACCATTGCACCACATAGCCTTGTGGTGTTTCAACTGCAATATGCCAAACATGAAAAAGATGCATTCTCAATTAATAATTAATCATATAATTTACACAGCATGAAAATTATCTGTAAAATCAAACTTGTTGTCACATTATAAATATAGTATAAAATAAGTAATGAATAAAATAGGTGAATTAATTGCTTACCTTTCTATCTTTCAAACCATATGCTAAATTGATTTCCATGTCCGTAACGTTTCCATATCCACTACGATACGCTTCTCTAATCAATTCAGATAGTAGTTGCCATGATAACCTACCGTCGTTATGTGCTTTACATGATTCAATCCATTCACTAATCCACTCAAGATTGTTTGTAATGTATAAAAGTAGTGCCTCATAATCTTGAGCACCTGAATTAAAAAACAATAATTCACCAATATTAATAAATATTACTTATAACCATGGTAAATTATATTAATTAATAAACTATGAAAGAATAAGACCTAAATGAATATAATGATCATATACATGATGTAAAAAAATGAAACATTATATGTATTATACATAATAAATCTTTTACCTCTCACTTTCTTCATTCTACCTTTTCCCAACAGGTGCTCCGCTTCAAATTTTTTGATGGAGTTCACATCCCAAATGAAATCCACTGCCTTCATAGCTAGCACAGCTAATATAGGAAGATAATGAATAATATACACCATGGATTCATATAACACATATCCCTCCACCATAGAACCCTTAGGTCATGCTCTTTGTCTAACCAAAGCATTCAAGGATTTCAGGTGCCTCTCAACCATCCACATTGACCTTGTGTGTACTGGTCCATGCATTTCAATCTCCTCAACTTGGTGTATCAAGTAGTGTTCTTGTGCATTGAAAAATGTTGGAGGTCGATACTTTTTCATTTCACACATTAGCCAAGGAATTTCTCTCTTCCAATACTTTATTTCATCTTGATGGATTTCTTTCAATGAAAACCATCTACAAATCATTACACAAGGTTATTTCATTGAAACATAATATATATTTCATTACAAGTAAATTAATACATCATTTCATTAAGTACAAAAAGAAATTGTAGCAATTAGATTTTGCGTATAAATCAAAACTACTTACCTCATGTATTTACTAAGACCATATATAACTTGTTTGACATTGTTTTCAAAGTCGTTTGGGAGAGATACATGTAGAACATACTATAACAATAAAAAATGAATCGTTATTGGTTTCCAAATTAAACAGAAAAAAGGAAAATTTAAAATATGTATTCAAGCAATAAGATACAAAAATGTATACCAAAAAAATTACCTTAACAAAGGTATGCCAATCATGTGTTTTCACCCCACTGAAGTCACCTTTCTTCGTTAAGATATTATTTATGTTTGAAGCAAAACCTGTTGGAAATTTAATTCTTCTAATGACCTCTTTTACATCATTGATTTGTTGTTCTGTTAATAACCATGGAATATTATTATAATTTCGACCTCCATTGTTATTTGATCTTTCGATCACACTTTTCATTGCATGATTCGATTTCTCAATGTCAGCACAAATTTTGTCAATTTTATCTCTATCATGTGCACCATCTATGGTTCTCCATAACGTTTCTGTCACATTCTTCCCAACATGCATTGTATCAAACAAATGAGCTATTTTTAGGTCCTCATAGTAGGGCAACCTCGCGAATTGAGAAGGATAACATTTCATTCCAGGTGGAAGTACAATATTAGTACCTTCACCTCGATGATGACCTCGATATCAAAGAATAAAATAAATCAGAACAATAATTATAAAATACAATAAAATAAATTCATGAGTTAAAACAAAAATTCCAAACATTACATAAAAAATGAATATATATATATATATATATATATATATATATACACACACAAATTATGTACCAGCTGCTCGACGATTATTAATTCAGTTATATTCCAAATTCCACAACTGAGGTGTCATTCTTCGTTGGTTTAATCCAGTTTCTTCTTTATCATTGAAAATATGTTTTTCAGTAGTACGATACTTATGGTTCCTAGAGACGTAGTGCCTAAACTCATCAAAAACCATATTTCTTAAGCCTGGAGAATGACGATACTTCATCTTAGGGCCACAAACTAGACATGCAAATCTACCCTTTGTTTGAAGACCTACAATAGATGGATCAATAACAATTATACTATGAGATCATTTTTAAAACATGCAATATGGTATATCTAATTTAGATAATTATGTATTATATTAAAGTGCAATGAAATATTACATACCACAAACATGTGTTAGTCCTTGGGCATCATGAATTGTCCATACAAGCATTCCACGACATTGAAATCTCTTCTGCTTGATTGGTTTAGTGATGTCATACATAGTGATGCCATGCCATAACTGTATTAGCTCATCGATAAGAGGCTCAATATATACATTCATATCTTTGACTTGGTACTTACCTAATTGTTCAAAATTACGATACATAATAATTACTCCCATGATATATGTATATATAAGTAAGTAAATAAATAAAATATATATTTATTCAAACAACGAGAGAAATGAAAATGTTACATTCAAAAAAATAATGTATCAAATACCTGGAATAATCATAGTCAACATTATGTGCTCCCTCTTTATTGACATCCAAGGAGGAATGTTATTGTTGATAACGAAAATAGGCCACACTGAGTAAGTAGATATAAGCTCTCTGAATGGATTAACACCATTAGCTACCAATGAAAGCCTAACATTATGAGGTTCATTTTTAAAATCTACATATTTTTCCTCGATTTCTATAAATGCAGAACCATTTGCAGGCATTCGAAGAACACCATCTCCACTTCTATTCTTTGAATGGTAATCCATAAACTGTGCTATGCTCTCACACCTGAACATTCGCTGTAAATGTGGAATTATGGGAATATGACGAAGAACCTTTTGAGGCACCTTTTTGGTTAGTTGATTTGTTCGATATCTACTGGTACCACATTTCGGACATTCTGTTTTCCACGCATGTTCTCCGTAATATATAATATGATATTTAGGACATGCATCTATAGTGTTATATTCCATTCCAAAGTGTTTCAAAATAGCACGTAGATCTCGATATGTTCGAGGTAAAGTATTTGGTGATGGTAACAAATATTCACCCAACAATCTACAACATAAAAAAAAACTAGCTAATGTAAAGATTATTAATCATATATATATATAAGTATTGAATTATTATTTTACACATTTATTACAACTAAAAAAAGGGAAAATAATCAACATTTACATATATGTGATCATATATACATATTTCATACCTTAGGAGTTGTGTCATACATCTGTTCGACAAATTATTCATAACCTTTAAGTTCACCAGCAACAATGTAGCAGAGAGAAGAGTTGAATTTGAGTGTTCAAAAAGTCGTTCACTTGACCTTTTAATCAGAGGTACATCATAAATACCATTCACTTGGAGCATTTGATTTGTCCCATCATTAATGTGAACTGTCTCATTATTGTCATCATGATCTACCTCCATGGGATCATTAAAATTACCTTCATCATTCGCTTCATGTTCTTCACCCTGTACAACATCATTTCCAATACTAATATTTGCTGCAATATTCTCTTGTACTGGTGCAACAACATCTAATCTACTACTATTTAGCCATGGAAGCTGGTTGATCATTTGAAAAAAGTTGGGGGGCAACTGTGCCTTTATGAAAATTACAAACATTAATCATTAAACATTAGTGCACATATAAAAAATGTTAAAATAATATAAAATTTTACGATATAATCAAAATGAAGATAGATAATTAATTACCATGAGACAATATTCATTCCATCCATCATCAATGTGCCCATATTTCCTACAATGCATTGTTGCTGTTGCTATTAAAACTCTAACATTATTTCTCATACAACTTTTTTTGCAAGGGCAATAAACTCTACCATCACCCCTTTCACCCTTTTGAATTTTTTTTCCACCTCTAATGTTTTCTTCCATTGATGCAAATTATTCTATAAAGAAAATAAAAATTATATTTAGCAATTATCTCTCTCAATGGTGTAGAAAACCCAAGACGTGTTGAACTCAATGGGAGCTCAATAAGAAAAAAGAAAATAAAAGTGGTCCTTTTAGAAATTGTGGGCTTTTTACAAATTGTTTATATTTTTAATAAAATTGTGGGCTTTTTACTCCCAATAAAAAAGTGTATATCAATTTTATATTTAATATACAAAAATTTATATGTTTAATAAAATTGTGGGCTTTTTATAAATTTTTTATATTTTTAATAAAATTGTGGGCTTTTTACTCCGTCGAGTGCCTGGCTCAGCACCTACACTAATCACCACAGGACCGAGGTGAAGAACCACAAGCTAAAACACAACCAAATACAAGTCATAAGGGGAGGGGCTGAGCGCATGCGCTGAGTCCCAATTGATTGAGTGTGCATAGCCTTGGGCTCGTAATCGAAACATGTAAAACCTCAACTCGTATATAAACACCAATATCGCTTATACGCCCAGTGAATGTGGGATTATCCCACCAGACATTAGAACTATACCGGCATTCACTGGCGTTAACAGCATAACCAGCATTGTAATAATCACTATTGCCATCACCACCAGAACCACTAGAGATAGGGGCACCACCACCGACTAGAACAACATAGATGTAATTCTCAGCAGCATTGACAACTGGAGAAGTTGGAGATGATGTTATGGCTCGCTCGGCTGTGACAGATTCATCAGACGTAGGTGACTTGAATGTCATAGATTCAAATGTTGTAGGTACCATATCTATATTAGAACTTGATTTTGGTGGCTCAGAGTCAATTCGGATGCCATTGATTTATTTAGAGACCAATGATTCAAACTTCAAGCGTGCGTTATGTTCTAAGCGATGGAATGAGGATAGGATAGATAATTTCGTAATGGTTCCCCACCTCCTGGAATCACTAAGGTCCACCTTCCCCTATGTGAATCCTATTGTAATGCAAGTATTTGTATTTACCCACATATATATATATATATATATATATATATATATATATATATATATATATATATATATATATATATATATATATATATATATATATATATATATATATATATATATATATATATATATATATATATATTTGGCTAAAGGAGGCTAATACCCATCCAAGGCTCATTCATCGAGGGCTACGTCGAAGGCTAATCAATCGAAGATAACTATCGGGGCATGGCACCCCTCTCCATATTTTCTTTTGACAAAAACACCAGGGTCCACTTGTTGAGGACTTATGCAGAGGCGAAACAACCTCACCACCCTTCACAAGAGCGACACTCTGCCACCAACCGTCACAAGAGAGACACATTGCCACCAACCGCGACACATTGCCTAACCGTCGCAAGAGTGACACTTTGCCACCAACCGTCGCAAGAGCGACACTTTGCCACCAATTGTCGCAATAGAGACGCATTCTTCTAAACGTCACAATAGTGATCCCTTCCTCTAAACGTCGCAATAGCTACACATTGTCTCTGTAACGTCGCAATAACGACATACTTCAGAAATTCGTTGCAATTACGACGCTATTTTGAAGACATCGCAAGACCGACACGTGCCTCTAAGTGTCGGTATTGCGACACTTGCCTCTAAACGTCGGTATAGCGAAAATTTCAGGCAGGATTTGAAAAAGTTGAAAAAATTTGGGGAAATTTTTGACATTTGGTCAAAAGTGTCGGAACCAAGTGTCGAAATTTTTGCCAAATGTACTAGTGTGGGTGGAGGGCGATTCTGGGAATTTCCCCTGGCTGAGCGTGGGGTGATTTCGAGAATCGCCCCCGGCTGGGCGGAGGGTGATTTGGAGAATCACCCCCAGCTGGGTGGAGGGAAATTCTTGGAATCGCCCTCCACCTAGCTAGGGGCCAGAGGCAGGATTGAAAACCCTTGACAGTGCCGCTTGGCCGGCCTCCAGCCCTCGGCTGGGCGGAGGGTGATTCCGAGAATCTCCCTACACCCAGTCGCAGAGAATCACCCTCTGCCCAGCCAGGGGGTGATTCTCAGAATCACCCTCCGCCCAGCCAGAGGTGATTCTCAGAATTTCCCTCCGCTCAGCCAAGGGCAAGAGGCAGGCTGGGCGCTACCGTTGAGGGCTGAATAGCCTACCTCCGACCCGTGACTAGCTGGAGGGAATTTCTCATAATCTCCCTCTACCTAGCTGGGTGCCAGAGGCAGGCTGGGAAACCCTCGATGGTGCCACCCAGCTGGCCCCCATCTTGGTAGAGGGTGATTCAGAGAATCTCTCCGCCTAGCCGGGGGCTGGCCGGGTAGTGCCATCGAGGGATGCCCAGGGGCAACCCTCGATGGCGCTGCCCGGCTTGACTCCGACCCGCAGCTAGGGGGAGGGTGATTTCGAGAATCACCCCTAGCTGGGGTAGGGAGATTCCGAGAATCACCCCCAGTTGGGCAGAGGTTAATTCCAAGAATCGCCCTTGGCCCATCTAGGGGATATTCTCAGAATCGTCATCTGCTCAACTGGGGGCTGGATGCAGGCCAAGCTAGGCAGACCTTGATGGTGCCACTCGACAGGCCTTTGGACCTCGACTGGGCGGAGGGTGATTCTTGGAATCACCCTCCGCTCGACTGGGTGGCACCGTCGAGGGCTACCCAGCCTGCCTCTAGCCCCTGGCTGGGAAGCCCTCGACGACACCACCCGATCTGCCTCCGACCCCCAGCTAGGCGAAGGGTGATTCCAAAAATCACCCCTGGCTGGGCAAAGGGTGATTCCAAGAATCATCTCTGGTTGGATGGAGGGTGATTCTGAGAATCACCCCCGGCTAGGTGGAGGGCGATTCTGAGAATCTCCCCTGGCTAGATGGAGGGAGATTCTGAGAACCGCCCTCTGCCCAGTCGGGGGCCAAAGGCCAGAGTCTCCCTCCGATTAGCCGAGGGCTGGAGTCCGGCCAAGTGGCACCATCAAGGGCTGCCCAACCTACCTCCAACCCCCTAATGGGTAGAGGGCGACTCAGAGAATCGCCCCCGGTTGGGCGGAGGGTGATTCTCAGAATCGCCCTTCTCCCAGCTGGGGGTGAT
This sequence comes from Pinus albicaulis, assembly GCA_034641835.2. NCBI lineage: Eukaryota > Viridiplantae > Streptophyta > Pinopsida > Pinales > Pinaceae > Pinus > Pinus albicaulis. The sequence goes on along the minus strand of CM076579.1, from coordinate 1,513,435,576 downwards.
TCTTGAAATCGCCCTCCCCCCAGCTAGGGGTGATTCTCGGAATCACCCTCCACCCACTCGGGGGCCGAAGGCAGGCTGGGCAGTGCCATCGAGGGCTACCTAGCCTGTCTCCGACTCGCAGCTGGGAAGAGTGCAATTCTCAGAATCGCCCTCCGCCCAACCGAGGATTGGAGGCAGGCTGGGCAGCCCTCGATAGTGCTGCCCGGCCTCCACCCATCCCCTAACCAGGCGAAGGGTGATTCCAAGAATATCCCTCTTCCCAGCCGGGGGCCGGTCAGGTGGCGCCATCGAGGGCTACCTAGCCTGCCTCTAGCCCCCGGTTGGGTTGAGGGTGATTTCGAGAATCACACCTGACTGGGCGGAGGGAGATTCCAAGAATCGCTCTTGGCTGGGCGGAGAGAAATTATGAGAATTTCCCCTGGCTGGGCGGAGGGCGATTCTCGGAATCACCGTCTACCTAGCTGAGGGCCGGAGGTAGGCTGGGCGGTGTCGTCAAATGAAGGAGATTGGGTTTTGGATATATTCTCAGGTTCAGGTAAGTTTTATTATACAAATTTAAATTTGAATATTTTATTTTTTACTTTTTATGTCTTTATACTAATTTTCTTACTTATTTCTTTTGTGCTTGATGATTAGGTACAACACTAGCATGTTTCCTACCAAAAGGAAGAAATTGCATTTCCATTGACAAAGACCCAGTGTAATGCAAATTTATTCAACAAAGAATTAACGCTCTTGAATTCCTTCCAGATGCGAAGCAAGAAGTTGGTTTTAGGAAAGGGGATTTTAATGAATCATGTGTGGAAAAAAAATCAAAGGAACCTCAACCACCATTATATGGAATGATTGGAAAGGGACACTTTGGAAGATTTGCAAACATGAAAGATCCATTAGAAGATGACAATGACCAAAATGAAGTAGAAAATGTTGCAGAAGAAGCCATCAATGATGTTCTAGATGATGTTGAACATGTATTAGTTGATATTGTTGATGATATTTAAGTTATGCTTGCAAACAAAGCTCATTTTTGAGATCTATTAATCAGTTTTACTTGTAATGTTTAGACTTTGATATTTTATGAGAAGAATCCTTAATTTTTGCAAAAAACATGTGATTACTATTATTTTTTGACACAAAATTCAATAAAAATGTTATTTTCTTAAGTTTTTTCGTTAAAATTTTCCCAAAAATTAGTTTATTTAACATGTTTTTTTCAATAAAAAGTCTCTAAAAGTGTATTTTTTGCATTATGTTTGTATTGAAAATTTTTATTTTTTTGTCATATCATTCAAAATATTGGTTTTTTAGTGACAATTATTTGATGTGCATTGAAAAAATAATTAGAAATACATAAACTTGTAGAAAATATAAACTTTATAATATTGACCCTTTTTTCATTTTTTATCTATGTCAAAAAGTGAAGATATCATTACAAATTTTTATTTAAATTTTTTTTTTCTTTTTAAAACACAAGTACATAAATGCACTTAAAAATAAACATCTCATGGAAGAAGAAGACATTACAAAATGTATAGTGTCAAAATCAATCCTCTAAAAAAACATTGGTGATGATACGCCACCACTATTCAAAATCGACATAAAAAGTATCACAGAAAACAAAAAAAAATAAAAATAAAAAATAAAAAAAATTAAGTGCCAAAAACATGCTAAGAAAAAAAAAATTTGATTATGCATCACCACTTTTCAAAATTGGGTGTTTTTCTTGCTATGTCAAAAAGTAGGTACCAGTGTAGTTACCTATTTCATCAGTAACAGTGTTATATTCCTTAGAATATTCCTTTTGCTGACTGTGCATCCACTGTTACACGTTATTTTTTCACCATGACATTTGGCTATTCATATGGGTCTATCACCACCTATATCATGTTCCCTTAGAAGTCAAAAACCCTAATGTTCCTGTATCAAGTCTTGGAATTGGAGAAAATCTCTATAAAACCCTTAAAAGTCTACCTCCGCACTTTTTCTAGCATTTTCTTGCGGGTTCACAGATGTTTGTTTTGTAAACTGTGGCAACCCCCACACGTTTTGATACTATTACCTGCGAACCCCCGTAAAAAGTTGAATAAAAGAAAAATTAAATTCTAGAAGCCTAGATGGTCAAATATTCTCCCAACTGGAAGCTTCTAGAGGCACAATCCATTTGAGCTTTATCCCTACACTCATGGAGCTTATCCATTGGTCCATGGAGCTCAAATCTCTTCATGAGAGGAATCCATCTCCCTCTTCATGCAACTGAAACTACCTCCATTTCCCTATAAATTGAGCTCAAGTTTCAGTCTCAAGGGTAGATTGTAGCTGGAAAATTGTAAAAGTAATTGCTGAAGAGAATTCCCAAGAGTGCATACTTTCTGCACTAGTGAATTGTTGTTGGCGTGAGAATGATCACACCCTTGTGTCCATAACTCTATGCTGGTATTTAGAGAGGAAGGCTTGTCAAACTAAAGGAGGAATGATTTTTCAGGACCTAGGGAGAAATATATACGACATCAAGGCATCAGGTTGTAATATTACTCTTTTTATTCAAGATAATACATATGGATCTCTTTTTCTCATTGATTTGTTCCTATTCTTATTGAATAACATCAATACTTAGACTCCTTGATCACTAATTTGGATGATCTTTTCTTCATTATTATATGTTGCAGATGCTTTGATTCTTTTTTCTTGTCTTTGATTGCAGGTTCTACTTATTGAAGAAGCCTCTTTGGAGCAACTGGATAAAAGACTACATTGAATGTTGGATTTCAAGGTAGGAGCATGTCCTCTTTACTTTCTTATAATAATTCTGAAATGAAATTAGTCTAGAGAAAAAGGTTTCCAAATGGATGTTTGTTTCTAGCTATTCGTTGAATACTAGGGAGATCGCTCTTGTCTGCAAGAGGGATTAATCCGCATAACAAAATGGCGACTCCGCTGGGGAATAGAATTTAGTTTTCTTTATTTATTTTTAGTTTGAATTTTAGAGCTTTCTGATTTTGAATTATTTGAGATTGGTTTGGGTAGATAAATATTAAGAATCCCTAAAAAATAAAAGTTGATTATTTATTTTTCTAGACTTTTCCTTGCCTTCGTGGTTTTTAGCAGAAAAAAGTGCAGCAACCTTTGCAGGTTTTAGTTCAAAATAGTGCGGTACCGCTTTGTTTTCCATTAAAAACCACAGATCTCTAGAAAATTTTAGAAAAAATTAAGATTCTCTTTTTTAGAGCTAGATCACCTGATTCTTTGTGTTTTCCCCGGTCTATCTTAGTTGTCAAATCTTATGTGTAATTTCTTTTCAGCAACTTTTGCATTTGTGTGATTTTATCATCTTATTTGCATCTTATGAGTGAGAATGTTTCCCTACTTTATTGCTGCTCCATACAAGATACCTTCATTTACCTTAGCTTACTAGTATGATGATATTGCCTTTCTGAGCCATTAAAACCATTGCAAACCTTTATTTTTTTGGATTTTTTTATTTCTGCTGAGATAAGTAGAATTTTTTCTTAGTCTAATCACAAACTAGGAGAAAACGTCCTCAAACATTCTAGATAGACTTCAAAATTAGATGTTTCTTTGATTTTGAATTTTATGTTTTTAAAGTTTTTATATATTCTTTTCTTTGGGAAATGGTTTTTTTATTGATTTGTAGTTTCCGATCTGATTGTTCAAGGAATTTAATTTCAAAGAGTAATTGATCATTTTTGAAAATTGAGTTCGTTACGAAAACATCTTCTTTTCAAATATTTTGTTTATGAACGAAAGAATTGGTGCTTTGAAAATTGTTAAATCTCTCAATATTTCCCTTAAATAAGATTCATTGAAAAGAAAAGAGTTGCACTTCTCATTTAGATGCATTTAGCGTATTTTTGAGTCTAGTCACAAACATCATTGAAGTTTCAACTCCATACCTTTTGTCTTAAGTAATAGCCAAATTAAAAGCAATACGTTAATAAAATTAATCTAGATATTTTACATTTTCTAGGGCTCATTACACCAACATAGATTAGGTTAGTGTTTTGGAATAGGTTGTAATTAACATTCTAAGATAGATAAAACAAAAAATAGTATCTTGCGGTAAGGAAAAATTCCAATTGTTGCATTTGTACTCTCAGAATCTCTTCTTAAAAGAGTCAAGCACGAGATCATGTTGGAACCAGTGAGGTAATCGTACCTATCTCCTGGGCAAAGATAGAATATGTGCACATAATATAAATGGTAAACCTCAGATTAACCCTTGTTGAGGAGCCTAGGGTCACTTTTTGGCAAACCTCAGATTTACCATGTCGAGGAGACTTCAAGGGGATTGAGCTCGATACTCTGCCCTTGAGTGTATATCGGATTGTAGACTGTTCCCTCAGGTGCATTTGTCTTTGTTGGTGACCTTAGTGGCCATAATATTTAGGATTTTTTCCAAGGTGATGATGGAGGGAAGGTCCCACTGTACCTGGAACAAACGTTGGCTAGACTCACTTGGAATTTCTAGAGGGTAATCTTCACTTTGAGATGGCATAGTGGAGATACTTGCACCAAAATGTTTCATTAAGCAGGTTGTCAGGATAACTGTTCCAACCACCAGTTTTCCACATTAATTTTTGTGACGTTGGATTTCATCACCAACTAGTGTTTTTATTATGGAAACATAATGTTTGTGTGTGGCTTGACTCCTATATTTGATAGCACATGTTCATTTGTTTTTTATTACATTTTTGAGACCTTAGGCATGGATTGTGAATTTGAATTGTTATTTTTTTAATTGTTAATAAAATTCATTGAAGTTGAATCTAATGGCAACTATTCCAGAATTTACCAACCAAGGAACCCCTCTTAATGAGAATCCTAGTACTTTTCCTTGCTTTGGAAATGTTGGTCCTCCTTATATGGCTACATTTTCATTACCTGGATTTACCATAGGTTTACCAGTATGGTTATTTTAAACTTCGTTGACCTCGAATACTCAAATTGTTCCTCCTCAACCGGATGCTTCACCTCAACAGAGTTCACCATCTCAACATCACCAACCTCATGTTGACCCTTTATCTTCTTCGCCCAACATGTCTTCCTCCCTTTCTTCCTCTTCTCTGGGTAAAAGCCTTGACACTAGTAACTGGGTGGCTAAGAAGAAGAAGAAAGGGAAGAATAAGAAGAAGGAAGATAAGAAATAATTCAACCAACCAACCATGGATATAAGTGTTAGTAGTGTTGAGGAAACCTCCAACATGCATCGTAAACCCAAATACCCTTGAAAACTTTGTAAGGGTGACCAATTCCTTATCAATTTTCCTGGTATTCCTAAGGTCATGGAAGTATGGTCAGAAAAATCCCATCAAATTACTATGGATGTATCAACCAGTGATTGTCAGGTTCCTGGGAAAAAGGGTAAAGTTAGGTTTCCTTGTAGGTTATGCAGAGGGAGTAATAAAACTCACATTTTACCTCACATGTATGAAGCCTCAAAATTGTTGGAAAACCTCACTGTTCCACAACAAAAACTTCCAACTGGTTACCGTAAAATTTCTCCCAACCTACCATCAACTCATGAAGTGATTGATATAATTCCAAGTACAGTCAATCCCGCTCTTCCATTGAAGAGTGAAAATCATATCACTCAGGTTTATGCTCCATTAGTTGATCAAGTGGTCGACTTGATTTCACATTCGATCGATCCCACTCTCCCTGTAGAGAGTGAAATTCATACCGCTCAAGTTCTTCTTGTTACATCATATTCTTCTATGTTGGGGGGCATTTCACATGTTTCTATAACACCCTCTCCAAGTACTGAGGTTTTTTCCTTTGATTGGAATAGACTGATAAAACCTCATCTTCCTTCCTGCATCCATTTCCAAATCATTGTGAAGGCTTGTGGTAAGAATGTGCGTTGCAAAAATGTAGATGAAGGTGCTTTTGTTATTATTTTATCCTCAACTGCTTGGCAAGTTTTGGGTTCCCCTCATCTTGTGCCTGTTACATGGAATTTGTCAGCTTTTAACAGAACCATTAGTGAACCTTTAGGGATCCTTCCTAAGTTTCCTATTACCTTGGAAAGAAAAACTGTTCGTATTGATCTTATGGTAGTCTGAGGCCCCTTGGATTTCAATTTGCTCCTTGGGCGAGACTATATCTATGCAATGAAAGTTGTTGTATCGACACTCTTTTGTGTGATGTATTTGCCTCATAATGGAAACATTGTGACTATTGACTAGCTTTCATTCATTAGTCTTGATTCGACTACCAATAATCTAACATCCCTACTTTTTCCTTATACGGAAGTGGTATCTACCCCACTAAGGGTTAATTATTTGGCAACCAGTCCCATGTTTTCAGTTACTGATGCAAGAGAGCCTCTCACTATTTGCTCGACTTCCCTCGACTTAGATCCGGTAATTGACATGGAAAACCCTATGGGATTATTTTAACGTGATGTTCTTATCACTATTGAGTCCCTTGACATGTGTTCCTTCCAAATAACTGTTATTCCATCTCATGAAGACCTCTTCGAAGCCATGATCAAGGAGATTCCCTTGACATGTGTTTCTTCCAGTTGGAAGCCATGACAAGGTTCCATGAGGATAGTTCTTTTACTGTGTCAAACTCGTTAAAAAATGAAACATGTCACCTTGAGGATAGTTCCTTTTACTATGTCAACCTCGTTAAAAAATGAATCAGGATATGAGCATAGTTCTTTCGATGTGTCAAGCTCATTAAAAAATTAAACAAATCCTCTCCTTTGAGTTGAGTCTATTTTCCATTAGTAAATTTTGTCATAGAAAATGATGGTTAAAATGGGTCTTGAGCCTTCAAGAGATTATTTTGATAGAAAATTACTCATTCTTGAAGCCTGTTATTCCTTAGCCTGTTGTTCCCTTCAAAATAATATTGTTCCCTTAAAATAAATCCACCAAGTAAAGCCTACTGTTCCCAAAGAAAATTGTTTTCTAAGGTTCCATTTTCATCATTTCATCCCCTCCATTTCATCCTCATAAAATTCCTATATCACTCATTTTCCCATTTTTCATCCTCCGTTTCCCTCTGAAAAATCCCCTTTCCTCCTTCTCATTTTACCCTCATTATCCTTAAAAAAACCTTCAAACATGCCTTTTAAACTCATAAAAATCCTTTTTATGGTTTAAAATACCCCTCTTTACCTATCGGAACTTCTAAAATTGGCTGAAAAAAACCCATTTTGGCCTAAAAATCAATCTTTTCACAATTAAGGGTTTAAGCCCCGAGGGCTTAAAAATCCTCTGCCCCCTTCGCTCACATGGCTAGAGCCCGAAACCCTCTTCTAAATCCTGTAAGAACTTCAAAAAATCCAAAAAAAACTCTATTTTTTTCCTTTTTCCGCCCTTTTATAAATTTGGATTTTAAAGCCCTTTTTGGGTTTGAGCTCCAGCCCCTTCCACCATATATCTAAGCACTATGACCAAGCGCCAAAACTCCCATCACATCGGCGCTATTACTCTTTCATCGCATTGCTCCCCCTTCACCCAACGATGCGACTGGCCCCTTTCTCCTTAGCCCCTGGTTACATATCCCTCCATGGGACCATACCCAAGCACCTAAACCCCAACCCCCATCGCATTGGCAGTTCCTTTGAAAACCCACATTTTTCTTTATAAAATTCTCACCCCAATGGAAAATTTTCGATGAGATCTACACCGTAGATGTCGTAAGATCCGACGGCCCTCGTTTGATCCGTCGAACGCCCCATCCCCACCATTTCCTCTGCCCCTCTTCCCTTAGCCCCAGTTCTTTTTTCCCCACAGAACCTTTCTCCATCCCCCTTCCTTTTATCCTTCCCTCCGCACCTATGTTATTTCTTGACGGATCTCAGTCATCTATCCTAACCATTCAACGGCCCTGAACAAACCTGCATCTCTGACCCTCATCCATACATCTTCACCTATCACGCTCCTCCATCACCGTTGGATCTGCACCCCCAAATCCAATGGCTTCATTCTATTTCGCGCCCATTTCCCAAAATAAGAAATCGGACGTTATTTACGTGAAACCATTAGTTTTCTGAGGGACACGTGTCACGAAATAACTGGGTCGCATTTGATTCGGAAAAACCACAAACCACCTTTGCCCCGCACAAAAACCACTAGTGGTTTTCCAAAACCACTTTTGCCTATTTTCGCACCAAAGTCATTTTAAACCCCATTTCTTTGTGGTTTTCTCCATAAATCCCTTCTGCGCATTCATTTTCTCCTCACTGCTCTTTCCGCTTCTGCTCAACCTCTGTAAGTAGTTTTTCCGAATACATGCAGGGTTTATAACATGTTTTGTGGCCTTTTTCAGGTTCTATGGAAGTTTTAAGGGCCAAAAACCCCCTACAGTCCATAAAGGGACAAGGCCAAAAATCATGATCCGTGGAGCTTAAAAAAATGTCGAATAAAAGGTTCCAGGGTTAATTCCGTGGTTTAGTCAGTGCTTTACGAGCACTGGTTATCCATCAAACCCTCCAAATCACCAAAGCTACTTGCACACATAGCAAAGAAACAAAGATTAGAGATTGAAGGTTTGTGCTTAAAAATCAAGGGATTAAGGTGCAAAGTTGAAGATCAAAAGGTTTAATCCAACAGTTTAAGGGAAAAACACAGTTTAAAGGGAAAATCATCAAATATTTAAAGATAAAGGGTTAAATACATAAAGATATAAGATTAAGGAGCTTAACCCAACAATGAAGACCAAAAGCCAAAGAAAAAGGGATATTTGACAGTGAATACAACCAACATAAAGTCTAAAGACTCCGAAGATGATTACAAAGGCCTAAAAGTAGTATTAGGGCATAATCAATGTTCAAAGCCACTAAAGATGACAGATCAACAAAGAGAGCCTCCAAATGCCACATCATTGAGGCAATTACTCCTCAAAATGCCACCTACAAGCCTTTTTACCTAAAAAGAATACACAGTTAAAACACAGTCAGAGATATTTTCCAAAGACAGCGCAGAATTAATTGCCAGCCTACCAAAAAGCCTCCAAAGTCAACAAAAGTGTCTGAAGTTGATGAAATTTAATGTAATAATAAATTTGCATGGTTAAAATATTTGAATACTTCTCCATTTGGCCCTTTAAAGGCCGAGAATCACTTACTCTGCAATAATTGAATAGATAGACCTTTCTTTCACTCCACCTCCTCATTCTTCTATAAATACGTCTCTTGAAGACAATATACAGGTTGGTCTTTGAATACTTATCAAGTGTAAATAGATATTGAGGCTGCTAAAGCTCTTTTTTGTAATTGAAGAAAGATAGGCTGAGATGAGAGTTTTGAAGCTGTAAAAGACCCACTAGACTTGAATATTGTAACTAGTTTGAACATAAAATACTCAAGCTAATTCATGGGATCCTGGTTTATGACAAATGGTGATGTGTTTCTTACTGTAATTGTCATTTTTTTCTTGTTTTCCATATTGTCCACTATTCTCTGATAAAGAAAAACAAGCATAGATTAGGACTTACTGTCAAGTACCCTAAATCTCACTAATAAATCTTTATCTTTATGTTTTCTACTAAATTGTGTTTTAAGGATAATTAAATAGAGTATAATCAGTGAAGTGTTGGTGAGCCCATGTTTCCTGAGTGCAACTTGAAAATTTGTCTTTGAAAGTTCTTGAAAAGTTCTGCTAATTAAAGTTGAACTAGAGAAGTCTATGGTTAGCCCTGTCCTCTAGTTTATCTCCAACAATTGCTTTGAAAGATGCCTTGAAAAGTATGTCAAAAGCAGGCTAGTTTAAAAGTACTTACCTGATCTTAGGCTACATTTTATGTTTCTCATGAATGTTTTCCTTTAAGAATATGCTGAAAGTAGGCTAGATTAAAAGTTTTTACTTGATCTTAAGCTATTCTTTGTTTTTAATGTTTTCTCATAAAAGTATATCAAAAGAAGGCTAGTTTAAAAGTACTTACCTAATCTTAGGTTACTTTGTGTCTTTCATTTAAGTGCATGCCAAAATCAGGCTAGTTTAAAAGTGCTTACCTGATCTTTGGTTGTTTTTTGTTTTTCTTGTGTGTTTGCTTTCTTTCATAACATTTTTTATGTTTTCCATATCACAAATCAATCTAAAGAATCCTTAGACATAGATGACTTGCTCCATGGACCAATCTTGAAACTTGTTGTGCAATTAAATCCTCTTGTGACTCCATAGCCCAATGGAATGATACTTTTCCTTAACTATCCTATCAGTTGAATCATTATTTCAACCTAATCACATATTTACCCCTTAAGAGACTTCCTTCATTTTGATGATATTCTACCCAACCAAAAACAAAAAAAACAACCTTGTACTTCATATCTAGCCTAAAATCATATCATAAACCTTAAAGAAATATATTTGAAAACACTTATATAGAGAGATCCCTCTCTGAATCCAGGATGGCTAGATCATAGGATTCCAAAGTGGTTTTGATGTAGGCTCTACAGAATTTGTTCTTGAAAATATTGCAAATTACAGAGGCCCAACATACTGGCGACCATACTAGGGAGATTAATGAGTAATAGATAACTTCACAACTCAACTAACCCCTATTACTAAATGAAACATGTGTCACCAATACTGGTTATTATTTATTGTTGATGGTGAACAACAACCAAACCTTGAAAACAAGTAAAAATCCTTCACCTCGCGACTCCATTGGTATTCATTAGGCCTGTTGACCCCACTGGTTTTTCCTAAGACTCCACTAGGAAAACATTTATCATAACATCATATAAACTCAGTTAAGAAGGCTTTGAAGATTGAGTTGTCTTTTAAAAATATTAGTTAGCCTCTTAAAGACTATCATATTTGGCTAAACTTTTCTCATTATTGGGTCTAAAAACACAACATAGTGGCTTCTAAAATAATTAATACTAGAGCATATCATGACCCAAATCCTCGTGAGATAGTTGATAATCCAAAAAGTATCCTTTAGAAATCTCCTAAATCTAAGAATTCAACTGTTGTTAGACCAATTCATAGAGCTAACTCTGTCCCTGAAAATCTCTTAGTTATACAAGATACACAAGTTGACTTAAGAAAACCATTCAGAACTAGGTCACTTGATGATATAGATCAGATAGACATTGAGTCTCCACACTCACCCCAACATAGTGGTGAACATCTTGGTAGTAGAGAAATCACCCCACTTGACCTTCATTTCATTGATAATTTTGGTTTTTCTCATCCTCGATCTGCTCAATAGTCTCTTGCTGGTCCATCCACTTCTGTTATCCATACTTCCACTATTCAAAATACTCCATTTCATCCTCCTCCTCCTCTCATAAACCCTCCACTTGTAAACCCCCCATTTTTCCCACAACCTCCTATCATGGCAGCATGGTATGATATCCTAGTCCTTCCTTTACCTTTATTCAATCTTCCACAGGACTATCAGTCCAAGATTCCATTATATGATGCCAGTGGTTCTACTACTACTTCACAACATGTGGATAAGATGAATGACTATTTTGATAGAAATGAGATAGATGATGAAACTGTCAAACTCAGATTGTTTGCTCAAATTTTAGGGGGAGAAGCAAGAAAATGGTTCAAAATCTTAACCCCTAACATTATTAATGACCTCCAAGCTCTCCATCAGTCATTCCTAAAAAAATGGGAAATCAGTAAAAACCCTCTCCAAATACTTTTTGATTACAACAACCTCAAAAGAAACACTGGTGAAAGTGTTCAAAATTATTGCACTAGGTTCAATAGTGTTTATAATGCACTGCCCCCAGATTTGAAACCTCCACAAGGCTTATCTTTGGCCAAATTACCTGAAGGATTCGATCCTAAAATGGCTTATCAGCTAAGAGAAAGAGACCCCTTGACTCTGGAAGACATGCAAAAGGGAGCTCTAGCTGTGGAAGTAAATCTGATTGAAAAAGGAGCTAGGATGAGGAATGAAAAGAAAGTATCATTTAGGGAGGAAAATTCACCTTCCACATCTAGCTCAAAAATGGAGAGAATGATGGAGGAGATGATGAAGAGGATGAGCATATTTGAGAGAGCACAATCTAGGGAAAATCAATCAGCTCCCCAAAACAGAAATCAAAATCAAAACTTTAGGAGAAATCAACCTCAAAACAGACAAAGAGAGAATGATCAACAGATCAGACCTCCTTTCCAAGAAAATTATGTTAATGAGGATGAAGATACAAATGAACAAACAGAGGATGATAACATGAACATGCTGGGAGTAAGCAATGAGGATTCTGATTTCCTCCATGAAAGAAAAAAAGGTCTATATACACCCTATGATGATAGAAGAACAGAAACTGACTATCATGAACAATACTCTGAAAATTCCATCATAGGATCACCTAAAAAATATGACCTAAGAAGTAAAAAGAATCAAGAGACTCCCAAGAACAAAACCTCTAATAAATCTGCCAAAAATATCCCTGAAAATATTTCCAAAAAGACATTAGAAACTCATAAAACAGTGGCTGTAAATTCCGATCCAAACAAAGCGAAAAACACCCAAGTCAATGAAAAGCAGGGTGTTGACCCTAGCAGCACTAGTATCTCAGCTAATGCTCCTGAAAAGACCATTTTAACTGCTGCAAATAACAGAAATCAGCAAGCTGATTTTGCTAATCAAGGAGTGACTAACAAGGTTGAATCAAACATTTTAAAAAAGCAGATTCCTTTTAGCCTAGAGAATGAAATTTCCAAAATAAAAATCTCTGTCCCACTCACTAAGTTAGTCACTCAAAATGTATATAGGGGTCAAATTTTGAAAGATTTAAACATAGAAGATATTCATGACACTGTCAACTTAAATGATGATACCCCAGAGCTCATATTTGTACCAAAAATTGAAGGAAAATTTCAAGAAGGAACTACCCCTCCATTTTACATCAGTTTGAACATCCATAATAATATTTTTCACAATGCCGTGCTTGATTCAGGAGCATCACACAACCTCATGCCCAAGGTAATAATGGAAATATTAGGCTTAGAGGTGACTAGACCATACAAAGATTTATATTCCTTTAATTCAAGCAGGGTGAAATGCCTAGGCCTAATAAAGGATCTCTGTGTTAACTTAGCCCAAATACCAGCCAAGAGCTTAGTGATGGGCATTGTAGTGGCTGATATCCCCCCCAAATATGACATGCTCCTTTCAAGATCATGGGGGGCTAAGTTGCAAGGCACTATGCAGATGGATATGACTCATTCCACCATCCCTGTCTTCAGTCAACCTAGAAGACTCTATAGGGAAACACACATGAAATACATGGTGAGTAACCAAGAAAGACTAGAGAATTCTCCTCTCTATTCCATACACACTGACCTTGACTCATTCATTCTTTACAATGATGATATTCCTAATGAGCAAGATTTATTCCATAAAGCATCATCCAATGTAGTGGTCACTACACATCCAAACATAGTGGCAGCCATAGATGAAGAGGAGAATAATAAGGAAATTAAAAGGCAGTTTGCTGATTCAAAAAATTATAGCAAGTAGATTACAGGTCTTAAGGTTAAAAACAGTCGTAAAAATAGTGCAGATCATGGAAATCAAAGAACTAAACCTCAAACCATAGAAAATATTGAGGAACAAACCATTGAAAAACATAGTGCAGGCCCTTGTACAGAACAGAATGATGAAAAAGACAGAGAGGACAACAATGAAGTAAATGAAAAATCTGAAAAATAGTGCTCTTTCGAACATGATTTTTGATGGGTCTTGCACTAAAAATGGTGCAGGAGCAGGCATATGATTACTCAACACTGAAAACAATCATGCTAAGGGGCATTCCTATATATTAAACTTCCAATGTACAAACAACATAGCAGAGTATGAAGCTCTCATTTTAGGCCTGCATTTATTGAAGAAATTAGGGGCCAGAAGAATAAAAGTTCATGGGGATTTAGAATTGATAATAATACAAGTAAATGGAGAATACACTGCTAAACATCCCAGGCTTAGAGCCTATAGAGATGATGCCATGGACTTGTTGAAAACATTTGCTAAATTCAAACTCATTTTTGTCCCAAGGGACCAAAACATTCATGCTAATGGATTAGCATTTGTAGCTAGAACTTGTCTAACACCTTATGAAACCAAGAAATGCACCACCCAAGTCAAATATAGACCAGTTGTCCCGAATAATGAAAAATACTGGCAAGTTTTTGATGGAGAAAAACAAATAGAAGACTTCCTACAGTCCAAAAATGAATTTGAAGTGCCAAACATAGATTCAAACTATGAACAAGACTGTTCTATAGAAGAAAACCCACTTTCTGAAGTAGAAAAGTCTCCTGAGATTGCTGAAATAAATCTGTTAACCCATGAACCCAAACCTGAAACAGAAGATAGCAAAAATTTAGAAAATGAAGACCTGGAAGTGCTGCAATCTAAAGATCACAGTTTACCAAGAGGACTAGTCCCATTATAAGAATTATTTGACTTGAATGATGTTGCCAAAAATCCAAAACTGGAACCAACTAAATCTGAAGTGGAAGAATGAAACATAGGCAGTCAGGAAAAGCCCAAAATGTTCAAATTATCCAAAACACTGCTAGCTCATATTAAACTGAAATATATGGAGCTTTTAAAGGAATTTTTTGATGTGTTTTCATGGAGTTATGAAGATCTGAAATCATATTATATAGAAATAATCTAGCATAATATACCTCTCAAAGAAAACCAAAAGCCTTTTAAACAAATATTGTGTAGAATCAACCCTGTTCAATTACCTCTGGTAGAGAAAGAAATAAAAAAAAATGTATGATGCTGAAGTTATTGTCCCTGTTAGATACTCAGAGTGGGTGTCTAATCTTGTATCAGTTAGGAAGAAAACAAGAGAGATAAGGCTTTTCAGCGATTTTAGAAATTTAAACAAAGCCTCACTAAAAGACAACTATCATTTGCCTAAAATGGATCATATCTTACAAAGGGTATTTGGCTCTAAAAGAATTTCTTTGCTAGATGGCTTCTCAGGTTATAATCAAATATTGGTACATCCTGATGATCAGCTCAAAACAACCTTTACTACTCCTTGGGGTACTTTCATGTATTTGAAAATTCCCTTTGGCTTAATGAATGCTGGTGCTACATTTCAGAGAGCCATGGATATTGCATTTTTAGAAGAAAGAGGTTACTTCATAATGATTTACTTAGATGATATCACTTTCTACTCTAAAGCAGATGAAGAACACCTAATACACTTGAGAAAAGTCTTTGAGAAATGCAAAAAAATTGGGATGTCCTTAAATCCAAAGAAAACATTTTTTGGTCTCCAAGAAGGTAAAATTCTTGGGCATATCATATTTGAAGAAGGAATAAGGATAGACCTTAAGAGGATTCATGGCATATTGCAAATCATCCATCCTAGAAACATCAAGGAACTCCAATCTTTCATTGGGAAGATCAATTTCTTGAGAAGGTTCATACCCAATCTAGCTGAACTCCTTAGAAACATAAAAAACATGCTTAAAAAGGAAGAAGGAGTTAAGTGGACCTTAGAAGCAAAGAAATCATTCGAACTGGTAAAACTAGCACTCACCAAAACACCAGTTCTTATCAGTCCTGATTTTTCAAAGGATTTCTTCATTTTTTCATTTGCATCTGAACACACAGTAGCTGTTGTCCTATTACAGAAAAACCAGAATGGACAAGAGCAGCCCATTGCATTCTTTAGCAAGGCATTAAGAGATGCACCTTTGAAGTAAAACATAATGGAAAAATAATCCTTTTCCTTAGTAAAAGCCTTAAAAGACTTTAGATTTTACATTTTACATTCCCACATCATAGCATTTGTGCCTCATTCAGTTGTAAAATAGATATTGACACAAGATCCAGATGGCAAGAGAGGAAAATGGATTGCTGTAATTTTATAATATGACTTAGAAATCAAGGCCACTAAGCTCATAAAAGGTCAAGGACTAGCAAAAATTATGGCTAAATCCAACTTTCAAGCTCTTGATATAAACATGTTTAATGCATTAGATGAACATGAGGAGTTTTCAACTTCAATTATTGAAGATCTTTTCTGAATTCATCTTGGTATGCTGAAATTTTGTATGTTTTTCTTAATCTTAATGTCCCTCCTGGTTTGTCTAAAACAAAGGTAAGATTCTTAAAGTTGAAAGCTATAAATTACTGCATTTTGAATAAATTTTTATATTGGAAAAATGCTACTGGATTATTGCTTAAATGTTTGCCTGAGAATGATGCAGAAAAGATCAAGCATGAGTTTCATGAGGAGAATGTGAAGGCCACCTCTACTGGAAGTCAACTTCTAACAAAATCCTTAGAGTTGGTTGCTACTGGCCCACTCTCTTTCAAGATGTTCATAACATGATTACTGCCTGTCACAAATGCCAAATTTTTGAAGGCAAAAGAAAACTGCTTCCCTTACCTCTGCAACCAATCACTGTTGAAGATCCTTTTCAGCAGTGGGGCCTAGACTTCATTGGGGAAATCCATCCTACCTCATCTGCCCAACATAGATGGATACTCACAGCAACAGACTATTTTAGCAAGTGGATAGAAGCCATCCCATCTAGGAATGCCACAGATTCAGTCATCATTTCATTTCTTGAAAACCATATACTGTCTAGATTTGACTGTCCTAGGAAGATCATAACTGACAATGCTGCTGCATTTGGATCTAAAAATATGGTAGAATTCTGTCATAAATATCAGATTATATTGGGTCATTCTACAGCTTATTACCCTTAAGGTAATGGGTTGGCAGAATCATCAAATAAAGTTTTGGTAAACATTATCAAAAATTTGCTAGAAGATAACAAGAAATCATGGCACAGTAAGCTAGTACATGCATTATGGGCAGATAGATTGACAGTTAAAAATTCAATTGGGATGTCTCCTTACCAGCTAGTTTATGGAACTGATGCAATATTTCCAACCAGTTTAGGAGTGCCAGTCATGAAGCTGATCCAGGAAGTACAGTCTGAAGATGATGATGTGACAAGAAGAATAAATCAGACTATACATCTACAACAAACCAGGGAGGAAGTCTACATCAGAGCACAACAACTACAAGAAAACATCAAGAAGCTGTTTGAAAAAAGAACCAAGGCAAGTGATTTTAAGATTGGTGATAAGGTGTTAAAATGGGATTCAAGGAGGGAAGATAAGGGAAAACATGGAAAGTTTGATAATTTGTGGCAAAGCCCTTATCTTATTCAATCTTCCATTGGAAACAATGCCTTCTTTTTACAAGAGTTGGAGGGAGCTGAATTTTTTAGAGGTCCTGTCAATGGCAGGATGCTCAAACATTACTTCTGTTAGCTAAATATCTTATTTTTTAGAGCTTTTTGTTCATTGTATACAACATTTCTTTGAATTTTAAAAAATAAAAATAAAAAAAACAATAGAAAAAAAGAGAGGAAAATAGGGCATAAATAAAACAAGAAGGGTACAACCCCATACCAAAAAGAAAAGAAAATCTAAAAGTGTGAAAGCTTAAATGCCACTACCAAAAAGAACACTGATATTTAGTCATATAGCCTAATCATGACTAAATAGATTTAAATTTACTGTTGATAGGTTAGTGAATTAGATTTGCCAAATAATTTAATCTTGGCTTATTAGTAGATTAGATTAGGATAGAAAGACAAAGGTTCAAACATGCTTAAATCCTGAACCTGTAAATTTGATAATAGAAAGAGTGGCTCTAATCAGACCAAAATCTGAGCCAAAGAAGAAGAAAAAGAATGGTTCTAATACACTGAAAACTTGAACCAAGAGAGAAGAAAAAGATGACTCAAAACAGATCCAAAACTGAGTCATAAGAAGAATGAAGGATATTTTGAAATTTCAGAGCTGAAGCCTTCATAGGTTTGTTTTAATTTTTTTGCAAATAAATTCT
This sequence comes from Pinus albicaulis, assembly GCA_034641835.2. Classification (NCBI taxonomy): domain Eukaryota; kingdom Viridiplantae; phylum Streptophyta; class Pinopsida; order Pinales; family Pinaceae; genus Pinus; species Pinus albicaulis. The sequence continues at coordinate 1,513,417,737 of CM076579.1, read as the reverse complement.
ATGTGCAGCTTGTACATACAACCATAGAAATCATGGAAAGTCAATGAGTTTAATCCTTACTTAGTTGTGTTTTAAATTTTTTGTTTTAGAAAATAAAGAATAAAATTTGATAGACATTCTAATCCTGGTAGATAGTAGCTTAGATATAAAATTTATGAGTTCAATAGTTTAATCTGAACTCATGGAAGAAATAAGGGTAAATTTAGATTATTTTTTCCTGTTTTCAAAAGAATAAAATGTTGATGTTTAAGGTCTGCAAGTCCAAATGCACCTTATGGAGAAAAAATGTTAGGAAGTAGGCTGTGTAGGTAGTTGTTTGGGAAATAATTCTGTTTGATATAAGTACTGATCATGTTTTAAAGTAGTATGATCAAAGAAGAAGCAAGTTGTCAATGGATAATGCATAGGTCTGCATCCCAGAGATAAAATTCTGAAGCTCTTGACACCTCCAAGGAGCTGCCATCCCCAAGTGGAGCCGCTGTTAGCCATCAGTAAATTTTGTCACAGAAAATGATGGCTAAAATAGGTCTTGAGCATTCAAGAGATTATTTTCATAGAAAATTACTCATTCTTGAAGCTTGTTGTTCCTTAGCCTATTGTTCCCTTCAAAATACTACTATTCCCTTAAAATAAATCCACCAAGTTAGGCCTACTATTCCCAAAGAAAATTGTTTTCTAAGGTTCCATTTCCATCATTTCATTCCCCCCATTTCATCCTCATAAAATTCCTATATCACTCATTTTCCACCTTTCCTCCTTCTCATTTTACCCTCATTATCCTTAAAAAACCTTCAAACATGCCTTTTAAACTCATAAAAATCCTTTTTATGATTTAAAAATACCCCTCTTTACCTATTGAAACTTCTAAAATTGGCCGAGAAAACCCATTTTGGCCTAAAAAGCAATCTTTTCACAATTCAGGGTTTAAGCCCTAAGGGCTTAAAAATCCTCCGCCCCCTTCGCTCACATGGCCAGAGCCTGAAACCCTCTTCTAAAGCCTATTAGAACTTCAAAAAATCCAAAAAAAACTCTATACTTTTCCCTTTTCCTCCCTTTTATAAATTTTGGTTTTAAAGCCCTTTTTGGGTTTGAGCTCCATCCCCTTCCACCATATGTACGAGCACTATGACCAAGCGCCCAAACTCCCATCGCATCGGTGCTATTACTCTTTCATCGCATTGCTCCCCCTTTACCCACAGATGCGATTGGCCCCTTTCTCCTTAGCCCCTAGTTACATATCCCTCCACAGGACCATGCCCAAGTGCCTAAACCCCAAGCCCCCATCGCATCGGCAGTTCCTTTGAAAACTTGCATTTTTCTCTGTAAACTTCTCACCCCAATGGAAAAGTTCCGACGAGATCTACACCGTAGATCTCCTAAGATCCGACGGCCCTCATTTGATCCTTCGATCGCCCCATCCCCACCATTTCCTCTGCCCCTCTTCCCTTAGCCCTAGTTCTTTTTTCCCCACAGAACCTTTCTCCAACGCCCTTCCTTTTTTCCTTCCCCCCGCACCTATGTTATTTCTCGACGGATCTCAGTCATCCATCCTGACCATCCAATGGCCCTAGTCAAACCCGCATCTTTGACCCTCGTCCTTGCATCTTCATCTATCGTGCTCCTCCCTCACTTTTGGATCTGCACCCCCAGATCCAACGGCTTACATTCTATTTGGCGCACATTTCCCAAAATTTCCAATCGGACGTTATTTACACGAAACCATCAGTTTTCCGAGGGACGCATGTCGTGAAATAACTGGATCGCGTTCGATTTGGGAAAAACCACAAACCACCGTTGCCCCACGCGAAAACCACTTTTGCCTATTTTTGCGCCAAAGTCATTTTAAACCCCATTTATTCACGGTTTTCTCCATAAATCCCTTTTGCGCATTCATTTTCTCCTCACTGCTCTTTTCGCTTTCGCCTGACCTTTGTAAGTAGTTTTTCCAAATACATGCAGGGTTTATAACATTTTTTGTGGCTTTTTGTAGGTTCTATGGTGGTTTTAAGGGCCGAAATCCCCCTACAGTCCATAAAGGGATAGGGTCAAAAATCATGATCCCTGGAGCTTAAAACAATGCCGAATAAAAGGCTTCCAAGGTTAATTCTGTGGTTTAGTCGGTGCTTTACGAGCACTAGTTATCCATCAAACCCTCCAAAGTGCCAAAGCCACCTGCACACACAGTGAAGAAACAAAGATTAGAGATTGAAGGTTTGTGCTTAAAAATCAAGGGATTAAGGTGCGAAGTTGAAGAGCAAAAGGTTTAATCCAATAGTTTAAGGGAAAAACACAGTTTAAAGGAAAAATCATCAAATATTTAAAGATAAATGGTTAAATACATAAAGATATAAGATTAAGGAGCTTAACTTGACAATGAAGACCGAAAGCCAAAGAAAAAGGGATATTTAATAGTGAGTACAGTCAGCATAAAGTTTAAAGACTCCAAAGATGATTACAAAGGCCTAAAAGCAATATTAGGGCATAATCAATGTTTAAAGCCACTAAAGCTGACATATCAACAAAGAGAGCCTCCAAATGCCACATCATTGAGGCAATTACTCCTCAAAATGCCACCTACAGGCCTTTTTACCTAAAAAGAATACACAGTTAAAACACGGTCAGAGATATTTTCCAAAGACAGCTCAGAATTAATTGCCAGCCTACCAAAAAGCCTCCAAAGTTAACAAAAGTGTCTGAAGTTGATGAAATCTAATGTAATAATCAATTTGCAAAGTTAAAATATTTGAATACTTCTCCATTTGGCCCTTCAAAGGCCGAGAAGCACTTACTCTACATTAATTTAATAGATAGACCTTTCTTTCACTCTACCTCCTAATTATTCTATAAATACTTCTCTAGAAGACAGTATATAGGTTGGTCTTTGAATACTTATCAAGTGTAAATAGCTATTGAGGTTGTTGAAGCTCTGTTTTGTAATTGAATAAAGATAGGCTGAGATGAGAGATTTGAAGCTGTAAAAGACCCATTGGACTTGAAGATTGTAACTGGTTTGAACATCAAATACAGAAGTTGATTCATGGGATCCTGGTTTATGTCAAATGGTGATGTGTTTCTTACTGTAATTGTCATTTTTATCTTGTTTTCCATAATGTCCACTATTCTTTGATAAATAACAACAAGCATAGATTAGGAATTATTGTCAAGTACCCTAAATCTCACTAATAAATCTTTATCTTTATGTTTTCTGCTAAATTGTGTTTTAAGGATAATTAAATAGAGTATAACTAGTGAAGTGTTGGTGAGCCCATGTTTCCTGAGTGCAACTTTAAAAATTGTCTTTGAAATTTCTTGAAAAGGTCTGCTAATTAAAGTTGAGCTAGAGAAGTCTATGGTTAGCCCTGTCCTCTAGTTTATCTCCAACAGTTGCTTTGAAAGATCCCTTGAAAATTATGTCAAAAGCAGGCTAGTTTAAAAGTACTTACCTGATCTTAGGCTACTTTTTATGTTTATTATGAATGTTTTCCTTTAAGAATATGTTGAAAGCAGGCTAGATTAAAATTTCTTACTTGATCTTAAGCTATTCTTCGTTTTTAATGTTTTCTCAGAAAAGTATATCAAAAGAAGGCTAGTATAAAAGTACTTACCTAATCTTAGGTTACTTTGTGTCTTTCCTTTAATTGCATGCCAAAAGCAGGCTAGTTTAGCAGTACTTACCTAATCTTAGCCTGTCCTTTTTTTTTCTTGTGTGTTTTCTTTCTTTCACAACATTTTTTATGTTTTCCATATCACAAATCAATCTAAAGAATCCTTAGACATAGATGACTTGCCCCATGGACCAACCTTGAAACTTGTTGTGCAATTAAATCCTCTTGTGAATCCATAGCCCAATGGACTGATACTTTTCCTTAACTATCCTATCAGCTGAATCATTATTTCAACCTACTCACATAAATACCCCTTAAGAGACTTCCTTCATTTGGATGATATTCTTCCCAACCAAAAACAAAAAAACAACCTTGTACTTCATATCTAACCTAAAATCATATCATAAACCTTAAAGAAATATATTTGAAAACACTTATATAGAGAGATCGCTCTCTGAATCCAGGAGGGTTAGATCCTAGGATTCCAAAGTGGTTTTGATGTAGGCTCTGCAGCATTCATTCTTTCCAATCTTGCAAATTACAGAGGCCCAACAGAGTCTTTAGATCTCGTAAGTGTCAAGTCGAGTCTTTCATCTAATCTCATAAACGAACCTTCATTCCATCCACCTATTAGTAACCATTAGTCCACTTAGGTGAATGAAATGAAGGTTGGGGTGCATATGCTCTCGTAGGTTACACTTGGGGGGCATTGAAACTTATCTCAAGCATGATTTATTCCTTTGTTTCAAGCTTGTGTAAAAATGAAACAAACCACTCTCAAGCACAGTTTTCCTACATTTCAAGCTTGTGTAAAAATGAAACCACTCTCAAGCACAATTTTTCCTATGTTTCAAGCTTGTATAAAAATGAAACCTATCTTGAGTCCATTTCTATTATTATTTTCAAGAATCATTAAACTCATGAAAATCCTGATATTATTTTGCTATCTTTCATTCTCATTAAACATATGAAAATTCTGAGTTCTTTCCGTCTTTTCCTGCTCGTAAATTAAATTGAAAGTCGGCCAACTGAGTATACTTTTATCACTTTTTCGGGCTTTGAAAAATTATGAAAAAGCGAAACCCTGGAGTTCTCTTTTAAGACCTTTTTAGACTCTCTAAATGTGAAAATATCGTCGAGTAATTGACTATTCGAACTCGTTAAAGTAGATGGGCAGTTTTCCTTTTAGAATAAGTTTACCCCTTTTCCAGACTGAAATGGACTAATTACAAAAAAAGTATACGTTGACTAATCATGGTCAATAGAGTTCTATCCTGCATTATTTTATCCTTTTTTAGGCTTGAGAGACTAAATTTACAAAAAATAACAACCATGGAGTTTACTTATGTTTTTATTCTCACTCCCTAAAACTGAAAAATGCCAAGTTTTTCCTATACTGGACTCATTAAAATTTAACAGTAAAGTACCCGTCGATTACAAACAGGACCAGACCACTCCTTCTTAGGGTTCAATTTTAATACTAATATGGACTCATCCGAAGGATTATCTTACAAAAAAAAAATCAAATTTTATCCTCCTTAATATTGTCAAGAGAGAAAAAGAATCCAGTTGTCACCCTTGTTTAGAAATAAGCATGCCACTCTTGAACATGACACTTTGTCACAGTTGTACCTGGGTTGGGAAATCCTTTGTCTAAAAGTTAATCAAACCACATTGAAAGTATTCAGCCGGTTTCTAGGTATTAGCTTTAGGTTAAATGTTGCCAAGCCATCTGCAGTGTTGTTATGTGTTCAAGAGAGAATTCAAATAAACCATCATTTCAAACATTTGTGTCCATTCACATTGACCATCCCTGATTTAGTCCTTGCAAATATTTCTTCAAAACTTGATCTAAAGGTTTCGTGTCGTGGGATTTCATACGACGAATCACTTTCTATCGATGCCAGCTCATCATCTAGAAAGTTGATCTAGAATCCTATCAGTACCTTGGAATCTTCATGCCTTAATGATAGGTTTCTCGCCTTTGACGACTGGTTGCATTATTGACCTTTGATCAAATGATTCTATGAGTTTTCGACTGCAAATCATTCATTCACACTTCATAGATTATACTAGAGTACTTTGAGAGCCATTGTCATTATTGGTGGTTTCTCTCACACTTGTTAACAATTCACATCATTGACTGGTAATCAAGTAGTTTCTACCATGTTTGACTTCGACACAATCAATCACATGGATAGATTCATATCAGTTCAGGAATCAGAAATTAAGACCCTGGATATAGTTTCCACCATCCAGGCTGCGAGGAGTTTTATTATTCATGATACAGTAGACTACTCATGACAGATGGCTACGCCCATATTGTGTCTACTTTGATGTAATATTGAAACCATATCCATACCATAACATTTAGTTATTTTAGATCTGAGTATGGGAATTCCTACCTTAGTGATGATATATATATATATATATATATATATATATATATATATATATATATATGTGCATATATTTTTTCATTAAATTTTTTTACAGGTTTTCGACCGGTGTCTCCAATCCAATCCTCGAAATGATAAAGCACTTCACTCTTCAGAATAACCTCAGACTTCGCACTTTAGGGGGGAATCTGTTACACGCTATTTTTTCACCATGAAATTTGACTATTCATATGGGTCTATCACCACCTATATCATGTTCCCTTAGAAGTCAAAAACCCTAATGTTCCTGTATCAAGTCTTGGAATTAGAGAAAAGCTCCGTAAAACCATTAAAAGTCTACCTTCACACTTTTTCTAGATTTTTCCTGTAGGTTCGTGGATGTTTGGTCTATAAATAGCAGAAACCCCCAAAATTTTTGCTACTATTGCCTGTGGACCCCCATAAAAATTTGAATAAAAAAAAAGTGAATTATAGAAGCTTATTTGTCGAATATTCTCCCAACTAAAGCTTCTAAAGGCACAATCAGTTCGAGCTTTATCCCTCCACTCATGGAGCTTATCCCTTGGTCCATGGAGCTCAAATCCCTTCATGAGAGGAATCCATCCCCCTCTTCATGAAATTGAAACTACCTCCATTTTCCTATAAATTGAGCTCAAGTTTCAGTCTCAAGGGTAGATTGTAGCTGTAAAATTGTAAAAGTAATTGCTGAAGAGAATTCCCAAGAGTGCATACTTTTTGCACTATTAAATTGTTGTTGGCATAAGAATGATCACACCCTTGTGTCCATAACTCTATGCTGGTATTCAGAGAGGAATGCTTGTCAAACTGAAGGAGGAATGATTATTCAGAACCCCGAGAGAAATTTGTACGACATCAAGGCATTAGGTTGTAAGATTACTCTTTTTATTCAAGATAATACATATGGATCTCTTTTTCTCATTGAGTTGTTCCTATGCTTATTGAATAACATCAATACTTAGACTCCTTGATCACTAAGTTGGATTAGCTTTTCTTAATTATTATATGTTGCATATTCTTTGATTTTTTTGTCTTTTCTTTGATTGCAGGTTCTACTTATTGAAGAAGCCTATTTGGAGCGACTGGATAAAAGACTACATTGAGCATTTGATTTCAAGGTAGGGGATGTCCTCTTTACTTTCCTATAATAATTCTGAAATGAAATTAGTCTAGAGAAAAAGGTTTCCAAATGGATGTTTGTTTCTAGCTATTTTTTGAATACTAGGGAGATCGCTCTTGTCCGTAAGAGGGATTAATCCGCATAACATCCACCTTGCTGGCTAGGCATCCCAGTAAACCTGGTCGCAAATTTTACCTATTTGGGTTTTCTATCAAAATGATATATCTCCCTCATGCGACATCAATTTTTTGAATTGTTCACGGTGGCAGAATTAGGAAGAGGAGATCTACGCAACCATCCTAGTTTCAACCCAATCCTGTAACTTTGAATTTTGAGAAAAATTTATGAACTCCTAATCACTCCTCCCCATTGGGAATATTTTGGACCACAAAAGACTTGATTACATGTTCAGAAGATGAGGGTATAGCTTCCTCACCTTTCCAACCTCCATCCACTTTTCCTTGCTTAGCTTAGTGCCTTTGAGCCCAACTCGAAGGTAGTCAACACTTCCCCTCTTGGATGCTATTGTCCTCCTGTCAAGAATTGTATCTTCCTTGAGCTCATCCAGAAATTCTGGCGAGAAATATTCAATAGAAGGTGAACATCACTTCCTTTATCATCGATCAAAGGTGGCTCATACAAACGTAAGTTTTCAACATTAACAACTGAATACATTTGCAAATAAGAAGGCAAGTCAAGTTGAAATGCATTATTACCAACTTGCTTTATGATATTGAATGGACCATAACGAATGGGTTTTAGCTTTTTACCTTCCCCTTGCATCCATTCTTTGCTAATGTGCCACCATACCTAATATCTCTATTGAAACTTGTGATAAACTCCATGTTTGTCATGCCTCTCTTTGTATTTTCTTTGACTTTTCTCAAGTTCTTCTTGAACTTGTTGATGTATAATCTGAATTTTATCAATGAAATTTCGAACCTTGTCAATATCACTATGGCCATCAATTGCAACATGCTTTCCAAACATGAAGTCTAATGGCGATTTTGGTAAATACCCAAAGAATACTTCAAAAGGTGATGTTTGAGGAGAAGAGTGCTTTGCCTGGTTGTAAGCATGCTAGATGTAATGCAGTTTCTCATCCCACAACTAAGGATGTTTGTTGAAATATCCTATCAATAGATGCATAATGGTTCTGTTCACCACCTTAGTTTGTCCATCGATTTGCGGATGAAAATCAATACTCTTTTTCGACTTTGTGTCCATCATCTTCCATATATTGGACCAAAAATTCCCAATGAATCTAGAATCCCTGTCACTAAAAATAGAATTTGGAAATCCAAAGTGAACCCATACATGTTGAAAATAAATTTCAGCAGTAATGGTTTTCTTACATGGCATAAGTATACACATTTTATTGAATCTATCCACACCTATATAAAGATAATCATGATCTCTTCTTGATATAGGTAGACCTCCAATAAAGTCCATGGAGACACTCTCCCATGGCCTTGATGGTACTAGTAGTGGCATGCGCAACCCAAGCTCCCTATTACTAGGTTTACTTTTTGCACACATAGAACAACCTCTTATAAAACACAACACACTATCTATCATGTGAGGCCAATAGCAATACCTTTGTAGATGTGCCACTGTTTTTCTTACCCCAAAGTGTCCAGCAATAAGAGATGAATGAGCTTTTCTCATGACACTTAGCCTCTCTCCTTGTGGTATACACAACTTGCCCAAATGAAACAGAAAATTTTTATGCATGTAATAATCTTTTTCTTCAACTTGATTCCCTTCACTCAAACTAGCATACACATCTTGAAAATCAACATCATGTGAAAATTGTTCTATGTAACTCTCATGTACAATAGAATAATTTTTTAGTAAGGTAGATGCACTAATGAGTGGTCTTGAAAGCATATTAGAAACTTTATTGAAAATACCTTTATTGTACCTTATAACCAAGTGAAACTATTGAAGAAATCCCATCCACCTGAAATGTCTTGATTGTTACAATTTTGTTTGTGACTGCAAGTACTATAATGGTTGGTGATCGGTATGTACAATCGTCTCTTTACCCATCAAGTAGTGTTTCCACTTCTTGACACTTTGTACCAACACATATAGTTCTTTGTCATATGTAGGATAATCAGTTACAACACCATTGAATGTTTTAGAATGAAAAGTGATAGGCATACCATGCTGCAAAAGAAGTGTACCCATGGCATAATCACTAGCATCAGTTTGTATCTTGAATGGTTATCTCAAATTTGGTAATGCAAGGAATGGAGCTGAACTAATCTTGTCTTTTAAAGCTTTGAAATCTTTGGAAGCCTTTCTTCACACTTTTCCCTTCATGCATAGGAGTTGTTATCGTAGAAAAGTTAGCAATAAACTTTCTCCAATACTAAGTTGCACCTAAAAAACTTCTTACCTCTATTACTGTTTTGGGTGTGGGCCAATTTACAATGGCTTCCACTTTAGAAGGATAAATTCTCAACTCTCCTATTACAATATGTCCCAAATAAACCAAAGAAGTATTTCCAAACTCACACTTTGACATCCTAAGAAAACATTTCTCTTACTTCAAAGCATCAAGAACTCTATTCACATGCAAGACATGTTCTTCTCTTGTTTTGCTGAAAATCAATATGTCATATAAGTAAAAAATCACAAAATCATCCAAGAATGGATGCAAAACACTATCCATACATGCATGAAATTTTCTGGTGCATTACACAAACCAAATGGCATAACTAACCACTCAAAGAGTCCTTGTTTGGTTTTGAATACAGTTTTCCATATATCACTTTATGCAATTCTTACTTGATGATATCCACTTCGTAAATATAACTTAGTGAAAAAAATTTCTTCTTTCACCTGATCAAGCAAATCATCTATCCTTAGGAGTGGGTAATGATTCTTTACCATAAAGTTGTTCAAAGCTCGAAAATCTACACACATGCACCATGTCCCATCTTCCTTTGGTATCAAGACTATGGGTGAACTGCATGGCAAAGTGCTTGGCCTTATGATTCCTTTGTCCCATCTCTTTGATTTTCCTCTTTATTTTAGCATTCTCCATTATCGACATGTGATACATACCAATGTTTGGAAGAGGACAATCTTGCTGCAACTGAATCTCATGTTGAATTTCTCTTTTTGGAGGCAATCCTGCTGGCTCCTGAAACATCTCATGATGTGCATTAAATACATCATATAAATCTGATTTCAACTTAGGATCACATCTCTCAAATGATTCATGATTAACATCAAACTTAGGCTTTATCATAAGACGAACAAAATTCTTACTTGAATTTACTAGCCTCTTTACTTGTTCAACATTTGCCATAGAAATATTTGTCTTCTTGCGATGTGCTCTAACAATGTACTCCTTGCCATATTTGAATAAATGATATTTGTTCTCATGGCGATGGAATATCACTTTCCTATCATACAATTAAGGACTCCCCAAAAAAATACCTCTTATGTCAAGTAGAACCACATCTAATTCAACTGTGTCAACAAAATGTGCAGTGATTGCAAATTGCAATATGCATTTCTTTGAAACCTGTAAATTTGCATCCTTACAAATCCAACCTAATGGATATGGTTTTGGATGTGGTATGGTCTCAAGGTTAAGTTTCCTGACCAATTCTTCAGATATTAAATTTTCTTGTGACCCACTGTCAAATAATGTGTCAATCTTGGTATGCTTGGATATGACCCTCACATGAAACAATTCTATTCTTTCTTCTTCATTTGGAGCATGTATGTGATAGTTTGATGTGCTAGTACTAGGTTTAGTTTCAATTTGTTTCCCCTTAATGTTCTTCAATCCCATGGCTGTAATATTAGATTTATCACCTGAATCATCTCCTAAATTAGGCTGAGTTGTAGCTGCAGAATTCTGTTTCCCTTTGTTATTTTATTTCTTTGGCCTCATTCCAGGATGTAATTTCCAACAATGAGTTTCATCATGGACTTATTTTGAACAATGTTTACAAACCAAATTTTCTCCCTCTTTCTTAACAGATGCATTCTTTTTGCTTTTACCTTTTGAGGCATTATCTTTGTTTTTACCCTTAAAAGGTTTCTTTCTACCCTCTTCAGAAATTTTCTTCCCTCTAGCTTCTAGATGTATGGCTTGAACACATATTTCATCTAGAATTGTGGGGTTAAACATGATAATAATATGTTTTAGGTAGATATTTAAGCCTCCTATGTACTTGAGCAAAGTATCTTGGCTGTGAAAATCTAGCCCTAATAAGAGAGATCTTCTCCTAAATTCTTGGGTGTATTCTTGCACATTTTTTCCCTTCAATTGCCTAAATTTTTTCCATTTCATTATGGCTTTCTACATATGATCTAATGGATAAAAATGCTGTTTTATAGTAGTAATTAAATCTGACCATGATAGAATAATCTTACCATGTTTCTTGATCTCCTCCTTTGTCTTGGCTTCCAACCAAAGAAGTGCTACACCTTCCATTCTCAATGAGGCTAATTTGATTTTGGTATCATCATCTTGAAGGTTCTGGATTCTCAAATATACCTCCAATTTCCTAATCCAATTATCAAGTTTTTTTGCATTTAATTCACCATTAAACATTGGCAATTCAAACTTAACATCAAGTTTTAAAAAATGACTTTTACCAGTGTTCTCTGACTTGTGTGGCTGACGTATTGAAGAAGAAGTAGAGGATGATGATGATGAGGGTGAGGATGATGGCTCTCCATTTCCTCCATTTCTCTTCTTTCACTTATCTTCATCATTATGACCTCCTGAATATCCCTGTCCTTCCTTGTGAAGTTTGGATCCTTCTCCTTCCAGTCTCTCATTCCTTTCTTGATAAAGGATTCTAACCATCTCAGTGATGTCAAGGAATGCTTTCCTAAACACCCTTTCTTCCTCTTTGGGATCAACTTCTTCATGGATTTATCCTTCTCTATGAGACATGCTTAATGTAGATTCTACTTCCTTAGGAGGTGAACTAGGTGGTGGAGATTGTGGCAATCTTTCTCTCCATTGATTTGGCTCTTCTTGAGACCCTTCTACTACAACCAATTTTCCTTCTCCTCTTTTGAGCTTGAGCCTTGTAAGCATCTAAAACTTGCAAACAGTTAAATAATTATTTGCACTAAACAACACCAGAGAATAAACTCTAGCTCTAATACCAAACTCTTCTGAAAGGACTGTATTAGTTATGTTGTGCTAAGTGTCTTTTTAGTTTATAAACATGTGCATACTTGTCTCATTAGTTTGCTTAAGGATTAAGGATTTTAACCATGAATTGTAGATGATTTTAGTGAATTAGAAGCATGAAATAAGCACAAATAACACTAAACAATAGTGTAAAATAGAGAAATAAGTCACCACATAACATTTACACATTAAGCATGATGAAGCAGTTCACCCCTCCTGGGCTACATGTGCTGGTACAACTCCCAATGGCATGTCCATCTTTCATTATGCTCAAAAATTTGCAAATACATGTAGTTACAAGCATCTAATGGATGTTTTCTCTACACCAATGGCTCCAAAATGCTCCAATTAGTCAAGTATGACTCTTCATTCACTCTGAATGGGTGAAAATTGAGTCTCCTACTCATTTTCCCAATTACACCTAGAAAAACTCCACTAAATATGGAGGACTCCACTTAACTAGAGTCAAACTAGTGATTCTCGCCATAATTAGCACGCTGGCTAAACAACCCACCGGATTTAACCATTTCATTGAAGGTTAGTGGTTGGGTGGCCACATGCCAACCCAAACCACGTGACCTAACCGTGATGGTTGGTGGAAGCACATGCAGAAATCATGGTGTTAACTGTGGATAAGGTTTACCCGGGGTTGTTGAACTGTCAGAGGTTTCAACCGTGGATTTTAATGTTTAACACATAGCCATGTGACAACATAATGTAAACGATTGTGGATACTGTCAGTTAAGTCATTAGTTGGGATTTTTTTTTTTACGTTTACATATTGTAATGTGACCACGATCGCGGGGACCACTGGCGAGTTGGGACCATCGACGGTCCCCAACCCCAACATGCCTTTGCAATAAAATTTAACAATCAACCATGAACTCTTTTGGTTAAGTAACACATGTGGCTCGGGTGGTATGATGTGGGCATGCTCTTCCGGAGGTCTAGGATTCAACTCCTACGGCCTCCACAATAATTTCAATACACCACTAAGGGGACATGTGGTGGCCTCAGGGCTGGCCACGTGTCACACTTTGATTGGCCCAAAATCCAAAATGTACAACCATTGACCAATAAGAATATGACACTTGTCAACTTGTGGTTGGCTCTGAGGAAGGAATATTCCTCAAAATATTACTTTTGCTGACTTTGAATCCACTTTGCTGACTGGACATCCCAGTCAACCCTGTCGCAAATTTTACCTATTTGGGATTTCGATCAAAATGCGATATTTCCCTCATACGAGATCGATTTTTTCGAACCGTTTTCAGCACCATAATTAGGAAGACGAGATCTACGCAACCATCCTATTTTCAACCCAATCCTATAATTTTGAATTTTGAGCAAAATTTATGAACTCATTATCAAGATGTCTGCATCATGTTCCTCTATAAGAATTTACTCTAGCATCATGATCTTCCTCTACACACAATATCTGAGATGGTGATAGAAAATTTCGATATGCTTGGAACGATCATGAAAAACTGGATTCATCGAGAGTTTGATACAACTCTCATTATCAAAGTAAATCACTGTAGGATCCATTTGTTGACCAAAAAACCCAAAAATGATCTTCCTCATCCAGATAGCCTCACAAGTTGCTTGATTAGAAGCCATGTACTCTACTTTTGTTGAACTAATTTTAAGTGATCTTTGCTTCCTTCTATACTAGGAAACTGTTGCTCATCCAATATTGAAGATGCCCCGTGATGTGATCTTCCTACCTGATGGGATCCCTACCCAATTTTCATTTGTGAAGACTTGAATCTTCACTCCCTCTGTCCATTTGTACCAAATACTAAAGTGAGTGGTGCCTCTGAGGTATCTCAACACATTTTTTGCCGCATTCTAATAGAGTTTGGTTGTCTTAACCATTTCTTGACTAAGATGGTTAATTTCATAACACATGTTTGGTCGTGTGTTCACCAAGTACATAAGTGAACCCACAAGATGATTGTAAATGGTAGCCTCTACCACTTCACCTGAAGTAGCATCTTCCTTCCTCCAATTCCATGTTAGAGAGGTCTCCATGGGTTCACTGCTCTCCATGTGAAACTTCTTCAATATCTCGTTGGAATACTTTCCCCGATAGACAAATAGTTCCCCATCTCCATGCCAAATTTACAAACCAAGGAAATAATGCATGATCCCCATGTATTTCATATCAAAATATCTTTCCAAATCCTCTTTTCAATATTTTATCACCTTCTCACCACCTATTATGGTTAAATCATTGACTTATAATACTATAATCAATAATTTACCTTTAACTAAAATATGGTAAAGGTTCGCACCTGCTTCACTTTTGGTGAAGCCCAACCTAGTGAAATAGTTTTCAATCTGTACCAAGCACAAGGTGTTTATTTCAATCCATACAACGCTCGCTTGAGTCTTCACACATGCAAATCTCTATCGAAGGTTTGAAATCCTTCCAACTTCTCTATGTACACCTCTTCCTCGATCACATCCATTTGATGTATCTTCCATCCCATCTACGTTGAAAGTGATATAATAGATCTGATTGAATAATAACTTGCTACTAGAGAAAAGGTATCCTCGTAATCAATTCCCTCCACTTGAGAGAACCCCTTTTCCACAAATTTGGCCTTCTATTTCTTGACACTCCCATCTACTGCTTGCTTAAAATTGTAGATTCACCTAGATCCTACAAACGACTTGTCCTCTAACCTTGGGAAAACTTCCCATGCACTGTTCCTAATAATAGAGTCATACTCCTTTACCATGGCATCAACCCATACTGGTTGTTTCACTACTTCCTTGAATGAGGATGGCTCAGTCTCTACACTCTCGCTCATAAGAGCCATGTAGCCAGTGCACCGCTTTGGGGACCTCCTCTACTTGCATTGTGATGTGGGTGCTCCCACATTCTCTCTAAAATCATGCATCAATATTTCAGCCTATCTAGTGTAATTTCTTCCATCTCTAGATGTCTCTGCATGAGTTGGTTATTCCACTCTCTTCTCCTTTTTTTTGGTTGCTTCACAACATCCCAAGGTTCTTCCTTTGGAGCTAAAATCTCCTCATTTTCATGCAACTAAGGCTCCCTCTCTAGAGAACATGTCATGGCCTTATCTTCATCAAACTTCACATCTCTACTAACAATTTTTATCCTGTGAGATGGAAGGTACACCTGATAGTTGTGAGTTGTATCAATGTACCCCACAAATATGCCAAATTTGTTTTTGGTTCTAGCTTTTTTCGTGCATCCTTGGTAACATGACTGTAAACTGATGAACCAAATATCCTTAAATGTGCCACATCTATTTTCTTACCTAAAAATGCTTCCTATGGTGTACTTGTCCTTATAATCTGATGAGGACTCTTATTCTGCACATATATTGTTCTGTTGCATGCTTCAACCCATAAGTGAAATGATAGGCTCTAATAATTCAGCATTGCTCATGCAACTCCCAAAATACTTTTGTTCTTTCTTTCTACAACACCATTTTGTTGTGTGTTATGAGGTTCTATCAACTCTCGTTGAATTCCTTCTAATGCACAAAAGTTCTTGAAATAATTTGACACATATTCTCCATTTTTATTGTTCCTGAGAGCCTTCACTTTCCTACATGTGTATTTCTCAACCAATGCTCTGAACTCACAAAATTTTGAGAATTTTTGGTTTGTTGAAAATGGCAACAATACGAGGCTTCGAATTTAATTTTCCCTTAATTAACTTAGAAGTAAATTGTAATTCCACATCACACGAAATCTTGTATGAGTTAACTGAGTCAACGAGACTTAGTTAGTTTAGTTAATTCAAGCTGAGTGTCAAACTAGAGGCATGTAGAGTGTCTCCTACTTTTTAGGTTCTATGGCTGAGTTTATTTTGTCTTGTAATTAATTAACTTAATTTATTTAAGTTAAAATCAGTTTAACTAGTTTTAATTGATGGAGGAACTAGTGAGAGGCAAACTAAATTAAATTATATTTAATTCATATGCAGTGATCAATCAAATAGCTAATAATTCACTCAAAAATAACTCATGCATGTCATCTATGAGGAAGACCCAGTTGAGATTGGAGTTAAAGCGATGTGTATTATTAGTTGTATAATATGAATATTGTACAGGTGGTGCATGGAGTCGGAGGAAGAATCTTTATGTATTGCACAATCATTATTGGGGAATTTCCTTGTTAATAGGAGCCTAATTACCTTAGAAAATGTGCAAGGAAATAAGGATTCTTGAGGCCAAGAAATTGATTAAGTATTGAACCAAGATCTCCCAGGAATTCGTGAGACAGAAATACATAGTGCAGAGAGCTCTCAAGCTTGATAGAAGCAGTGTATTTTTCTCATATTATTTGACTTATGTAATATATATATATATATATATAGAACACGGTTTTCAGTTTAGGCTTTTCCCATACAAATATTTGTATTGTGTGATTTAAATTATTTCTCTTTCTTGTTCATGCGATTATGTGATCGTAATTAGTTTATGCAATTTGTACAATAGATTCAAGTATTTTGTTTAATTTTATTACAAACATCAATTTGAATCTACATGGATTTTCTAGATGGTATTTCATCTGCATGATGAATATCCAAGAATTAGTGACAAATCATCTGCAAAAATCACATAATACATGTGCTTGTATGTGGAGGCTGTCAAGAACAATCCACACACATCTAAGTGACCTCTTTCAAGTATCGATTGCACTCAATTGTCCTTATAATGAAAGGTGACTTTGGTTTACTTCCCCAATGTACACCCTTTTCATATATTTCTCTACTCAAGTGCACCGTTGGGAAGTCTTGTAGAAATATGTTGCATGATCTTCAAATCTCTATGGTGCAAATGGCCAATTCGCCTATGCCATAACTCATCGATGTCTCAGCTCTGCACTTTATCTTCTTTCGTGCTCAAAGAAACACAACCTTCTACATCCAATTTGTAGAGGTTATTTACCCAGACCTTGATCTACTTCACTTGCCCTATGGTGATGTGATGAAGGAATTCCTTTCCTTTGCTAAATATGACATCATATCTATGGTATTCCAACATAGAAATTGAAACTAAATTCTTCTTCAAACCAAGAACATACATTACATCTTTTAATGTGAGAGGAGAACTAGACTCCCTCTGAAAAGTAATAGTACAGATGTTGATTGCGTTATATCTTCCATCATCTCCCATCTGATGTGCATATGGAGGTCCTTTTCCTCCATGACATTGAAGAATTATTTCTTTCTGGTCATATGGAATGAGGCTCCACTATCCAGGTACCACACAGAAACCATCAACAATGTCACCATGCAAGCAATGAGTGCGAAATCCAAATCGAATTGTGAAGCAAGAGCTTCACCTTCCATGCCTCTTGAGGGATTATTTTAAACATTCTTGTGTTGACACTTCGTGGCATATTGTCCCAAATCATGAAAGTGAAAATATTTAATCTTCAACAAGTCCTTCTTCTTGCTCACTTTACTGTAATCACCTTTGGTTTGGGACTTCTTGCCTTTCCATTTATTTTCCTTTCTAGCAAAGGAATAATTCCCCTCATCATCATGTTTTGATGAGGTTCCATCTCTAGTGTTCTTCCTAATCTCTTCCCACACCAAGTGAGGCCACAATCTTTCCAACTCTGGTAGCTTCTCCCTCCCATTTACCGAATCTTGGTAGTTGCGCCAACTCTTAGGAAGGCCTACAAGCACTAGGATGACTATATCATATTGGGAAATTGTAACACCAATTAGATTAAATAAAGTAAAGGTGCTAAACACCGACCTCAACTAAAAGGCATGGAACACAAAACTCCAAGGCGTGACATTGGTGGAACCTGGTCAATTACTGTGGTATTGTATCACCCTTCTCCATCTTGATTTTCTTGAGCTTTTCCTTTAGTTCCAAATTCCTATGGTCACTGTTGTTCTGAAAAAGTTTTGTCAAGACTTTCCACATTACTTATTGATTCCCCTTATCATTGAGGTTTGAGACAATATGATCTCGAACTCCTTCCACTAAGATCCTTCTTGCTTTTTCTAAGCAGTTCTTCCACTCCACTAGATCCCATGCATCAGTTGGAGCTAGTCGTAGGATGTCCTTCTCAATGAAATTATTCAATCTATTGTCCTCCAAGACTTCTTCCATCCAGTCTCTCCAAGCAATGTAACTTGAGTAATACTCAAGGGAATAATCGAGCCTCAGACCATAGAACACAATTATGATCCTATTTCTAGCTCTGACGAAGATATCTGCAAAACTCGTTCCTCCTACAAGTAAAAAATCGTATTATTATCTTCTATTATGATTTTAGATTTGATACCATGTAGAAATTCCTTGTAGATTCAAAATTCTAATTGTAATTTTTTAAAACAATAGACTTGAATCTACTCTACAAATTGCGGAAAACAATAAATGATCATGAAGTCAAGAAGCATAAAAGAGAAAGAATTCAATAAACACATTAAACAATTATTTCCCAGGGAACACCACAAATAAAAATCCTGCTATCTATATATTCCATTAGTAATAAAATTTTAGAAGATTACAATGATTTTATCAAGCCTGAGAAACCTATACATTACATCTATATGTCCAACTGCTTCCTAGACAAGCCTAGGCCAATTCTTAACTAATTTTTGGCTTTCCTAAGTCCCTGTTTCCTTGCATTGTTTCCATGGATAATTATCCCCTATTAATTAGAGAAATCCACATCCAAAAGTACACAATTCATCTTGGGCCCTTCTCTGACTGCATGCACCACCTATACAATTTGGATGATTATACAACTGATAGTACATTTCCCTTGAACTCCAATCTCAACTGGGTAACTCTCATATCTAACATGCATGATTTATTTATGAGTGAATCATTAGGTAACTAATTTATCACTGAGTGTGGTTCAAGTTCAAGTTCCACACTTTGACCTCTCACTAGTTCCTCCAATAGTTGGAACTAGTTAAACTGACTTTAACTCAGATAAACTGAAATAATTAATTACAACTCAAAATAACATCAACCAGGGCTCCTAGCAAGTAGGAACCACTCTGAATGACTCAATTTAAGTCCTCAACTCAAATTAATTTAACCAACTAAGTCAAATTACTAACTTAGTTAACTCGTACAAGTTATTATGTGATGTGGAATTAAAATTTTCTTCTAATTTACTTCAAGGAAAAAATAAATTAGAATATTTCTTGTTTCCATTTTCAACATGCCCACCATCTTTGGGTTTGTCCCCCATCCATGGGTATGCCCAACTATTATTAGGTCTGCATTAAAAAAAATCTCAGGATGTTGCCCTGGACCCCGCGCATGGGAGCTACTTCCCCGTGCAAACCCCTCGACAAAGGGGGGTTGTCGCCCCCCCATGACCCCCCTGCTGCACCTGGTGCAACGTACAATACATGGATTTAGTCATGGAAATAATATAACACGTACTCCACATTGAAGAAATCACTGAAATATTTTAACAATAAAACCACTTGCAGAAGAAAGAACTCAAGGGCCTTTATCTCTAGGGCCTACAACTTTAGCACCTTCTGATCAAGGTTTGTAACCAAAGTCTTCGCTTAAAATTCCATGTTGATATTTCTATCTTGGGAGGTACTCGAAGCCATAGGGTTTAAGGATTAGAGGTTGGAGTTCCACAAAAGTGACTTGTGGGCTTGGAACCCAAGCTTGGTGTTTTGAACCCAAAGGAGTTGGGGCCAAAACCATTAGGATATTTTGATATACGATGATTTATGATGACAGAGGATCCCAAGAGGAACCAGAGGAAAAAAAAGTCATCCAAATCTGAGGTATATAATTCAAGATATTAATTTTTGAAATATATGTGTGGGATTAACAAGGAGAGTTCAAGTCGACCTAGTGTTAAGAGGCCTAATGACAGTTGGACAATCCCACTTCAATGATTTTATAGAGCCCTTATATTTGGTAAAAATATAAGGTGATTATGTGAGGTGATTTCATATCCCATGTGCATCAAACATCAAAGGATACCTCTGAAATAGGTATGCATCTGAGGCAGCCAATGAGGAGCTAGAAGGATGAGTTCTTAGGAATTTTTATGGAGAAAATATATTGGAAAATAACTGCCACATTTCAAAGGAGAGGTAAGGGTGGTTTTTTCTATATTTATTTTGGTTTGTCTCTAGTTACAAGGTTTTAAGGAGGTTCTTTTATAGCAACATGTGGAGGAGAATTTGAGAAGGTCAAGAGGCGTATAAGGGACCTCCTTCCCTAGCTAGAGTCACCTCAATAACAAACATAGGTAAAAAAATGTGGTTTCTTGTCCTAGTAACATGATTTTCATTCTATTCTAGGATGCAGAGAAGGGTTTTTTTTACAACATCTTGGGAGGTTTGTTTTGAGGGTTTAGACGCCTAGTTTAGGTCCTCTACCCAGGATATAGTCATCTTGAGGAACAACACATTTAGAACATGTTTATTTCCTTGTATTTTAAGGCCTAGAACTTCTTTTCACACATTTATGGATTGTAAGAGGCTTGAGGAGGAGCCTTAACCCATACAAGAAGTGTTTTGGATGCTTAGTAGGAAAACTAAGGTGGCAGTATGGTTGGACAAGGAATCACAATGATTTGAAGCAGGGTTAGATCTGTTGGTGTGCCCTAACCAAAGCTCTAGGAAGCATAGATCACAAGGAAATAGGGAGAAACAATGTTGCAACCGAGGCCTCTTGTTGATATCTTATTTCTAGGTGGATGAGAGGTCCTAGGAGAGGATAATTTGTAATGTTCCCAATTTTTAGCCTCAAGCTAAAATGGAACATTATAGCTGCATATTTTATTTTTGCTTAATAAAATGGGTAAGGGGACACCTTAACCCTATTTTGATGAAGAAATAACACTCCTTGTGTGAAAGGAGGACAAATAAGCAACTGAAATAAACACCTAAGGGTGTGAATGGAACCCAGCTCACTTGATTTAGTCACCTTTGACTAAAGTCAACAACGCTGCCCAAGGAGGAGAGGCTTCCTAGAGAAGTTGCACAGTTTTGGAGGGAAGACACTCACATGAGAGTGGAAACCATAACTGGTGGGACCTTGGTGGAGAAGAGTTCCCTTTCTTTATATGGAGGATATGGTAGCCCATTTGCATCATGTTTGGAGTTTAGAATTGGGTCTGCAAAGGCTTGCATCCTCGGGCTGTTTAGCAGGGTGGTGGTGCCCTCGGGCACTAGGGTGTTCTTGGTCGGGAATCCCTACCTCTTACTCAAGGAAGGATGAGGATTGAGCTGATTTTCCTCAATCTAGAATTGGCCACAGCTACTACCATCATCTACAGCGTTAGCTCTGCAGCAGAGAGGACGTTGTGTTGCGGGGGCAGCAAGAGAGGAACTCATGGAGTCTTTCTTGACTTGTTTTTCTTCAATGGAGGAGTGATCTACTCATTGGAGGAGCTGCAAGGAGGATTCACAGTATTCATTTCATATATTTGGCACTTGGCCAAACTACCATCATCTCCCACTGCGCAGTCCATATCGGAAACTGCGTTATTTTATGGAGGCAATGTGAGCGGGGTTCATGGAGCTCATCAGGAGTGTGTTTTTGAGACAAAGGGATCAGCCCTTTGTGCTTAGAGACATTATCATAGGAGGGCAATTAGATTTCAGATCAGCCACAACCTCATTCATATCTTCAGTTCAGTTGTAGTGACAACTCTGTTGTCACATTTTGTATTTTCCAGCATTTCTAGCAATCTCTCCTAGATTGGCTAGAAATCCTGTACTTCAGCCCATTCCTTTGTTATTGGGATATTCTTTGTATTCATTCAACCAAATTTACATTCCATTCATATTCAGCAGCTGCTACTCTCATAGAGACTGCACAGGCATGGTCCTCCAACATTCTGAGTAGTGCAGCAACTCATGTATTTCAGGGTATGATCACTTGGACTTTAGTTCCATTGTATGAGGGGTTCTTCCCTATTTTAATTCTTGTATATTTTCTAAATAATATCATATTTCTGGCTGCATATCATTTCCATCTTATGGTGTGTTCGGATTTGCAGAGTTTTATGGTTATGTTCATGTATTGTTGTAAGCTCTCTCATAGAGCATTGTTTTAGAGACCTAGATTGGGGAGATCTGTATAACCCATCTAGAATAATTTCTTTGAGCTCATTTTTTTCAAGGGAGTTGTATTAGATATTTTCTAGGGAATCCCAACATTTTTTTCCCTTATTTATGCAGTGAATTCCTTATACAGCGTCCTCAAGGACCCTATGGAAAAAGTTCCCGAAGTGGAAATATTGGATATCCATAGACAGAGTCTGTGAAGGGCCGGCTAGCTTCTAGATCTCACACTTCCTTATGAAGGTGAAATATCTAGTAAATGCCCCAAAATTCAATATCTGGAATGGACTTGTGGTCTTTCTATAGAAGTAATTTTGGAATATCTTAAGATATTCCCGATGGAGCAGAAAGTTCTAGATTTGGAACATTACAGTGGTATCAGAGCATCAATCTTGGCTCAGCCTGTGCACAAGATTTAATGCCATCAACAAGAGGAGCTCCTCTCTAAGGAGAGGATATTGACAGAGGAAAAAAGGGAAAAGGAATGATGGAAGAGGAGGTCTCGCTTCTTCTTTTCCAGACCATTAAAAAAATCATTGAAAATCTTGATGAAGGGAAAAGTGAGAAGATTTTTTGAGAGGGTTTGTTGATGGGAAAAATCCTAACTATTTTCATGAAGGGTGTGGGCATTCAGCCACACATGAAAATCCACAGCGTAGTCCTTTGTCCACTTGAATTGCAAGGGGAAGAGAGGAAGGAAATGAGACCATGGGAGGAGCAGCGATGCAACTCAACGGTATGGCTCATGATTGTTGGTTTGAAGACCTTCCATTTTTCATTGTCATGCAAATGAAAAAACATGTGATGCATTCACTAAGGGTTTGATGGAAGAAATTGGTGAAACTCATTGTGTCATAAACACAAACACTTTGCATACATTGGAAAGAACTAACAATGTTGTCACTTTAGGAGGAGATCCATCACCACATGGAGGTGAAAGGGGAGCCATCGCTTCCACTAGAGGAGCCCTTGTGTCTTTGTAAGGAGTTCCAAATATTTTTACATGTGGGTACCAAGACACAATTTTGGAGGCATATGTAGCATCTGTTGGGGAATTGTGAGATGGAGAAAGAAGAGCAGAAGGATCAGCATGAAGGGATGATGGGCATTCACCCATATCTATTTCATAAATTTTCTGCACTAAAGAAAGAGATTGCACTGCGCAGAAGAGAGAGGGACAAATCAGTCCACTCATACATGTAGTCCATTTCAGATCTTGATGTCTCACTTTTTGGAGGCATTCCACTTGGGAGGCCACCCGATGTAGAGATGATGAGAGGCATCATGCTTTGTGGTTCACCACTCTTGTATTCTGAACGGGTGGAGACATTGGAGGAGTCCATCACAACATAGAGAGTTTGGGGATAAGCAAAAGGAGGAGGGATACACTCTCTCATTTTCGGTACCACCCATTTTGATCATTTTTACTGCGCAGATAGAGTTGCTGCAGAGATGGAGGATAGCATCTTCATGATGCAGGATGACTACTCCATGGATTTGGAGAGACAGAGGATTATTCCTTTGAGGGAGAACTCTTTCATGCATTGGATTATATGGAGGCCACTCATTCTTACATTGGGCAGGATCGGGAGATTCTTTGGAGGTGATAGTCTCTCATGGGAGGCTCATTTTCAGAGATCATCATTTCTATTTGAGCATGAGCAGCTGCATGGTGGGCATGGTAGCAATGTGGAGGATTAATTTGGCATGGGGGATGTTAAAGTAGCAGGAAGTAGGGTGAGGGAGCACCATATTGTAGAACACCAGCACTGTCTATGTGGAGGATTCATCCCGGTTGGAGGACTTAGCTTTTGGTTGAGTGTTCCCAGGATCTTGGTTCATGCATGATTCTTGATGACCAGGAGGAAGATGAAAAATACATCGTGGATGATATGGTAATCTATTGTTATGGTAGGATCTTCTTGACTAGAGTTTCTAGTCTCAATGAGAAACTATTGCATGCAGCACATGAGGACTTCCTAGCTATGCACTTGGATGCATACTTTGCTTTGCTAGAGGAGTTCACTTGGGAGGGAATTCAGTATGATCCACATCAGCATATGGATAGATTCATAGCCCAAATTGTTTTGAAGAGGTTGGCACAACCATTCCCTTACTCATTGAAGGAGAGGGAGAGCATTCAGATGAGCCATTTCAGCTCAAGGACTGGAGTACATGATAAATGCGGTATAGATCTTCATTTTGATTTGCCTTCCTTTACTTCTTATGGGCAGCTTGATGAGATAAGGATGATCACACCTCCTTATGCTCCCTATTGTGATGTACTTTTGTCCCATTGCAGCAATGGAGTGGCCATTCTTATGATGGTTTGTGGGGGAAGCCACATGCTTCTTGGTGTGCACCATTGGCACCAATTTGTATTTCTATGATTCCATCTTGTGAGGAATCTGTGGTAGCAAAAAAGTGGCTAGTAAAGCACTTTTTATTTTTTATTTTGAGGCAGGCCAAGAGGCACTGCGCCTGTTCCATGAGTGGAACTTTAAACCACTCTCATGTTTTCATTTGACAACTTGCTTTTATTTTATATTGCTCCTTGTATTTTTTATGTTTGTACACTCATGAGGAGCATTATTTGGAGAGTATTGGATGTACAGCCCATTGGGAGCATGATTCTCCCTATTATACATGCTTCATTTTGCAGGAGACACCATGGGCATACCATGAATGCCACATTGCTACTTTATCTTCTTGTGGAAGGGACCATTTGGAGAATTTGAGGAGGCATTTCATGGCTGATTTTCTTAATGGAGTGGTTTGGGCCATTCTTGGAGGCCATACCATTTCAGTACAAGGAAAAATGCAGCCCCATGGACATTTCAAATGGAGAGAGGGCCATCATGGGGGATCAAAACAACTCTCCATGCAACCCCAACACATTGTAGAAATCAGGGGTGAGATTTTCAATTGGATGATAGCATGGATGAGAGGATCATCATTGGGAGAAAAATTTTCCCATGCATATCATCACTCCTACCTTCAGGAGGCCATAGCACAGCAAGAAGGATTCCACTACACCTTCTATCTTTCCATGAGAAGCATCATTTTCAGCTTGCATACTTGGGAGAGAGCATGGAGGACAGGTTTATTGCAGCGTCTTTTGAGCAGTGGTAAAGCTTGTTGTTGAGGAGGCTACAAGAGAAGAAAGGCGGAGAAATTTTGTTCTCTCTATGAAATTGCTTGAGGAAAAGCAACATGTGGGAGGGGAGGACTGTAATGTTCCCAATTTTTAGCCTCAAGATAAAATGGAACATTATAGTTTCATATTTTATTTTTGCTTAATAAAATGGGTAAGGGGATAGCTTAACCCTCTTTTGATGAAGAAATAACACTCCTTGTGTGAAAGGAGGACAAATAAGCAGCTGAAATAAACACCTAAGGGTGTGAATGGAACCCAGCTCACTTGATTTAGTCACCTTTGACTAAAGTCAACAACGCTGCTCAAGGAGGAGAGGCTTCCTCGAGAAGTTGCGCAGTTTTGGAGGGAAGACACTCACATGAGAGTGGAAACCCTAATTGGTGGGACATTGATGGAGAAGAGTTCCCTTTCTTTATATGGAGGAGATGGCAACCCATTTGTATCATGTTTGGAGTTTAGAATTGGGTCTGCAAAGGCTTACATCCCTAGGCTGTTTAGCAGGGTGGTGGTGCCCTCCAGCACTAGGGTGTTTCCGGTTGGGAATCCCTACCTCTTCCTCAAGGAAGGATGAGGATTGAGATGATTTTCCTCAATCCGACATTGGCCACAGCTACTACCATCATCTACAGTGTTAGCTCTGTAGCAGAGAGGACGTTGTGTTGCTGGGGCAACAAGAGAGGAACTCATGGAGTCTTTCTTGACTTGTTTTTCTTCGGTGGAGGATCTGCAAGGAGGATTCCCAAGCTTCATTTCATATATTTGGCACTTGGCCAAACTACCATCATCTCCCACTGTGAAGTCCATATCAGAAACTGCGTTATTTTATGGAGGCAGTGTGAGGGGGGTGCATGGAGCTCATCAAGAGTATGTTTTTGAGAAAAAGGGATCATCCCTTTGTCTTAGAGACATTATCAGAGGAGGGAAATTAGATTTCAGATCAGCCACAACCTCATTCATATCTTCAGTTCAGTTGTAGTGACAACTCTGTTGTCACATTTTGTATTTTCCAGCATTTCTAGCAATCTCTCCTAGATTGGCTAGAAATCCTGTACTTCAGCCCATTCCTTTGTTATTGGGCTATTATTTTTATTCCTTCAGCCACATGTACATTTCATTCATTTTCAGCAGCTTCTACTCTCATAGAGACTGCACAGGCATGGTCCTCCAGCATTCTGAGTAGTGCAACAACTCATGTATTCCAGGGTATGATCACTTGGAGTTTGGTTCCATTGTATGAGGGGTTCTTCCCTCTTCTATTTATTGTATATTTGTTGAATAATATCATATTATTAGCTTCATATCATTTCCCCTTTATGGTGTATTCATATTTGCAGAGTTTTATGGTTATGTTCAAGTATTGTTGTAATCTCTCTCATAGAGCATTGTTTTAGAGACCTAGATTGGGGAGATCTGTATAACCCATCTAGAATCATTTATTTGAGCTCATTTTTTTCAAGGGAGTTTTATTAGAGATTTTCTAGGGCATCCCAGCAGTGGTTTGCCTTATTTATGCAGTGACTTCCTTATACAGCATCCTCAAGGACCCTGTGGCAGAAATTCCCGAAGTGGAAATATTGCATATCCATAGACAGAGTCTGTGAAGGGCCAGCAAGCTTCTGGATCTCACACTTCCTTGTGAAGGTGACATATCTGGTAAATGCCCCAACAGTCAATCTCTGGAATGGACTTGTGGTCTTTCTATAGAGGGAATTTTGGAATATCTTAAGATATTCCTGATGGAGCAGAAAGTAACAGATTTGGAGTTGTAATGTTCAAAGGGATCAGCCCTTGTCTCTCTAATTCTCTGACAATGATTTGATGCCCTCCCATGATCAGCATTTTCTTTGAGAAATTATGTTCAAAATTTGTCTCTCTAGCTAAGCTAATTGGAACATTAGAATTTTGTTTTATTTTTCATGTTTATGAATAATAGACTAATGGAGGACATGCAACACTCCTTAGATCTAAAAATAAATACATCACTGTAATGTTCCAAAATGGAAATCAACAGCTTTTACACCACTAAAGAACTCCTTTGTCGGGAATATGAACAAGGCTATGTCAAAGATGGACTGAGAGGGATTTTACCAGTTTTGTCACCTCTAAAGAGAGGATGAGAACCAGAGGCTATCTGGCCCTTTCTCAGGATCTACCTATAGCTATGAAAATATTTCTTCCTCAAGAAGATCCTGCTCAAGAGGATGAGCTACAACAATACATAAACATGAGCTGGAAAATAGCAGTGAATGCATAAACTTCATAAAATGCAATAAACCCTCATAGATTTCTCATTGATAATATGGTAGCAGAAATGTGTACAAGATCTTGAGGAAATGATCACTCAAGCTGAAGCAAATCCTTCACTAAAGACACAAGTACAATGAACATGAAAAACACTGCTACATATATTATGCCCAACTATGACTACGCAGTCTATGAAGGAGGATTGCTGCAAAATAATGATACAATGAAGATATGGCAGTATGAAGCTCAAATAAGGAAGGGGGAGATGAATCTCAACCCCTGGAAACTATAATAAACAATCCTTAAATGGATTGGCTACAATACATACAAAATGGAAAATCTGCAAAAATGTCGGAGTTGCTGGAGCAGCTACAACTCTAAAATGAGAACATGAAGGAGATGGCTGAATAATGCTACATAAAATGTATATATCTCCTCCAATGGAAATCTAGAGTGAAAGGCTGATCCTTTCACCAAATATTTCACCCTCCAATATGCCGGTGCAACCCCTCACTGCAATTGCACTCAAGAACTACACAGTCAAGGAGAGGAACTGCGCTATAGGTGATGGGAAGAGATTTGCCTCCTGCCAAGATATGAGAAATGGAGTTGATATCTTCCATATTGATCTCATGGATGCATACAAGCTTCCTCCTCTGATATTTGAGCTCCAGAATGATGATGTGGGAACCTCCACTGCAACCCCAACAACACAATGGCTCTTGCTGCAAGAATCACTGAACTGAAAGGAATAGCTTTGGCCTTGAGCCAAGATGTGGAGAAGATGAAGATCCAACCTTCAAGAGCTCCTCAAGAAGGGAGGGAATTCTTGAATAGGAAATCCCTTGTGCTAAATGGCACAGCTATCACAGTTGTGCAACTGTAGAAAGCAAGCAATTCAAAATATCCAAGCTAACTCCAAAATCGTTGCTTTCCCCTCCTTTTATGCAAATTAAGGCTCCTTATCCATGGAACCCACACATTAGGGTTTCCTCCTCCTCATGTAATTTCGTAGGCTTCCCAAGCAAGCCACACCTCCATTTATTGCCCAGTTTGACTTGGTCAACATTACTTAGCCCTCTTTGTAATTAACCCTTTTCACACATGGGGTGTGCAAATAAGCTCCAATGATGCTCCTCTTTCATAATGTGAGGGATTTTATTGATGTTTTCCATAACCATGGGCCTCCTTACCCATTTATTTAGCTGCAATATGATAAAAGAAAAATTTTAATGTTCCATTTAGCCATGTACTAAAATGGGAACATTACAGTCCTCCCCTCCCAAATGTTGCTTATCCTCAAGCAACTGCAAGGATAGAATTGGAAAAACCTCCACTTAAGGCATGGAGTCTAAAATATGTTGAGGAACACATCCCCAATGTAGATCCTCCATCCCCCAAGCAATGATCCATAAAAATTGAGTTACCTCCCAACATGGCAACTCCTGATAATCATCTTCCACCTTTGGCTCCTGCAATATAGGTGGGCTAAAAATCTGCTCTTGGTAGGCAAAATTGCCTACCCCACTCTGTCCTCCTCTTGACTTAGGATAAGTGCAGAGTATATGCTGATATTGGGCTGTAATGATGTTTCCCTCTAGTGGCAAGATGAAGATAAAACCTCCAAGAATCTCTCCTCCATTGTTATGAAATATGCTACCCCAAATCATCTCATACATGGTGAGTTGGAATTGACCATCAAATGGAATCCAATCAACCTCTTGTACACATATGGTTAAGGGATGAACATATAAATCATCATGCAAGTAAACAACACCCTTACCATAAGTCTGGCTCATGAAAATGGAGTGGTTCAAGAGTGAATCCCCTCCCATCCTCAAAGAGAAGAGAAGTGGCTATGCTAACTCCTCCAAGGAGTTGTGTATCTCCTCCATCTGCACCTGATCTATGCATCTCCCCTTATGCTGATCTGTCAATGTCATGCAAGAAAAAATATCCTCGGAATACTCCACCAACAATCTGAAGCTCCCACATGGATCCATCCTCCATAGTGACAGTGCTGATGATTCCTCATGAAGGGCATCTGTCATATGATCATCTCCTCTGACATATCTCATGCCAAAGATGAAAATTGGAAGGCTGCTAACCTTCCCCTGCTACTTTTTCCACATCAAAGAATCTGAAATGAGAGTGGGTGGAAATGATATTGAGGGAATGGCCCCCTTTTCCTTGAGTCTACCCAAGACTCTCAGCGTTGTGAAGCTGCCTCCCAAGGTTTCCACTCCTTTGAAATCAATGAATGGTGCCCCAAAATGTGAAGCATCTCCCATCGGCTGGTGATCTAATGGTCTCCTTGGAAAAATGTCTCCATGCAGTGAGACATCATCCTCAAGAGGTCACTGCATAGATGAATGAAAAAGTATATCCATGCTTGTACTGCGCAATCCAATCACCCTCTTAGGTGCATCATCCTCCAAAAATGAATAGGGATGTGTACTCCTCATCTCAAGATGTTGGGTATTCTCCCTACCTCCTCCTTTTGTCTCAATGGTGACACACCTCCTCAAAAATGGCACATGTAGAACCTATGTTGTGCCTTGATCTCCATGCTTGAGATCCTGGGGACTTCCTTGCAAGGATGCAAGAGTCCTTCTCCTTGGAGCAATATCCCCTCCTCCATCTACATGAGGTACTAGATAATATCCATGTGGTTCAGCACTGTTGCCCTCAACCTCCTCAACATAAATGGGCAACCCTACAACAGTGCTGCTACAAATGCGGAATCTCTCCCAAGGTGGAAGTAGTTCCTGATCATCAAAGGCCAAGGAGTATCCCCTTTGCACCATGATAGTGCTAGATTCTACTCCTGCATCATTTTACATCATGTGAGAGCACATATTCCTTTTCTCTCTCCAACACCATCTAAGCAACAAGCCCCCTTGCTACCTGCTCCTACTCTTAGAAAGAGAGTAGGCCAAGTGATGGCCAAACTCCTTCAAGAGAAACCAGCACAGCCAAGCCTCTTATTGCCTAGTATCATGAATCTACAAGTGGTTCAACAGCCTCTTGCTTCTCCTCCTCCACATCCACTCAGCCATTTGTGGATGTCCCCTTCCTACTTTCATCCTAGTACTCCTCCCTTGAGGACTACCCTCATCCCAAATCAAATTTCTGCATCTCATGGGACTTTGAAATGCAGATTTTTCGAGGATCAATTTGACCCTATGGGGATCCAAATAGCTGGTAGGAAAAAACCTCCCATCATGGTGTGCATGGTTCAAGGAATGCCCATCACAGTCATTAGAGAATTTATCCATCCGAAGATGTCCCCCATCTTCTATTTGTCCCTGTGAGAAGGAAAAACCCTCCTCCAACTGTTGAAGAACCTTGCACTCCAAAAAGTGTGGGAGTGCACCTCCATTGAAATATCCCTGTGAGATACTCCACTGCATCATTGCTCTTGTAAAACACAGTATTATTTTGCTGCTCTAGGTCAACTGCATGTAATGATGTAGACCCCTCCAAGGTGTTTGCTGAAATGACAAGAAATGGATTTCCAATCATACCTAGGTGAAACTTGGAAGCTCCTTGCAAGGCTGCAAGTGTTGCTCCCTCATGAATATTGGCCTCCCAAACTGCTGAAGATGAAGGCTGCTCCTGCATGGTCTCAACAGTGCTGGTACATGCCTCATAAAAGGGTGGTGAGGGCTCCTCCCTCTTTCTGCCAAATCTGTTGATCATCCTTTGAGAAAACACAGCAAGAGTTGAAACCCTTGCATGGTCTAGATGGATGATCCACCAAATTTTTGCTTCACCTTCTAAGTGTAGCGTTGCAATTTCTACTACCTCTTGTTGTGTATGTGTTAAATTATTTCCACGACTAGTCCCACGTGTTGTACGTTGCGCCAGGTGCAGCAGGGGGGTCACAAGGGGGGTGGCAGTCCCCCCTGTCGGGGTCTGGGGCGGCGCCTCGACAAATTTTGTTTGGTGTGCGGACCCACTCATAGGCGGACCCACCCATGTTTTGTGCATGATTTTGCACATGGTTTTGGGGTACAATGGTTTTCGACCCCTGATATTTTGTAGATCTGGTCAAGGGAACTACGGTTATGTTCTAATCCAGGGTTAATGGATTGGGGTTTATGTATGCTTTAGCATGTATATATGTGTTGTAACACTAAAAGGAATATAATGAAAAATCAAGTTGGTCATCCCGATTTGGGATCTAGGGGAAAATCTCTGTGTTTATCTGTTTTATGTTTTATGCTCTCGCTATTGTTTATTTTCTGTTATAAGATTCATGTGTAGATAATTTCTGTTCAGTGTTAAAACCTACATTTGGTATCAAAGTTTTTTCAGCTTCAAGGGGATGCCTTTGCTACTAAGGGTTTTTTGCTTGGGACTGAGGTAGACCCTGTTCAGTGGGAGATCTGCGGGATCGATTCTTGTGGTGAAAGAAGATGGCGAGCGACAAAAAGATACAGATCGAGAAATTTAATGGTCAGAGATTTGAGTTGTGGAAGCTCAAGATGGAGGATCTGTTGGTGGATAAAGATCAGTGGATCGTGGTAGATGTAGGTACTAAACCAACGTCAATGTCAGATGAAGACTGGAAGAAATTGGATCGGAAGGCTAAGAGCACAATACGGTTGTGTGTCTCAGATTCAGTATTGTTGAATGTATCTGGGGAAGCTACGACGAAGAATTTGTGGGAAAAACTTGGGACTTTGTACCAATCTAAGTCTCTGGTGAATAAGTTGTTCCCGTGGAAAAAGTTGTATAACCTGAGGATGAAGGATGGAGACTCGGTGACAGAGCATCTGAACGCCTTCAATACTATGGTAAGTCAGCTGTCATCTATTGATATTAAAATCTCAGATGAAGATAAGTGCATCCGTTTTTTGTGTTCTCTACCAGACTCATGAGACAGTCTGGTTATTGCAATAGGTAGCAATACAACTACCTTGAATTTTTATGACATTGTCTCAGCCTTGTTGTTGGAGGAAATGAGACGGAGAAATATGGAGGGCCAAAATGGAGATTCCTTATCTATACGAGGAAGGTCCCAAAACAGAAACAAGAATAAGGTTTCGAGTGGGAGATCCAAATCTAGAGGGAGATCTAAATCTCCTGGAAAGTTTGTAAAGGTATGCTGGAAATGCAGAAAGGAAGGGTACTACAAAAGGGAGTGAAAATCTAAAGCTCTTGAGAAAGGAAAGGGATCTGATGATGCTCCTTCTATAGAGGCAAAAACCACCTCGGATGAAGGTGGGGATGTTTATTTGGATTCTTCTTCAAATACACATGTAGATCATGAGTCATGGTTGATTGACTTAGGTGTATCCTTTCACTTCACTCCCCATAGGGAGTGTTTCTACGAGTATGAGAAATATGATGGTGGTGATGTCTTCCTAGGGGATGATAGGAAGGCCAGAATCGTCAGACGTGGAAAGCTCAAGCTGAAGCTACAAGGTGGAAGGACTAGAACACTTCCTGGTGTTATGCATATTCCTGCATTGGCCAGAAATCTGATTTCTATAAGCAAGATGGATGATGCAGGTGTAAAAATAGTGTTCGAGAAATATGCTTGCAAGATGGTTCGGGGGAGCACTAGTATTAATGCGGGGAGTTCGGACTAGAACTCTGTACAAGCTACAAGGTAGCACTGTTATTGATGGGTGTAACAGTTTTGTGATTCCTGAAAGTGGAGCGGAAAGCCTAGCTGTCTCTGGAGAAAAGACCATGCTATGGCATCAAAGGCTTGGACATATTGGAGAGAAGGGCCTTCGGATACTGCATAGAAATGGTATGGTAGAAGATATGTCTAATTTCTTTCTGGATTTCGATTTCTGTGAACATTGTGTATATGGGAAGAAAAATCGGGTGAGTTTTCCTTCTGGTGCTAAGAGGGCAAACAAGATATTAGAACTTGTGCACAGTGATGTGTTTGGACCTGTGTCAGTTCCATCACTAGGAAAGTCTGTGTACTATGTTTCATTCATAGATGACTTCTCAAGGAATACATGGATATATTTCTTGAGGAAGAAATCTGAAGTCTTTGATATATTTAAAGAATTTAAGGCTCTGGTGGAAAAATAGACAGAGAAGAAGATAAAGGCACTGAGGACAGATAATGGTGGAGAGTTCTGCAACAATGAATTTGAAGAGTTCTGTAAGAAGTGTGGTATAGCACGATAGAAGACTACTCCATACACACCTCAGCAAAATGGAGTTGCAGAAAGAATGAATAGAACACTGATGGAAAAGGCAAGAAGCATGCTCAGTGGTATCAGGTTAGGACAAGAATTCTAGGCAGAGGCAGTGGAGACTGCATGCTATCTGGTTAACAGATCACCTTCATCAGTGTTGGAGGATAAGACTCCACATGAGGTATGGACTGGTAATAAACCCTCTCTTTCACATCTAAGGGTATTTGGATGTGATGCATATGTACATGTTCCAAAGAAGAAAAGGACCAAGTTGGATAATAAATCTGAAAGGTGCATCTTTATTGGGTATAAAGATGGTTTAAAAGGTTACAAGCTTTGGAACCTGGAAACAAGGAAGGTTGTGTATGTTAGTATGAATCTTTTTTTGTAAAAATACCACTTTAGCTACGCATAAAAAATAGCCCTAACATCAAATATGGCTGCCAATATCTTCAAATCTGCAGTTAGTTGATCAAGATAAACGCTGCACAAATCCAGATCTATGCATAAAAAGACATGAAGCAGTGAGAATAATATTTTGCTCCATGCATCCAATAGACAAGACAAGAACAATATTTTTGAAAGATTTTTTTATATTAAGGGCACCTAAGAGGAAAACAAGAAAGGTGTTTCCAATTCTCCTCAATGGGATGGGTTCTTAAAAGTCCTCAGCGCTTTAGATCTAACATTTCTCTCTCTTGTTGGTGTAGAAAACCCAGACAAACATAGAACTCAAAGGGAGCTCACAAAGTAATTAACGGAGAATGTAACAATGATAATGGCTCAAAGTCAGACCAAGAGTATAGATCTAGAGTGATCTAATATGCAACAAAAGGTGACAAATGAATGGGAAAACCCTTCTATTTATAACAAAATATTAGGGTAGTCTGGGACTTGGTGCATGAATAAAATATTATTAACCAAATTCTAGAACCACCTTTAGGAATATTTTATTAAATTTGTTGGAGGGAAAAGGTATTTGACTTGGATCAAATCCCTTTATTTGTAAATAATAAATAAATAAATGATTTATTTATTATTTTAAGGAAGTGGTTGAATGATAATTAAATAAATAATGGTTTATTTAATTATTTATAAATGATTTAGTCATATTTAATAAGGAATATTATTTAAATAAGATTTAAATAATTATTCCTAGAAAATAATAAGATAAATGAGGATTTATCTAATTAATTTCCTTGTTTTGGGTTAAATATAACCAGGAATAATAATTAAATTATTGTTTAATTAATTATTCCATGAGGAAAATCAAACAAATATAGATGTGTTTAATATTTCCTTTTGGGGTTTTCTGTTTAGACCATAAACAACCTAATAAATGTGTTTTATTAAGTTATTTTACATAGTGAAAGCAATTTTACTTAGGGTAAAATTGGTCTTACATGGTGTAATTGGATCCATCTAATGATAATAGGTTACATGACCAAAAAATGGTGTAACAGATTGCCCCCCAGCATACGAGTGTTAGGAGCAAATCGTATGACCGAAATACGTTGTAAGAACTCAATCACCAGACATCAAAAGGGAAGTCAGAGAGAGAAATGTAAGGTAGTCTAAAGTGCTAAAGAACTAGACCCCGAGGAGATGAGACTTACAGGTGCAACAAGTCTCGTTTTATGGGAGGGTACATGTGCTAGAGGCATCGGGGGAGGCATACCTATGCCCGCCGAGACCAAATACAAAAGAATAGTGCGTCCAGTAAAAAAGGGACTGAACTATAAAGTGCACGCTGGCATAAACTTGAGCCAGATAAAAAATATAATGAGGAATGCCACATACATGTTTTGCCTAGGATAACAGCCAGGACTTATAAAATAATATCTAAGTACATGAGATACAAATACAACCCAAATGTCCCCTATAAATGGGGAAGGGCTTGCAAAATCTGATTGATACATGCAAATCAAAGAAGTGTTGCAAGCGGCTAAGGCCAACATTATCAAATATATGGAGCTGCATCGAAGGTTGCAATGAAGAGGTCATCCGGGCATGTGGGGGGCTACCTGCAGGGCCACCCCCTCATGAAGGTTGAGACATCTCACACACACCCGAGAATCACCAATGGCTGATGCTACATCATGGGACCATCAAGTATATGGATCTTGATCATGCTGAAAGGAGATGGAGTTGAGAAAAAATCAAGTCAAAGGGTAATGCGAAATCCCTTTGCCTGATTCGAGGCATTGAACAAGTATAGAAGCTGGAACCAAGGTACACTGCCCTATAGACCTGTCTTTTGGAGTGAATGAGTTGATGTCAACAGAAGGAGGTCTGCCATAGGTGAGGAAATAATGGATCCTCAACTAAGGCACGAGCGAAAATAGTAGAGCGACTGACAGAATGACACTAATGATGATGATGATGAAATCGGGGATACTGAGTAGCGAACGGATGACTTCCCTTGTTAGAGCATAAAGGGCATGGATGACTTGGTAGCGACTAACACAATATCAGGAGGGATAGGGGAAAGTCGGGCTGAATGCTATCATATGCGACACGAGAGAGGGAACAAGTAATGAAGGATGGAGGACTATAGCAGGGTACAAAGGGACTCGGGATAGACTCCATGGATGCAATGATGACTCAACTTGGATGCTCTAAACAAGGGCGACTCGATGGTGCTGCCACACAGTTAGGTCCAATGGGGGACCATAAAAACATGAGTACAAGGGGGTAGCTCATGACAAAAAATGAACACGAACAAGGACAAGTATGGAGGCAAAGTGGTGCCCCAAATACAAGTGTTGTAAGTGAGGAAATACGATTTGAAGGAGCAGTGAATAGGCCCTTCGTGGAGAAAATGTGTCCTAGTGAAGTATCAAATCATGAAAAACTAATAGATACCCAATTGACTGCTCAGTGAGAGCTTTCCAACGGTGCAGACAGTGTGTCAAACGGGACTACGGTTTGGTCGCAATGGGAAAAAGAAAAATCAGGGGTTTTTCTTCTAATAAGGCATTTTCCCTCCAAATGCATTCATTTTCTTGTGTCGTTGTGGTGAAAGTAGAGAGGAGAGAAGGCCATAAATCTTGCAGTGATCGTAGCGGACAAACTGACCGTTGGAATCAAGATCTGTCAGTTGCAGGTAAGAGGCCTAATCCTATTCTTTGTTTTTGATGGATTAAAAGTTTAGATTAGGGTCCCAAATCTCAGGAATAGCCCCTCCCTCATCTTTACATCCGGGTCGCACTATTTGGGTCAAAAACTACGACCTGGGAAGTAGGTTTTGGCCTAAAAAGTGCGACCTGTCCCAGGATTTGGCCAAAAAGTGCGACCTGTCAGATGAAGGTGATTTCAGTGCTGTTGTGGGCTGAGAGTTGGGTTTTTTGTAATTGGATATAGTTTTTCCTATCTGTATACTGAAAAATATGATATTTTTGTACAAATATGGCTGATATACGAATCAACTAGAGAGAGACAGACCTAGGTTCATTACGGATGGAGATCCAAGCGGACCAGGGTGTCCGTCATGCACTGGCCAGGTTTGGGGTTCTAAAATTTGTGGAGAACCCTCTGATGAGAGCTGGGGAGCCCTTGTTGGCAAGGATTGTCAGTTATTGGGATCTAGATCATGAGGTATTTATAGTGTAGGGGCACAGGATCGAGTTAGCAGTCCAGGATTTGTATTTCTTGATTGGTGTCCCACCATTAGGGATGGTGGGAAATACACAGCCAGTGTTACCGCGAGGGCATAACATTATGGAGTTTGTAGAGCGACATTTTCGACCAGGCCTCCAGGTCAAAGGGACTCGGATATCGATTGGGGATCTAGAGATGTTAGAGATCTGTGCAATGGTGGCAACAATGTTGCGGATCCTGGGCAGCCAGGCGCTCCATCACATCACTAGAGGGCAGATGATGATTGTGGAATTAGTGTTGAGAAGGACCTACTATGGGTGGGCCCAAATGATGTTGGTGTCAGTGAAACGACAGCTGTCGCTTTGCAAGCGGCAAGTGAACCATGATTGCTCATATGGGACTGTATTGTGCTCCTTCTTTTTCGAGAAGATCCCGACCTTACGACCTCGTGTACAGCTACCAGATGGGGGTGCGAGAGAACCCAAGATGCGTCGGTGGGGGCGCTTACTGTGTAGAGGAGGAGGAGGGGCAGTCGGGTGGGTGTTTCGACTGGAGTTCTTTGCCCATTGGGATCAGATGCCATTGTACATAGATGACTATCTATATAGTGGGATGAGTTATTGTGGAGATTCGGACTTGCCACTTCCGCCTGGTCGAGTATGGGGGCCTGATGGTAAGTGACAAGTGACTAATATTTTTATGTGCATGTTAAAGTTTGTGAATAGTATATATGGTACTGATTCTTATACTTTTGGTATGTAGATATAGCTCTGGTAAAACTGGCCGAATATATGGGACGCCCTATAGTAGTAGGGACTGCAGGTGCTAGTGGATCGAGAACAACATAGAATGAGGACATGGCTGCCCTCCTAGAGGAAATCTGTTGTAGATGTGAGGGGCTGCTTACTGGTGTTTCAGAGTAGGGATGGCAAGACTTAGATGACCAGTACATAGAGCTATGTATTGGTCTACCTTCGGAATGGCGAGGTGTCATGTGGCGCATGGAGATGGCCAGTCAGACTGTGCATGATCTACGAGCTATGGGAGCAGAGCCATTGGCTCGGGATCCTCCAGAGAGTGATGAGATGCGGGGCAGGTGGTGCCCTCTAGTGTGTATGGAGGGGCAAGTGTTGCCCCCTAGTTTTGAGATTTGTTTGTTGTAACATGCTATGGGCATGTCATATGTATCAGAGTAGATGGACTCTAAAAACATGTTGTATGATATATATTATGAATATGCATTATTTTGATGATTTTGAATGTTATTGTCTTGTGTGTGATAAATTCCAATCTAGAACATGGTTTGTAATGCTATCTACGTAGTGATTTTGTCCTCTAGGTATATGATTGAAAGTAATGAATCTAAATTCACGTATCAAAAGTTTCACTCATAAATATCGTCTAAATAGGATAGGATTATGCACACGATAGACACCATTGAGTTGCAAGACAAGAAGCAGGGAATCTAAATGAATGTGTAGATGGAGGATGTAATGAGAGAGAGCATCAGCTAAGAGGCCACGTACTGCATCATATTCGACCTGATTATTGGTGGCATTACCAATGCAGACCCCATTAGAGAGAACAAGGGTATGCAAGGGGGTAAAGATGGCCCAAGCTGCCGAGGCTAGATTCCGGGAATAGCAACTTGCCCATCAGCATAGCCAATATAATGTGTGGACGGGAGGTCCTGAAAAATAGTGTCACAAGACAAGAAATGGGAGGAGGAAGAACAACGATGGCAGCGTGAGTGTAGGGTAGACATAAAACGACAACTATGGGAGGGAGTAGTCTAGATAGGATGGCTATGACTCATAAATGGACTAGAGGGTGATGTATGAGGGCTATGGGAGGAATAGCTGGAGCTCATGCTGTGGAGAACATCATAGATACGAATGGTATCATCCCGGTTATGGGTGGGAAAGAAAAGGTCAGGGAAACCACTTGACACTACAAAGCTACCTAAATCATCAGCATGGGAAGAAAGGCTCACATATGAATCATCATGGGGAATGAAAAAAGAACAAGTAAAAAGATGGTCAAATGATGTGGAGCCCAAGAATGTTGCTGAAGGGAGATCAAGTAAAACAGACACAGGGTATTAAGAGGGAATGTACTCTGAGGGTTGCACGGATGATGATAGGTATAGGATGGGGGCGGCAGGTTCCGTCATCTCAACATCAGGGGGGGGGGATGTCAATGGTAGCAGGGGGATCCTCGAGTTGACCTGATGCATACTGCATAAGGATGGGAGAGGCAGATTGATTTTGTTTAACCTCGTACTCGCGAATGACCTCTAAAGTGGCTTGGTAATGCGTTAGGTGAGGACAATGGTGAGAATAATGGCCATGGACACCACACAGAGCACAGGGTTTGTTGGTGCAAAGAGTCTTTGGGTTCTTGGTTGTGGACGAGGAAGAAACAGATGGTTCAGGGACCATAGACTCAGGGAACACGACTTTAACCATGGGTTTAATACGGGGCAACTCGTGACAAGTATGGGTGGCATGACCGACGCCATCACACAAGGCACAAGGCTTGGTAGGTGTAGGAGGGGTAGGGTCAGTTGAGGTGGCCTTGTCTTTAGATGCCCCCTTGTGAGCTTTTCCTTTCTTTCCCATAGCTGTCACAACAGGAGAAGGGTCTTGTTGAGGTGTTGGTGACACTGTAACGACGGAAGAAGCTAAGGAATCAATTGAATTGGTGTCAAAACAAGGTATGGTTTGGGGTGACCTGGTGGGGTCTCAGCTGGAGGGTTAAGATACCAGACGAGTATGCCTAGGGTCAAATTAGGGAGGGAAAGGGTGGCCATGATGGGGACCGAATAGACTCCCGGAGGGGGAGCAAGGAAAGGTATCTAACTAACGGGGTAATGGCCAGGAGGGACAGCTCCAAGATGGTTGAGACCTGGGGGAACCGATCCAGGAGGGTAGAGAGGCTCATGGGTACTAGCTGGGTGAGAAGGTCTAGAAGGAAGAGGTTTAGCTAGCTGAGGCAAAGGGCTAGGAGCGGGTTGTGGCGAGTGAGGTTGAGGTTGTTGACTAGCCGAAGCGGGCCGCTTAAGGTCAGCCCGAGATGATTGCATCATGCAAACATTCGCTAAGCTGGGATCAAAGACAGGAAGAGGAGGAAGACCAAGGAAGGTTCCAAGCAATGAGGAGTCTTTGTAGACGCCTGGGGAAACACTGGTCAAATAATCGATGGTTTGCTTATTGGCTATAGAAGAGATGGTCGATTCAGGGGAGGTCTGAGATTTTGGCTCATGATATGTCAACTAATCAATGGTGACTATCCTTCCATTTTGTGGGGAAAACATCTTGCGGTGGACCGCAGATGGGACAACAAACATGGCATAGGTGTAGCTACGCCCAAAAATAATGTTATAGTCAAGAGGGGCGTCAATGAATTCAACGTCAATGCAAACAGTCTTACCTACAAGGGTGATAGGACAATTATGGAATAGGCCAATGGGATGGGAGGCGTGGCCATCCCACGCACGGAGGGTGATTGTGGAAGGGGCCAACTCAGGAGATCCAAGTTGTTTCCAAACCGAAGAAGACATCACACAGGTAGATGTCCCCTCATCAATAATACACCGAGACACATTAGCGTTACAGATTTTGATTGGGATTTGGAAAGCGACGGAAGCAGGAAGGGGAGGATGATCTGACTGATGGGCGTCAAAAATAATCAATTGGTCATCAGCAGGATCTATAGCACCCATGGTGGATAGTAGAGCCTTCCTTTGAGAAGGACATTATTGGAGGAGTTCCGGTGTTGAAATGGCAGTAGGAGACTGCGCCAAATCATCTACTATGCTATACGAATGAGCAGCTCGACCACAAGCAGCATTTCGGCGTAATGGGCCCTTAGGAACCTTGATAGGAACCTTAAATTTGGGCTGAGGGATCTGCAAAGGACCATTGGGTGTCGATAAAGGCTCTATAGGACCTGAAGAAGGTGACTCGGGGATAGATGGAGCGGGAGGCTTGGGGTACTGACGAGACCGAGTTTGAAGGTTAAGGTCGACGGTGAGAGGTTGGTCAGAATTCATCATGAGAATCTGGTAATTGGAGGAACTAGAAGGGGAAGGTTGAGTGCTTATCGGGGCATGAGGTGGCTGAGTAGCCACGAATCTTTGCTGAGGGAAAGGATCGGTAAACACATCTGGTTGAGAAGTAGCCACATCGGGGAAAATAGTATGGGAGGCATGCTGTCCGCGCAATGTGGCCTAATACTCCCACATTTGCCGCATCTGTGGTAATAGGGGGTAATCGTGAGTGTAATTACCATAAACACTGCAACACGAACAAGGCTTATTGGTATGAAGAGGCCTGTCCGGCTTGGGCTGAGTGCCCTGTTGCTAGTTAACGGTGTAAGAGTCAATACTGGAAGGATTGGGTCCACGATTACTAGGGGTAGATTTATTTTGATTTCCTTTCCTCTTTCTTTGAGAAGAATGAGGATTAGTCACGCCCTGCTGTGCAAAGGCTTGCCCCGGCTGGGGTGGTAATTGCTCTTGTGAGGGTTGAGAAGGCAAGGGAGGTAGAGGTGCAAATGCGGAAGGAGCTGGGGCACCATGCTGTGGATAAGGATATTGTATAGGTTGGGAAAAATTGAGGTAAGCAAGAGGTTGGGCAAAGTGAGGAGGCATGCCGTATCCTAGATACATGC
Source organism: Pinus albicaulis (assembly GCA_034641835.2). Taxonomy (NCBI): domain Eukaryota; kingdom Viridiplantae; phylum Streptophyta; class Pinopsida; order Pinales; family Pinaceae; genus Pinus; species Pinus albicaulis. The sequence goes on along the minus strand of CM076579.1, from coordinate 1,513,375,505 downwards.
TACCTGGAGGGGGGGAAGTGCTAGAGGTGTTGGCCCCTCCCGGAGGGAAACCATAGCCCATAGGAGGTTGAGCAAATGGATGCGAAAGAACTCCAATGATACCGTCGGCAGAGTGAGATGCCCCTTGGGCGTTAGCGCCACCGAGTCTGGGGAGGTCAGGAAGGACGGTATAAACATAACCAGATTGAGCATAGATGAGGTCATATTTCAAGGCTATTTGGAGGGTGGCTTCTTCTGTTTGAGGGAACTGGGAGGCGACATCTTTGCCGATGGCAGGTAAGAGAGATCGAAGGAACCAGTCCATATAGATCCGATCTTCAAAGGTGGGAGCCTGACATAAGCTCCTTATTCTCCACCATTCCTGGACATGAGCGGAAAGGCGGGTCAAAGATGATTGATGGAAAGAAGTCAAGAGTTTGGTACCAGTGTCGTATCGGAGAGGGAGTTGGAAATAAGATAAGAAGGCTTGGGCAATGGTCACAACGGTGGTATGGGAAGAAGAGGTTTGATCGACATACCACTTAGAAGCTTCACCTGTAAGCGTGTGTTGGAACAATCTAAGACAAATGGAGTCATCAGTAATGGAATTGGATGAACACCACATGTGGAAAGATCGAATATGGTTGGAGGGATCCTCGTCGGTAAGGCCTTCGAACTTGGGAATATTGGAGGGGAGCTTGGTAGGCATAGCAGGCCAACCAACATCGTGGCAGATAGGATCATTGATCAACTGATTGAAATCAGGGAGACTAAGACCAGCCATATAAGGGAGCAAAGGGACAGTCAAGGTAGTTCCCGTGGTGGTTCCGCTAGTAACAGAACCAGTAGTGGGACCAAGGTTGCTGCTAGCGTTAGGCCCTAAACTAGACATGGTGAAGGTAACAGGGGGAGAACCCAAAGAATCAGAAGAAGAGTCGGAGTGCGGAATCAGGGGAGAACTAACTCGATGACGGCAGGAAGGAGTAAGTCGACCAACCAGAAATTGAGGGTGAAGGCCAAGAAGTCTCTGGGATATACACCTTGGGGGCACAATCATGACGACACAAAGGGAAGAAGAATAACCGACAAAGGCAGGGAGGTGTAGAATCAAGTGATGTCAATGTCGAAACAAGGGCAGAGAGATGCAGTGTTAATTGATTTTAAATTATTTGTCTGGCGGTGTTAACCAGGATCTTATTCACTTAGGGTCAGTGTGTGAAGTGTGTTAATTTTAATTTTTAAACCCAGACGTTTTTAGAGTAAAAGAAAAAGAGTGCTGAACAACTGAAAATAAATCTGTAGAGAACAGTAAATAAGGTTGAAATAATAGAAAATTAATAGCTAACAATGCATCGATCTAACCCAAGAAGGCGGGTCTCTCAAAACTAGTCTAAAATAGGGAAAAAATCTAGTCAAAACACACTAAAAAAGGGGCCAATAGATCTAAGGTCGGGAGGGACAGGGATATAAAGGAGAAATCTGCTGAAAAGAGGTGAAGAAAATATCAAAGAGGTAGAGGCAAGGTTTTTGCAATAAAGGAGGAAATTAGCTAAAGGTAGAAGGGACAAGGAGGTGACCCTAGAGGCAAACCCAAACAAAACTATATGAGGTGATTTGAAAGGGAGAAGAGTTGATCTAAAAGGGATCTGAAAATGAGGTATCAGATTTGAAAAGAACAAGGCTAAAACTCTGAAAATTTAGATGTCTGAAACAACCAAAAATCTTCCACAAAAAGTGGAGGGTACTAAAGCCTTAAGGGGCGCGATTCCCACTTAGTTGAGTAAAACAGATCAGAAACAGGTCTAAACGGGTGGAGACAGAGGCTGGAAAACCCTGACAGAAGCTTCAGACAAACCCAGAAAAATTGCTGGAAAAGTGCAGAAAAAACTGCAGGTCGCAGGTTCTGACCTGTTTTCAGTCCAGGTCACAGTTTTTGGGCAGAAAAGTGCGTCCTCCAGTCCAGGTTGCAGGTTTTGGGCCAATAAGTGCGACCTGAAGATCCGGGTCTCTCGGCTGTAGATTTCAGAAAAATTTGTCGTCTCAGTTGCGACCGATGTCTGTCACCTGCGCAATAGGGCCAAAAACACATGGAAGTTAAAAATTTTAATGTTTGAGGGTTTTAGAGGTGAAAAACACCATAAAAATAGGAAAAACAAAAAACTAAAGAGAAATCCTAGGGTTTGAAATAGTTGGATATGCAAGAATATATAAAATGACAACGGTTGCAAAAGAAAACCCGTGTGGAGTCTCCAATTGTTTTATGAATCTTTTGTCGGAAAAAGACCACTTTAGCTACGCATAAAAAATAGCCCTAACATCAAATATGGCTGCCAGTATCTTCAAATATGCAGTTAGTTGATCAAGATAAAAGCTGCACAAATCCAAATCTATGCATAAAGAGACATTAAGCAGTGAGAATACGATTTTTCTCCATGCATCCAATAGACAAGACAAGAACAATATTTTTGAAATAATTTTTTATATTAAGGGCACCTGAGAGGAAAACAAGAAAGGTGTTTCCAATTCTCCTCAATGGGATGGGTTCTTGAAAGTCCTCAGTGCTTCAGATCTATCATTTCTCTCTCTTATTGGTGTAGAAAACCCAGACAAACATAGAACTCAAATGGAGCTCACAAAGTAAATAATGGAGAATGTGACAATGATAATGGCTCAAAGTCAGACCAAGAGTATAGATCTAGAAGATCTAATGTTAGTATGAATCCTTTGTCGATGTGTACGGAAAAAGACCACTTTAGCTACGCATAACTAATAGCCCTAACATCAAAAGTGGCTGCCAATATCTTCAGATCTGTAGTTAGTTGATCAAGACAAGAGCTGCAAAAAACCAGATCTATACATAGAAAGACATTAAGCAGTAAAAATAAGGGTTCGCTCCATATACCAATAGACAAGACAAGAAAAATTTTTGAAACAATTTTTATATTAATTGGGCACCTGGGAGGAAAAAAAGAAGGCATATCCAATTCTCCTCAGTGGGATGGGTTCTTGGAAGTCCTCAGCACTTCAGATCTAAGATTTCTCTCTTGTTGGTGTAGAAAACCCAATGCAAAGAATAGAGCTCAATGGGAGCTCACACAGCAAATGATGGAAAAATGTGACCAAGTGTATAGATCCAGAGTGATCTAATAGGCAACAAAAGGTGAAGAATGGTAGGAAAAACCCTCCTATTTATAACAAATATTGGGTCATTCTAGATCTTGGTGCATGATTAAAATAATGTTAACCAAATCTAGATCCACCTTTTATGGAATATTTTATTATATTTGTTGGAGGGAAAAAGTATTTGACTTGGGTCAAATCCCTTTATTTGTTAATAATAAATAAATAAATGATTTATTTATCTTTTTAAGGAAGTGGTTGAAGGAAAATTAAATAAATAATGATTTATTTAATTATTTGTGGGTGATTTGGTCATATTTAACAAGGAATATTATCTAAATAAGATTTAAATAATTATTCCTAGAAAATAATAATATAAATAAAGGTTTATCTAATTAATTTCTTTGTTTTTGGGTTAAACATGACTGGGAATAATAATTAAATTATGGTTTAATTAATTATTCCATGAGGAAAATTAAACAAAATAAGTTTGTTTAATATTTCCTTTTGGGGTTTCCTGTTTAGACCATAAACAACCTAATAAATGTGGTTTATTAAGTTATTTTACATAGTGAAAGCAATTTTACTTAGGGTAAAATTGGTCTTACATAGTGTACTTGGGTCCATCTAATGATAATAGGTTAGATGACCAAAAAATGGTGTAACAGATTTCCCCCCAGCGTGCGAGTGTTAGGAGCAAATCGTATGACCGAAGTACGTTGTAAGAACTCAATCACCAGACATCAAGAGGGAAGTCAGAGAGAGAAATGTAAGGTAGACTAGTGTGTTGAAGAACTAGACCCTGAGGAGACGAGACTTGCAGGTGCAACAAGTCTCTTTTTATGAGAGGGTACCTGTGCTAAAGGCGGCGGGGGAGGCATACCTATGCCTGCCGAGAAAAAGTACAAAAGAATAGTGTGTCTAGTAAACAAGGGACCAAACCATAAAGTACAACCGGCATAAACATGAGCCAGATAAGAATACAATGAGGAATCCCACATACATGCTGTGCCTGGGATAACAGCCAGGACTTATACAATAATATCTGAGTACATGAGATACAAATACAACCCCAAATGCCCCCTATACGCGGGGAAGGGCTCACAAAATCTGACTGAGACATGCAAATTAAAACAAGCAAGTAGGCGGAACATCATCAAATATGTAGACTACATCGAAAGTGAGAATGAAGAGGTCATGTCCCAGAATGGGGGGCTACTGCGGGGCCACCCCCTCATAGTGAGACATCTACACACACCCAAGAATCACCAAGAGCCTCTGTACATCCCTTGAACCATATTCTACGGAGATCTCGATCATGCTGAAAGGAGCTGGAGTAGAGAAACAATCAAGTCAAAGGGAAATGAGAGATCCCTTTGCCTGATTCGAGGCGCCGAACAAGAGTGGAAGCTGGAACCAAGGTACACCACCCTCTAGACCTGTCATCTAGAATGAAGGAGCTGATGTCGACAGAAGGAGGTCCGCCATAGGTGAGGCAAGGAGAGATCCTCAACTAAGGCATGAGAGAAAATAGTAGAGCGACGGACAGACTGACACCAATGATGATGGGGAAATGGAAGGGACTGAGTAGCGAATGGATGACTTCCCTTGTTAGAGCATAAAGGGCATGAATGACATGGCAGCGACTGACGCAATATCAGAAGGGATTGGGGACAGTGGGACTGAAGGCCATAATGTGCGACACAAGAGAGAGACCAAGCAATGAAGGATGGAGGGCTATAGTGGGGTACAAAGGGACTTGGGATAGGCTCCATGAATGCAATGATGACTCAACTTGGATGCTTTAAACAAGGGCGACTCGATGGTGCTGCCACACAGTAAAGGCCCAATGGGGGACCATGAAAACATGAGTACAAGATGGTAACTCATGACAAAAATCAACACGAACAAAGACAAGTAAGGAGGCAAAATGGTGCCCCAAGTACAAGTGTCGTAAGTGAAGAAATGCGATTTTAATGAGAGGGGAAGTGACCCATGTTGGAAAAAATGTTTCCTGGTGAAGTATCAAATTCAAAAAATGAAAAATATGCTGGCTATCTAAAAGAAAATAAAACATGCATTTCAGAAGGGAAATGCTAAGGGTAGTATTTCCTAAGATAGAGTGCATTGCGAGGATTAGGAAGGGGATTGCCTTCGAAATCCTCTAAGAGGTATGCCCCCTTACCGAGATCCTTACTGATGATGTAAGGGCCTAGCCATAATGAGTCGAACTTCCCCTGACCAAGGACATCATGGGCCTGGTCATAAACTAGAACAAGGTCACCTTCGTGAAAAGTACGAGGCTGGACTTTTCTGTCATACTGAGCTTTGGTGTGTTTCTTGGCCGCTTCCATGGTTTTCAAGGAAACACGACGGTCTTCGAAGGCACGCTCGAGCATGATAAGTCGTTGTTCTAGAGGTTGGGTGTCAGGGAGAAGTTCAACAGCCAGATGCAGGGAAGGAATTTCACATTCGATCGGTAAGACTGCCTCCTCTCTAAAAACGAGGTGGAAAGGAGTAAACCCGGTGGCGGTTTTAACAGAGGTTCGATAGGCCCACAAAGCAGGGAAGAGCATAAGATGCGAATTGGTTTTGTGCTTATTCACCGTTCGTTGAAGCATAGTCTTGAGGATTTTGTTGACTGCTTCAACTTGGCCATTACCTTGGGGGTAATAGGAGGAGGAATATTGGTGCTCAAAACCCAAAAGTGAGAATAGCTCACGCCATATCTCATCTTCAAAATGTCGGCCGTGGTCAGAGACCAGTTGTTTCAGAACCCCGAATCGAGTGATAACATGGTTAAAGAAAAAGAGGGCTGCGGTAGCTGCGGTGTTGTTAAATGTTGGCATAGCCTCGGCCCATTTTGTGAAATAGTCGACTGCCACGATGATATATTTATGGTTACCAGTGGATGGCGGGCGACACTCCATAAATTCGATGGCCCATTTACAAAAGGGACTAGTTGAGACGACTGGATGGAGGGGAGCTGGGGGAGCTCGCGCCTTAGGGGCGAAATGTTGGCAATTGGAACAGTGTTTGACTGCTTCAATGCAATCACTGAAGAGGGAAGGCCAGAAATACCCAGCACGCATAACTTTTTGGGCAGTAGGAAGATCGGAGAGGTGGCCACCGCAAGCGCCGCTATGGCAGGCATTGAGGACTTGTTCAGCTTCAGTGTGTGTGAGACAACGACGAAGGACAATATCTATACCGCGATGATAGAGGTCGTCACCGATAAGAAGGTAGCGAGGAGCCTGGTGTCGGATACGTCGTCGAGCATCACGATCAAGGTGAAGAGCGAACTTTTGGGTTCGCAAGTAAGTGAGGATTCGCCGTACCAAGGATCGTCCGAAGTAATGGAGAATAAGTGCTCATCATGGAAATCATCATTAACAGGAGGATCTTGTGTTCTGGTAGGTAATTCAGAAATGAGTTCAGCAAGGGCTAAACCTTTCTTACTTTTTGGTGTGACAAATTCGAGGTCGAATTCTTGAAGGATGACGACCCAACGGGCGTACTTCCCAGTGAGGATGCGGCGACTCAATAGGAAAGCCATGGGGTTGGAATTAGTCACAACCTTGGTGGAATGCATGAGGATGTAATGACGAAGTTTTTGGACTGAGAACACAACAGCCAGCGCTAGTTTTTCTTCATGTGAGTGGGAAACAGGAGGCCCTACTAGGTTCTTACTGACGTAGTAAATCACATGCTCGATACCATTTTCATCTTCCTGGATAAGGACTCCAGCGACCAAATAGGTGGAAGTGGAGATGTACAGGATGAAGTCCCGATCAAAGTCGGGAGGGCGGATCAAGGGAGCGGATGTGAGAGCCTGCTTGAGGGCATCGAAAGACTCATGAGCATAGGTATCCCAAACAAATGGGATATTGGATCGGAGGAGTCTAAGGAAACCATGTGCTGTGGTGGCATAGTCAGGGACGAACCGTCGAAGAAAATTAGCTTTTCCTTGGAGACTTTGGAGCTGGCGTAGGGTACGTGGAATGGGAAGTTCAAGAATGGCTTGAACTTTCAAAGGGTCAAGAGTGATACCATCCTTAGACACTATGAAGCCTAAGAGACGGCCAGCGGGAATGCAAAAGACGCATTTCAACGGGTTAAGGCGGATATTATACTTGTGACATCGGAGAAAGATGGTACGCAGATCATGTAGGTGCTGCGCCCGATGCTTAGAAAGCGCAGTGAGGTCGTCTAAATAAGCAAGGATAATATGAGCTAAGTCATGGAAACAATAAGACATGGCCCGTTGAAAAGTGGCGCCGGCGTTTTTAAGGTCGAAAGGCATGACCGGGTAAGCAAAAGTCCCCCACAGACTGATGAATGCAGTTTTAAGCTGGTCGGCAGGACGGATAATGATTTGGTTTTATCCGAAGAAACTATCCATAAAGGATAGAACCTCATGCCCCACACACTCATCAATGATTTGGTCAATAAATGGTGTGGGGAAGTTGTCTTTGGGATAAGCTTTGTTCAAGTCGTGAAAGTCCGTGCAGACATGGATGGTGCCTTGTTTCTTGAGGACGGGAACCGGGCTGGACACCCAAGTGATGTTTTCAATAGGATAAATGAAACCAGCCTGCTTGAGCTTATCGATTTCGGCTTTGATAGCATCATGTTTGGAAGGATTAATGGGTCTCAACTTTTGTCGGACTAGGTTGGCATCGGGCCACGTGTCGATATGATGCTCGATGATGGTGGGATCGAGCCCAGGCATTTCGAAGTAGGACCAGGCGAAAATATCACGGAATTCTTTGAAAAGCTTAGTGTAAGCTTCGATTTCTTCCGGGGTGCATTGGGCGCCCAAGGTGATATATTCTTCGATTCCTGGTTTGACCGAAATGTCAATTTTAATGGTAGGAGAGATGTTGGCCATGTTTCCTTCTTCGAAAGCATCAGGTGCAGGGATGGGATTTTTGAACCAATCGACTGCATTGGGAATGAAGTCTTTGGTTTCCACAGCATATTGGTCATGGGACTGCTGTGGGAGGAAGTATGCACGATGGTGCATATCATCCCACGGAAAGTCAGGGTTGGTCATGGCTTCCATAATGTCTTCATCGGACTGGAAGATGGGAAGACTGGAGGAAGAAGGATCACCCGATGAGGTAGTGATGTGTGACTGGTCATCTTGTGGAGAAGGGCTCAGATGCGCAACGTCAATAGATCCAAGGTCGACTGAGGGGGAACCGAGAGTGTCTGCAGGTTACTGCCTAGCTGAGGCGGGTTGCTTAAGGGCAGCCCAAGACGATTGAATCATGCAAACATTCGATAAGCTGGGATCAGAGAGATGAGGAGGGGGGAGACCAGGAAAATTTTCAAGCAGGGAGGAATCTTTGTAGACGCCGGGGGAGACACTGGTCAAGGAATCGACGGTTTGCTTATTGGCTACAGAAGAGATGGTCGTCTCCGGAGAGGTCTGAGACGACGGCTCATGGTAAGACAGCTGGTCAATGGTGACTATCTTTCCATTGTGAGGGAAAGACATCTTGCGAAAAACCGCAGATGGGACAACAGACATGGCATAGGTGTAGCTTCGCCGCAATAGAATGTTGTAGTCTAGAGGGGCGTCAATGACTTCGACGTCAACGCAAACGGTCTTACCAGCAAGGGTGATAGGACAATTACGAAAAAGGACAATGGGCTGGGAGGCATGGCCATCCCACGCTCGAAGGGTGATCGTGGAAGGGGCCAGCTCAGGAGATCCGAGTTGCTTCCAAACCGAAGCGGACATCACACAGGTAGATGCCCCCTCATCAATTATACACCGAGAAACGTTGGCGTTCCGGATTTTGACTGGGATTTGGAAGGCGACGGAAGCAGGAAGAGGAGGATGGTCTGATTGATGGGCGTCGAACACAATCATTTGGTCATCAGCAGGATCTACAACACCCATGGCAGATAGTAGAGCCTTATTTTGGGAAGGGCATGACTGGAGGAGTTCCAGTGCGGAAATGGTAGCAGGAGATTGCGCCAAATCATCTACTATGCCATACGAATGAGCAGCTCGACCAGAAGCAGCATTTCGATGTAATGGTCCTTTAGGAATCTTGGTATGGACCTCAACTTTGGGTTGAGGGATATGTAAGGGACCATTGGTTGTCGAAAGAGGCTCTGTAGAACCGGAAGAAGGGGACTCAGGGGCAGACTGAGCGGGAGGCTTGGGGTACTGGCAAGACTGAGTTTGAAGGTGAAGGTCAACGGTTGGGGAAGGATCAGAGTTCATCATAAGGGTCTGGTAATCGGAGAAACCAGAAAGGGAAGGTGGAGTGGCGACCTGGCTGTCAGGCGATTGGGTAGCCACGAATCCTTGCTGAGGGAAAGGATCAGTAAACACAGTTGGTTGGGTAGTGGCCGCATTAGGAGGAGCATGAGGGGAGGCATGTTGTCTGCGCAATGTGGCTTGAGACTCCCACATCTGCCGCATCTGGGGTAAGAGGGGACAATAGTGGGTGTAATGACCATAAACACCACAACACAAACAAGTATTATTTGTGCGAAGCGGCCTATCCGGCTTGGGCTGAGTGCCCTGTTGCTGGTTAGCAGTCTTAGGGTCAACACCTTGAGGATTGGGTCCACGAGTACTAGGGGCATATTGGTTTGGATTGCCTCTCCACCTTCTTTGAGAAGAAGGGGGATTAGTCGCGCCCTGCTGTGCAAATACTTGCCCTGGAGGGGGCTGTAGGTGTTGTTGCGGGTTTGGAGGAGGCAAGGGAGATGGAAGCGCATATGCTGGAGGAGCTGGTGCACCAGGCTGCGGATAAAGGTAATGGCTAGGTTGGGAAACATTGAGGTAAGAAGGAGGTTGGGCAGAAGGAGGAGGCATGCCGTATCCTGGATACATGCTATCTGGAGGGGGAAAAGTGCTAGAGGTGCTGGCCCCTCCCTGAGGGAGACCATAGCCCATAGGAGGTTGAGCATACGGATGAGAAAGGGCTCCAACGATACCGTCGGTGGAATGAGATGCCCCTGGGGCGTTAGCGCCTCCGGGCCTGGGAAGGTCAGGAAGGACGGTATAAACATAACTAGACTGGGTGTAGATCAGGTCATAGTTCAAGGCTATTTGGAGGGCGGCTTCTTCGGTTTGAGGGAAATGGGAGGCGACATCTTTGCCAATGGGAGCTAAGAGAGAGCGAAGGAACCAGTCCATATAGATCCGATCTTCGAAGGGGGGAGCTCGACATAAGCTGCGTCTTCGTCGCCATTCCTGAACATGGGTAGAAAGGCGGGTCGAAGATGTTTGCTTAAAGGAAGTCAAGAGCTCCGTACCGGTATCGTATCGGAGAGGGAGCTGGAAGTAAGATAAAAAGGCTTGGGAAATGGTCGCAAAGGTGGTATGGGAAGAGGTGGCTTGGTCAACATACCATTTAGAAGCTTCGCCGGTAAGCGTGCGTTGGAACAACCGAAGACGGATGGAATCGTCGGTAATGGAATTGGAGGAACACCACATGTGGAAAGATTGGACATGGTTGGTTGGATCTTCTCCAGCAAGGCCTTCAAACTTAGGGATGTCAGAGGGGAGCTTGGTTGGCATAGCAGGCCAACCAACATCGTGGCGGATAGGGTCATTGATCAACTGATTGAAATTGGGGAGGCTGAGGCCTGCGATGTATGGCAGCAAGGGTGTGGCCGAGGTAGTTCCTGTGGCGGTTGCGCTAGTAGTAGTTCCGGCATTAGGGCCGGGAGCATCGCTAGCGTTAGGCCCTGGACTAGACATAGTGAAGGTGACAGGGGGAGAACCAGAAGGAAAAGGAGAACCCAAAGAATCAGGAGAGGATTCAAAGTGCGGACTCGGAGGAGGACTGGCTCAACGACGGCGGGACGGAGCAGGTCGATCGACCGGAAACTGAGGGTGAAGGCCAAGAAGTCTCCGGGAAGTGCGCCTTGGGGGTGCAATGATGACAACACAATCACGGCACAAGGGGAAGAAGAACGACCACAAGGGCAAGGAGGTGCAGAATCAAGTGATTACAATGTCGAAACAAGGGCAGATAGGTGCAGTGTCAATTGATTTTAAAGTCTTTGCCTGGCGGTGTAAACCAGGCTCTTCTTCACTTAGGGTGAGTGTGTGGCGTGCGTTAATTTTAATTTTTAAACCCTTTTCATTTTGAGAGCAAGAGAAAAAGTGTGCTGCGTAACTGAAAATAAATCTGCAGAGAATAGTATATAATGCTGAAATAACAGAAAATTAACAGCTACTATTGCATCGATTCAACCCAAAAAGGCGGGTCTCTCAAAACTAATCTAACAGAGGGAAAAAATCTAGTCAAAACACATTAAAAAGAGGCCAATAGATCTAGGGTCGAAAGGGACAGGGATCTAAAGGGAAAAGATGCTGAAAAGAGGTGCAGATCACAGCCAAGAGGCAGAGGCAAGGTGGCTGGAAAAAGGGAGGAAATCAGCAAAAAGCAGAAGGGGCAAGGAGGAGGCCCTAAAAGTAGATCAAAAAAAATCTTCAGGAGGTGATTTGAAAGAGAGAAGAGCTGATTAAAAGAGGTCTGAAAAGGAGGTATCAGATCTGGAAAGAGGGGGGCTGAAACTATGAAAAGACAGACCTGAAACAAATAAAAACTCTTCCACAAAAAGTGGAGGGTACTGAAGCCCTAGGGGGCTATGTTCCCACTTAGATGAGCAAAAACAGATCAGAACCAGGTCAAAACAGGCTGAGACAGAGGCTGGAAAACCCTGACATAAGCTTCAACAAAACCCAGAAAAAATTGCAGAAAAATAGCTGAAAAATTGGCAGGTCGCAGGTTCTGACCTGTTTTCAGTGCAGGTCGCAGAAAAGAGGCTGAAAAGTGTGACCTGGAGGTCCAGGTCACAGTTTTTGGGCTGAAAAGTGTGACCTCCAGTTCCAGTTGTCTCGGCGGCAGATTTGCGGAAAATTTGTCGTCTCAGTTGCGGCTGATGTCTGTCACCTGCGCAATAGGGCCATAAACACGCGGAAGTTAGAAATTTTAATGTTTTATGGTTTTATGTGAGAAAAACAACATAAAAATAGGAAAAATAAAAAGCTGAAAAGAAACCCTAGGGTCTGAAGTAGCTGGATATGCAGGAATATGAAAAACGACAGCGGTCGTAATTTAAAACCCGTGTGGAGTCGCCATTTGTTAGTATGAATCCTTTGTCGATGTGTACGAAAAAATACCACTTTAGCTACGCATAACTAATAGCCCTAACATCAAAAGTGGCTGCCAATATCTTCAGATCTGTAGTTAGTTGATCAAGACAAGAGCTGCAAAAAACCAGATCTATACATAGAAAGACATTAAGCAATAAAAAGAAGGGTTTGCTCCATATATCCAATAGACAAGACAAGAACAATTTTTGAAAGAATTTTTGTATTAAGGGCACCTGGGAGGAAAACAAGAAGGCGTATTCAATTCTCCTCAATGGGATGGGTTCTTGGAAGTCCTCAGCACTTCAGATCTAGAATCTCTCTCTCTTGTTGGTGTAGAAAACCCAGACAAAGATAGAACTCAAAGGGAGCTCACACAACAAATAATGTAGAAAAATGTGACCAAGTGTATAGATCCAGAGTGATCTAATAAGCAACAAAAGGTGAAGAATGGTAGGAAAAACCCTCCTATTTATAACAAAATATTGGGTCATTCTAGATCTTGGTGCATGATTAAAATAATGTTAACCAAATCTAGATCCACCTTTTATGGAATATTTTATTATATTTGTTGGAGGGAAAAAGTATTTGACTTGGGTCAAATCCCTTTATTTGTTAATAATAAATAAGTAAATGATTTATTTATCTTTTTAAGAAAGTGGTTGAAGGAAAATTAAATAAATAATGATTTATTTAATTTTTTGTGGGTGATTTGGTCATATTTAACCAGGAATATTATCTAAATAAGATTTAAATAATTATTCCTAGAAAATAATAGGATAAATAAAGGTTTATCTAATTAATTTCTATGTTTTGGGTTAGACATGACTAGGAATAATAATTAAATTATGGTTTAATTAATTATTCCATGAGTAAAATCAAACAAAATAGGTTTGTTTAATATTTCCTTTTGGGGTTTCCTGTTTAGACCATAAACAACCCAATAAATGTGGTTTATTAAGTTATTTTACATAGTGAAAGCAATTTTACTTAGGGTAAAATTGGTCTTACATGGTGTACTTGGGTCCATCTAATGATAATAGGTTAGATGACCAAAATTGGTGTAACATCTAATATGCAACAAAAGGTGACAAATGAATGGGAAAACCCTTCTATTTATAAAAAAATATTAGGGTAGCCTAGGACTTGGTGCATTAATAAAATATTATTAACCAAATTCTAGAATCACCTTTTAGGAATATTTTATTATATTTGTTGGAGGGAAAAGGTATTTGACTTGGGTCAAATCCCTTTATTTGTAAATAATAAATAAATAAATGATTTATTTATTATTTTAAGGAAGTGTTTGAATGATAATTAAATAAATAATGGTTTATTTAATTATTTATAAATGATTTAGTCATATTTAACAAGGAATATTATTTAAATAAGATTTAAATAATTATTCCTAGAAAGTAATAAGATAAATAAGGATTTATCTAATTAATTTCCTTGTTTTGGGTTAAATATAACCAGGAATAATAATTAAATTATTGTTTAATTAATTATTCCATGAGGAAAATCAAACAAATATAGATTTGCTTAATATTTCCATTTGGGGTTTTCTGTTTAGACCATAAACAACCTAATAAATGTGTTTTATTAAGTTATTTTACATAGTGAAAACAATTTTACTTAGGGTAAAATTGGTCTTACATGGTGTACTTGGGTCCATCTAATGATAATAGGTTAGATGACTAAAAAATGAATAACGAGTGTACAACGAGATGGTGTTTAGAGGTGAAATATGTTATTTAAACATGAATTCATACCAAAGGAACCTGAGAAGATAGAGTTTGAGCTAAAGGAGTATGAATCAGACTCTACAACAGAAGAAGATTCAGAAGAGGAAGAGCCAAAAACCCCATCTTTGAGAAGATCAGTTCGTGAAAGAAGGCAACCAGAAAGGTATAGTCCATCTTATTTCTGTTCAGGTTTTGCCTTAACTATAACTGATGATGATCCCATAACTGTCAGGGAGGCAGTAGATTCAGAGGATAGAAAACTCTGGAAGAAGGCCATGGTTGATGAAATGGCATCCTTGCACAAAAATGAGGCATGGGATCTGGTGGAGTTACCAGCTAGAGGGAAGCCCATCTGGAGCAAATGGGTGTTTAAGAAGAAGATGAATGTAGAAGGCAAGGTGGAGAAATAGAAAGCTCGGTTGGTAGCAAAAGGTTATTCCCAGGTGCCAGGAATTGATTTTGGTGATATTTTTTCTCCTGTTTCCAAAGTTACTTCTATTAGATTACTTTTATCTATTGCTACTACATTTTATTTTGAGATAGAATAGATGGATGTGAAGACAACATTTATTCATGGGGATTTAGAAGAGGAGATCTACATGAAGAAACCTAAAGGCTTTATGGTGAAGGGTAAGAAAGAACTGGTATGCAGGTGAGAAAATCCTCTGTATGGATTAAAATAGTCACCAAGGATGTATTATTAGAATTTTGATACATATATACGGGGACTTGGCTTCACCAGAAGCAGGGAGGATCATTTTGTTTATTTTAAATTAATTGTTAACTGTGTTATTTATTTGGTCTTGTATGTGGATGATATGTTGTTGCTTGGAAATGACAAAGAAATTATCCAAGATTTGAAGACCCAACTGTTCTCCAAATTCGACATGAAGGATCTTGGTGCTGCAAACTATATTTTGGGCATGTAAATTAAGAGAGATCGGGAAAAGAGGAAGCTCTGGTTAAACTAGAGGAAGTATGTTGAGACTATATTGCAGAGGTTCAATATGCAGGATAGTAAACTGGTGAATGTTTCAATTCCTGTAGGTGTAAAGCTGTCTGCTGAACAGTGTCCCAAGACACAAGAAGAGGAGGAGGATATGTCCCGTGTTCCATATGAAAGTGCAGTGGGTAGCCTGATGTATGCAATGGTATGTACTAGACCAGACATTGCACATGCAGTGGGAGTATTGAGCAGGTTTATGTCAAACCCAGGGAAGGAGCATTGGAGAGCGAGTGAAGCGGGTTTTCGGATATTTACGTGGCACTATTGATTATGGTTTGTGCTACGGGAAGACCGAGGATTGGAAAGAATGTTGGACATTCGTGGTTTTGTTGATGCGGTAGGTGGAAGTCTGGACCAAAGAAGATCTACAAGTGGGTATGTGTTTAGCCTATTTGGAGGCGCAGTCAGTTGGATGAGTAAAAGATAGTTTGTAGTGGCACTTTGAACTACAGAGGCAGAATACATAGCAGCCACTCATGCAAGCAAGGAATAATTTTGGTTGCAGAGATTTTGTTCAAGTATGGTGTTGGTACAAAAAGCTATAAGGATAGATTGTGATAGCCAAAGTGAAATTTTCTTGGCTAAGAACCTTACTTATCATTCAAAGACAAAGCACTTTGATGTTCAATATCACTTTGTTAGTGATATGGTTGAGGCTAAAAGGGTGTTTTTGGTAAATGTGGACACCTTGTAGAATGTTGCAGATGCATTGACGAAGTCTATGAACACTCAGAAGTTCTCTTGGTGTAGAGAAACAATGGGTGTTGAAGAATTGGCCCAATGACTAAGCTCTCCTGTGGCCCCCTGTGGAAAGAAAACAACAAGTGGGAGAATGTTGTGTATGTGTTATATTCTTTCCACGACTAGTCCCCACGCGGTCATCGTTGCGGGTGCGGCGGGGAAGTCACGAGTACCCCTGTCGGGGGTCGGGGCAGCGCCCCGGCGAAAATTTGTTTGGTGTACGGAACCACTCATAGGCGGACCCACCCATGTTTTGTGCATGATTTTGCACATGGTTTTGGGGTACGATGGTTTTCGGCCCCTGGTATTTTGTAGATCCGGTCAAGGGAACTACGATTATGTTCTAATCTAGGGTTATTGGATTGGGGTTTATGTATGTTTTGGCATGTATATATATGTGTTGTAACACTAAAAGGAATATAATGAAAAATCAAGCTGGTCGTCCCAATTTGGGATCCAGGGGAAAATCTCTGTGTTTATCTGTTTTATGTTTTATGCTCTCGCTATTGTTTATTTTATGTTATAAGATTCATGTGTAGATAATTTCTGTTCAGGGTTAAAACCTACACCTCTTTGTCTACTATAGTATGTAGCAGGAAAAAGGCATATAGCTTCTTTGCCCAAACCTCTGCTGCACATGTGAGTGATCCATCAAATGTGGACAATAGAAATGTATTGCCTCTCATCGTCCCGTGGTTGTGGGGTCTTCCTTCTTCTTTCTGCTGAATAAAGTGTGGAAAAGATAAAGTCTCTTGGGAGACTTTAGGGTTTTCTCGATATTCAGCTAGATAATCACTTAGAATCTTGAATTCCAAGTGTCTTCCATGCTTCTGCTCTACTTCTCTATGAGAATAGGAAGTGCATGGTCCTTCCTCTTCTCCTCCTTCATTTTTCTTGACCTCTTTGGAGAGGTCTCTTCTGGATCTGAAAATAGATGAGAGTAAACTCATCTTCTTCATCCTTGGGATCTCTGCTTCTGAAATTTGAACTTCACAGGCTGAGGCAAGTTCAAAGCTCTGATACCACTGTAATGTTCCGAAATGGAAATCAACAGCTTTTACACCACTGAAGAACTCCTTTGTCGGAAATATGAACAAGTCTATTTCAGAGATAGACTATGTTATTATCTTCTCCTCCTCTCTTTGTAGCATCTGTGTATGATGATCTCCTCCAAGGAAAGTGATTCTATCTCATCAATCAAGCCTCCACATTTCCCCTCCTCAGCATGTAAGTTAGCTATCAAGCCATCATCATGTAAAGGTGAAATACTCAAGAGGATAGCAAAGTGATGTCTAGAGGTCCCCTTGAATAATGGGATCTGAAATAAAATGGGAACTATCTTTCCCATATGGATCCTCCATCTCCAAACTACGAGCCATGCAAAATGATGCACCTTCCAACTAGGCAACTCCTGAAAGCTATCATCCACCTTTGGCTCCGGCAAAGTAGGTGGGATGAAAATCTACACATGATAAGCAATATAGCCTACCCCACACTGTCCATCTCTCCACTTATGATAATTTTAGATAAATTTTTGATCCTGGGCTGCAAAATACTTTACCTCATGTGGCAAGATGGAGATTAGATCTCCAAAGATCTCTCCTCCAACGCTACAAATCATGCTGGCCCAAATATCCCCATATATGATGAGTTGGAAGTCATCATCATATGACATCATCTTTATCATATGGTTCACCTCATAAAGAAACAAATGTGTAGTCAAGGTGACCATATCATTGTTATAGCATCATTTCTCACCTTCATATGATTCATGATTGCTTATATGGCTTTGGGCACCCATTCCTACAGACTTGGACAAATTCACTTAAAAACAGTGTAAAAATCCCCATACGCGACTATGCCCGTACTTTTCCGCGTGTATACGCGAGTCCAGCTAGACTTTTTCGCGTATGCCATTAAAAATGATTAAAAAATATATAATTATTCCCTATTTTCGGGCTGGGTTGATGGTTACTCAGGTAGTTCAACCACCCCAGCACGTGGCCAACTGTTTCCAACTGTTGAAACTACTTGGAGGGAGTATAAAAAACCCTCATGTGTATGGCCTAAGGGAGAGAGAGAATTATTGATATTATACTCTGTTGGTATTCCCTATCCAAGTCTGATTCCCCGTGCCTCCTGCACTTTCCCAATTCATTATAGGAAACCCTTGTTTCCTTGAGATGCTCATCTCCCTATATGTCATCTCGTATGCACCAGTTTGGAAGGAGTCTTAGCGAGGCAAGGGCTGGACGGATCCGGACGACGGTCTGCTCGAAGGCCGTGGAAGGATTCAGGTGATCTCTCCACTCGTTACTTTTTTACATGCTATCTATAATATAGAAGTACCATGCTGTTCCCGAAATATACGTGTTAGTGTATGCTTATATGTATGAGAAAATTGTTATTTAAGCATTCATTATGATTTATTTAATGTTGCATGTTGATTTCACTAACATTTAGAGTAGATATATGTTGTACAACCAGTTCTTCGTGCTCGTTTCTTCTTGTCTTTCAGGTTAAGAAGGAAGGATGGTTGCTAGGGGTTTGGACCCCGCAAGATCTGCTTCAACCGTAGGACCTACGGGTAACTCTCTCATTCTACTCTATTTAGTTTTTCTGAACGTGCATGGTTGTGTGAGTCCTTCTTAAGTAGCATGCCCCTGCTCTGTGGAGGTTGTAACCCAACGAACCTCTAGGGTGATATTCCCCGAAACAGAACTGGCGACTCCACTAGGGATCACATTCTTGTGATTCTCCTGTTGGGTGGTTTCAGCTGTTTGATAGGTTGCCGACAGTTTTAACTTTCATTTGCAGTCCAGTTTAATATTTCTCAGTCAGTCTGAAGTCCTGGTTTCTTTTCCAGGCTTGTCCTTTTTGTTTTTTTCATTATTTACCTTTGTATACGCGCTTTTTTCTGCACACAGTCGCGTATACACGCAAGTTTGTCTAAAGGGACCCGCGTATACGCGAGTTTCTTTTAGAACAGTCGCGTATGCACGCTAGTTGCTAAACTGTGAAGTAGCGTATACCTAGGCAGATTTTGAATTTTTGGGTTTCTTGAATTTTTGGTCCTTTCTGGCTCTGGAGACCTATTTCTACAGGGTCTCTGTACTCTCTGGATTGTGAAGGAAGTGGTTTCTTGTCTTTTCTCTCTTTCGTTTGATTGAAAACTAGTCTTTTTGGCAAAGTGTTGTTTCTGGTGCTGGCACTTCTGGATTGAGTTCCAAGATCGCTTTCTGAGCATTCTTGGTTGTTCTGCTTTATCAGAACAGAGAGATTCTGCTCACTTACTCGCTCCTATCTTTGTGTTGTGCTTCACATTACGATTTTTGCTTCGTTTTTTATTGGTTTTCTTGAGTTCCATAGGATAGGTCTGGTTGCAACTTTTGAAGAGTTTTTCTTGCTTCTTCGGAGTTTTTGTTTGTGACGAGTTTGCACTATTTGTCTAGGCTGAGTGGCTGAGTTTTCTGGTCTTCTTTTGCTCTTATTGATCTTGCTACAAGTTAGCCTTATAAGGTTTGGGAGCATTGTTGAATTTTGTGCTTGAAATTCGGTCTTGTTTGGTTTGGATTTTGATAGTTTTTCTTGGTCTTTTCGAGCTCTTTATTTATAAAACAAAAAAGCTCAAAAAACATTTTCTTTGCTTTTTGTTTTTTTCATTTCAAAGGCTTAAAAAACATTTTCACTTGTTATTTTCTTTTGTTGTTGCATTTTCATTTTCGTTTGCTCTAACTTTTGAAGCTTGTGAGGTTTCTTTCTTTTAGTTTTTGGCTTGATTTTGAGGAGGAGTTGTCATTTGATTTCTTCTTCTTGTTTTTAAGTGTTCTTGGTGTCCTCTTTTTAAGAGTTCTTGATTTCGAGAACTAGCCTTTTGGGCAACCAAAGAAGAGTTAAAACTGAAGGACTTTTTGGGAAATTTCACTCTGCTTTAGGAGATTTGCATCTTAGGATTTACATGCTTGTAGTGATTTGCATTAGGTGCATTTAATCATTTAGTCAATTTCATAGTTTTTGTGAGTGTGAGTTTGCTATTTGAAAAGAAAAAATACAATTTTTAGTCTCGTAGAACCTGTATAGAGATTGCTTTTCATCGAAAGACAATAACTGCATTTGCATGTAGTTAGGTTTTTATTAATTTCTTTTGCGTCAAAACACCATACGTTTCATCTCCATATCCTTGTGACTTAACATAACAGCCCATTAAAATAAGCGATTTAATCTAAAATCAACTAGCAAGTTTTCTAAGTGTCATACACCAACTAGCTAGGTTGTAGGGCCTTGGATTAGGTGAGTGGAGAGTTAGCTCTCCAAGGCCGCTCAAACAAAACATAGAAGTTGATTAATTGAGCGAAATCCAACTCCGTTAGGTGGACCGGGAAAGCTCTCCTCCAGAGAGTCAAGCGCGAGGGGAAGTGAAGGCTGAGAAGAGGGATACCCCCTCTCCGATTAGCTGAATCTGACCTCAAGACCGTTCCGCCCGGCTTCTGATATGGATTGGTGCCCATAGTTGCCACTCCTAGGTTCCACACAGGTGACTGCGGGGGGGAATACCCGTGGTACCTGAGGCAAACGTCGCATCACTTTCAACAGTACTTCTGGGGGGTGCCCTTGCGAAGCTTGGGTGCTTGAGCCGGCAAAGGCTGTCGTTAGGAGGTCGGCGTAACTGTTTCTGATACCTTCGCTAGTTTTTCTGGGCCCTAATCATCCCAGACTGCTTTCGGGAGGTCCTATATTTCGCTTTCCTGTATTTTGGTGTCCGGTCCTCATCACCCGGAGCGGAAATACTTGGAGGCTGTTTGCTTGACTGTATCTTAGGGATTTTTATTTTTAGTGAGTGCTCTTTGCTCCTAGCTTGCCTAGCTTTTCACCTTTTTGAGTCTAATTTAAAAAATCTATAAAAGTGGCTGATCAAGCGCCTCGTCGTTCGAGGAGAATCTGAGGGTTATCTCCCGAGAGTCCAGAGCCTTCTTTGAGAAGGCGTAGGAGTGATTTAGTAGGTGGTTACCACCCTGTGGAGTCTGATGCAGTGGAGAGAGATCCTCCACAAAGGTCTGAAGGTTTCATAGCTGATTCTGGTGTCGGTCCCGAGAGGAGCGTTCCGCTCACCTCGCGAGTTTTGTTTCCTCAGGAAGAAGATTTTCAAATCGAAGACGTACCTGAGCCTCCTGCTACAGGTCCATCTCCTCTTCCTCCTGATTATCCGTTCATTGTTCAATACATCGGACCTGAGTCAGAGAGACTAGGAGATCTTCCATATCATTCTTATCTTTCGATGGCCACGACTGGGAACGCGGCTTCTACCGTGAGTACTGCAGGCATTCAGAATCCTGCTTCTGTTGAAGCAGGGGGCACTATCGCTTCATCTTCGATTGCTTCTAGTGCTGCTGTGTTTGGCTCTGGCTTCACCCAGGCACATGCTTCTCATTCTGGTCCCTTTTGTTCAGGGATGCCCTCTAGTGGGAATCCCTCTTTTTCCTTTTCCACTGCTTCAGCTGGATCTACGCCCATGTCTAACATGGCTAGTGGATCAGCTTCGTTTTAGGGTTTCCCCTTTGGGACTGGACACATTCCTAGTTCCAATCCTTCTTTAGGGTCGTTTCCGTTTACGTCCCAGACCCAGAGTTTCAACCCTTGGTCTGGGGGGCAAAGTTCGACTACTTTTACGGGATGGAATCCTGTGTTTACTACAGCGGGGGCAGGGAATCATTTTTACACAGGTCATCAAGGGAATGCTTCTTTCCCTTCATCGAGTGCTTATCAGTCCTTTTCTCCTCTGTCTAATGCTTGGAACCCCTATCAAGGGCTTTCCTCTTCATTCAATACTTCAGCGGGGGGAACTGGTCTGGGCTTTGGTAACTCGGAGTGGGGAGGAGGTTCTTCTCCGTTTTCTACGAGTCCTTTCTGGAAACCTGGTGCCTCATCAAATCCAGGTTATTCTTTTCAGAATGTTGGGAATCCATCCCATCAAGGATGGAATCCTCAGGCTCCGCCTCGCTTACCTTTTCTGGCAACGTTAAACTTGCTAGATCTGTCGAAGTTGACTAATGACCCGATTCGTTATAGTTCGGGGTGGCCTCCGGTCCCGACCAAACTTCCTTCAGACATTCCAAAGTTTGAAGGTATGAATGGAGAGGATACGGCGGACCACATCACCACTTTCCACTTATGGTGTTCTTCGAACTCCTTGATCGATGATTTGATTAGGTTGAGATTATTTCAACGCACCCTAACTGGAAATGCTGCCAAATGGTATATCGAGCTCACTGGGGGTAGTTTTGCTACATTTGGAGAACTGGCTGTCACATTTCTAAACCATTTTCAGTTGCATGTCAGATATGAGGTTGGGACTGAACTCCTGGCTAATTTTAAGCAGGATGAGCCAACACACATTTCCGATCACATCCAGGAATGGAGGAGAAGGAAGAGGCTTATCAAAGCTCATATTCCAGGAGAATTCCTTCTCGAATGGTTTTTGAAATCTCTGCAGTCAGATATTTCAAAAGATGTATCCCTATCTGGGGTATTTTCTGAGGAGCAGGCCATTTTTAGGGCCCAGCAGCTAGAACTGATCTATTCTTAGTCTGGGGTACTTTATAAGTATTTGCCCAATGCTCCTCGCTCCAAATTAGATTTGTCGAAAACTAAACCTGGTCCGCATGGTGACGGGCTTGTCGGATCGGTCAATAGTGGTGCAGCCAGCCTACTTTCTCAACTGCAGCAGTTGTCTTTACAATCTGCTCCTTCTGGTCAGGCTGTGCCTGCTAATTCACCACCTTCCCAGTCTTTGTCCATAAATGTTGTCCAAGCTTCTGATCCCAAAGGAAATCAACAATCCTATGGGAAGAAGAAGGGACGAAATAACAAGAAGAAGGGTAAGAACGGGAAGGGAAATGCAAATAAAACCAACTAGCGTGTTGGTGAGGGTCAAAAGGAGAAAAAGAAAGTGAAGTTTCCATGCAAGCTCTGTGCTGGAGACCATCTCACACACCTTTGCCCTAAAATTCAGGATGCTCAGCGCTTGTTAGCCCAACAGGTTTCTTCTAGTTCCCAGGCTGTGTTAACAAACCCTTTTCCCCAAGGGCAGCAATTAGTTGTTGGCGCGAACCAAAATCCTGGGGCTTCCTCTGGGGGCACCCAGGAAGGGGAAATTCCATCGAAAATTTTCATGATGAGTGCTCACGCGGATATCGCTACGAGATCTCGTGATTATGGCAGAGAAGAGTCTTCGAAAGCTAAGGAAGTTCCTGATGCTACTGAGCCGCTTCACATCACGAAACCTACTGTTGAGTCTATGCCTCGGATGCCAAAAGCATCTTCTAAGTGGTCAACGATTAATCCAAATGCGAGGGCTGCCCAAAACTACTCGATTGTAGAAGATCTGGCGCAAAGTCCTTGTGCTATGTCAGCTTTAGAGGTACTCCAGTCTTGTCCGGCTCAGCGCAGTGCTTTGCTCACTGCCATTGGGGCTATTGATCCAAAAAATTCTCTTTTGATTACTTTTGATATGACTAATTTTAAGAAGAGACTTCCTCATCACATGGCTTTTCATATTAAATCGTCATATCGGAAGTGCAATATCTTTCAAACGGTTGTTGATGAGGGTGCTTCTACATGTGTGATGTCTCTCGCATGCTGGAAGACACTTGGATCTCCCAAAGCTGTTCCATCTAGCATTGTTCTTACTGCGTTCGATGGTCATTCTCACAGACCCCATGGTATTGTCCCGGCTTTGCCCATCTGTGTTGGGGGCAAAACTGTCAACATAGAGGTTGAGGTAGTGGATGCAGCCTTGGACTACAACCTTCTGTTGGGGAGGAACTGGATATATGAGATGGATGCCATTGCATCCTCATTATTTTGAATTGTATGTTTCCCCCATGAAGGGAGGATTGTCATAGTGGATCAACTGGACTGTCCTCAAGTAGACCTGAATGTGCCTTCTGACTCATCTGTTCCTAAGTTGGATAATACTAAGGCGCCTGTCGAGAATCTAGGAGTTGGAATGTATTCTTCCCTGATGGGTACTTTCGATCTTCCTCCTCCTACGGTGCATATTAATGCTATTTCATCCTCCAAGGCTCCCCTTCGAAGAGAGTTCTTTCGAACTCATTATTTTTCGGACCCTTGGACCTTACCTTCCCCTCCTGCCACATTAGCGGAAGGTCAAGTGGGTGGAATGGCATTTCCGATTTCTGCAGCTGAGATTGCATATCAGTCTATTGTTGACACTGCAGAATCCATCCCAGCTCCTCTTTCACCGGAAGAGTTGGATGGTGATGTGGCTTCGGCTTGGACGCTTAGTTCTTCTTCGGCCCAGGATTGCCTTGATACCACTCTTCCATCTGAAGAGGCAATCCTGGAAGCCATGACTGGTATAGATAGACCGTGGGATGATTTGCATCATCGATCTTACTTCCTACCTGACTTGAGCGAAGTTGAAACAAGTTTTCCAAGTCCTCAGTCTCTTGGTCCTGTTCACCTAGTCTTGAACCCTTTGGCACCAACACAGGTTTATGCTGAAGGGAACATGGCTGTGATCTCTCCTACTATCCCGGTGAACATTTCCAGGGATCCCAATATTGTCGAGAATGTCTTCATTGGAGCTAAATGTTCCCGTGAAGAGATTCAAATCTATACCGAGCTCTTCAAAGAGTATAGGGATGTTTTTGCTTGGTCTTATGAGGAAATGCCTGGCATAGACCCATCTATTGTCCAGCATGAGATCAAGACGTATGAAAACGCTAAGCCGGTCAGGCAAAAACTTCGTCCGGTTAATCCTAGGAAGGCGGCAGCTATCAAAGCTGAAGTTGAAAAGCTGCTTAAGGCGGGATTCATTTTCCCAGTTCCTCTGACTGAATGGGTTTCAAACCCCGTTCCGGTAGATAAAAAGCAAGGAATGATTCGAGTGTGCATCGATTTCAGAGACCTAAATAAGGCATGTCCTAAAGACAATTACCCCACACCATTCATCGATCAGATCATTGACGAGTGTGCCGGTAACAAGATTTTCTCCTTCATGGACGGTTTCTCCGGATATAATCAAATTACTATCCGTCCTGAAGATCAACATAAGACTGCATTTATTTGTCCCTGGGGTACGTTTGCATACAAGAAGATGCCTTTTGGTCTTAAAAATGCTGGGGCTACCTTTCAACGGGCCATGTCTTACGCCTTCCACGACATGAAGAGGATTATCGAGGCATACTTAGATGATGTAGCTGCTCATTCTCGAAAGAGGATGGATCATCTTGGTCACCTCCGGCAAATATTTGAAAGATGTCGTTTTTATAAAATTCGATTGAATCCGAACAAGTGCATTTTCGCGGTTACATCCGGTCGGCTATTGGGATTCATTGTGTCTAGGGAAGGGATAAGGGTAGATCCCTTCAAGGTTGAGGCAATACTTCGGTTGCCTCCCCCGTCTTCCATCCGTCGGCTTCAAAGTCTCCAAGGAAAGTCTAATTTTCTTCGGAGGTTTATCGTCAATTATGCTGAGATTACAAAGGGATATATGAGACTGTTGAAGAAAGGAGTTCCTTTTCTTTGGGACGACTACGCTCAACGCTCATTCGATGCCTTGAAAAAGGCATTGACCTCTGCTCCTTTGCTGAGTCCACCCGATTATGGCAGAGATTTTCTTTTGTATCTGGCTACAGCAGAATCTACCATCGGTATGGTTCTGGTTCAGGAGGATGATGCTCTTGTTGAGCATGTTATTTACTACCTTAGTCGAGGACTGGTAGGACCTGAACTTCGATACACTCCGATAGAAAAGTTAGCCTTAGCAGCAGTTCATGCTGTGCAGTGACTCCGGCATTACATTATTCTTCGCAAAACTTATGTTTTTGCAGCTGCCAATCCATTTCAGTTTGTCCTCAGCAGGTGAGTGATTGGGAGCAAATATAATAGATGGATTGTGATTTTACAGGAATTTGATCTTGAGTTCATGTTTGCCAAATCCAAGAAATCATTAGTTTTTGCGGAATTGATCTCCAAGTTGCCCTATGGAGAAGAGATGATCTATGATGAGTCCTTTCCGGACGAACACTTGTTTCGTATCTCTCCACAGGATCCTTGGTATGGGGATATCATTGTGTATCTCCAGACTGCAAAGTTTCCCTCTACTTTTTCGAAAGATGAGCGTCGTAAGCTGCGTCACTTAGCCAAGAATTATCTGATTATTGGTGATGCTTTATACCATCGAGGGGTTGATTCAATCCTAAGACGCTGCTTAACTCTCAAAGAAGCTGAGGCTATGCTCAATGATTCTCACAGTGGAGCTTATGGGGGTCATTTATCTGGGCTTGCTATAGCCCAAAAATTTTTGCGTGCTGGATAATTTTGGCCCTCGATTTTCAAAGATTGTATTGAATCGGTCAAAAAGTGTCATCCGTGTCAGGTCTATACTCGAAAAATGCGCGCTCATCCAGCTCCGCTTTTTCCAGTCGTTACTATCGGTCCCTTTACAAAGTGGGGTATTGATTATACTACTTGTAACCCGCCTTCGGCAAAAGGTCACAAGTACATTATTTAGCAGTAGACTACTTTACGAAGTGGGTCGAGGCTATGCCTACTTTTGGGAATGATGGTGAGACTGCAGCTCTGTTCCTTTTCAACCAAGTTATTGCTCGTTTTGGTATTCCTAGAGAGATTGTCACTGACCATGGCAGTCATTTTCAGAATAGTATGATGGCTGAGTTGGCTCTCAAATTGGGTTTCTGGCAGGAGCATTCATCTCCATATTATCCTCAAGCCAATGGGCAAGTGGAAGCCGTGAATAAACCCTTGAAGACAATTCTTCAATGGACAATTGATAAAGCTAGATCCAGAAAATAATGTATTATATCTTTGCCTTTGGGCATCTGGGAGCGTGGTGGCTGTGACTGCTAAATTCTGAAACCTGGACACATGGATGGGTCTGTATTTATTAATCTCAGGGTTCTTATTATTATTCATGTGGGGCTTTCTTCTGACATTGTCAGTAAATGAAACATACTATCATTTGGGACATCAAATAAGTGACATGAGTATACAATGATGAGGCATAAAAACTGAGTCCAGTCAGTTAATTAAGTGATTGGCCTGCAGGTCTTCCCAAGGTATGACTTGATCCATACCCCAAAGAAAAAGTCCTGGGGTTGAGACTGATCTATAACCATTTTATTTCTCATGTCAAAGTCTTTCAGGGCTTCCTGCTGGGTTTCCTTCAGAAGACGAGTTGCCGGAGCCCCGAAATGGGCTCTATTTGAAGAAGTATTATGCCTAGGCTTCGGCCTGGCATGCTGCTTTTTGTATATAGTAGTTTTGCTTTGTACATATCTGATTGATTTTCGATTTTTGATGAGTTGGTGATGTTTTTGATCTGCTTTGGCAGGTTGTGTTGGATGTCATGAGTCATTTTGGTTTCGCCGATGGTGCTAGTAGACACACCCGGAACTTAGCTTCCGCGGCTTGGGTGCTTCATTATCCTTCCGGTCAGCTATTGGTATCAAGAGGGGTCTGCATTGGTCCTGCTTCCAATAATATAGCAGAATACACTGTAGTCGTTCATCTACTCTCGGAGGCAATATCTTTTGGTGTTGATTCATTGGTAGTTTTCTTGGACTCTCAGCTGGTGGTGTCGCAGTTGAACAACACTTATCGGGTACGAGATCCATTTTTATTACGATTGTTCTTGAGGGTAAGTTTGTTACAAAGGTCATTTCAATTTTTAACTTTCATTCATATTCCTCGAGCTGACAATTGGTTTGCTGACTCATTAGCTAATCAAGCATTAGATTGGCATATTAATCATTCCATACAATAAAATTTTAATCATAAAAAACATCATACATTTGATACATTTATCACATCACATCAAATATCGCTGTATATATATCATCGGATTGTTCAAAAACTTTACAAAATTTGGATCCATAAATGTCGTACAAAACTTGGGCTTATGCCCCATCATGTTCAGTCTCAAAAAAGAATATACAGTGATCTAATATATAATATCTGTCTACTCCTAAGGCCCCTGCCCAGAAGTCGTGTTCCTATAGAACGTGACTGCAGTGGCAACTCGGCAGAATAATCTAACCCAGTCTCGGGGTACTCCTACCACCCATCTCTGGATGGCTTCTAGCAGGTCCTCCACGGCAGCCATAGGGATTTGGCGGGTTAATCCCTCCAATTTTCTCTGCACGGCCTGGAGAGTCCTATCTGAATCCACAGTATCCGCTTCACCCCTGCGGCGCTTGTGGCACGGGAGACCCTTAGGTCGAACTGGTCCAACATATGAAACATGTTCATTTTTAATTGTTAGTCATTATGAATCCAATCAAAAACATGTTTGTTTTTCATTTTTTCATACATATTTGAAAAAATCCAAAAAAATTATATAAGTCAAAAAAATTTTGCAAACTTACCGACTGTGCCCCATGCTGTGCCTGGTGGAAGAACTAGATCTGGATCTCCACGAAAGTCCATCCTGGCATAGGGATAGTCGTCCACTGCGATGATTTGTTCTCCCCACCAAAGGAAGAACTCATCGTCCCATGTGGGCCGGGGTACTTCACTACCCCCCAGTCTCTTCATCATGTCCGCCCAACGGGAAATTCTTGGGTCCCGCAGGCTACTGATGGTAGAGATGACTCTGGGTCTCAATGCTGGTATCTTCTCAAAGAAGAATGTTGTCAAAATTGTACCGTAGCCAAAGTGTTTGGTCTTTACTTGGCGGATTGAGGTCAATTGTTGTTTCATGTTCAGTAATAGGGCTGTGCACCAATTGTACACATGAGTCAAACATTCTACTGCTATGCTCATTTGCGTCCTGGACGCCTGATGTAGAGAGGCGGATCCTGCCACTCTACTGATGGTGAAAAGGAGTATTTTCATGTGCAAATCCCTCACATCTTTAATTGCAATCTGCGTTCCAACCTTTTTGGAACCCGGTACGCAATATACGTGGACATAGTCTTCCACGGTTAACCCTCCCAGGAGCTTGCCATGCAAGTCTACTGGTTCTCCCCTCCGGGAGAGTCCAGTAATGAAATATATGTCTTCCACTTCAATACGTACTGGCATCTGATCAATAATGAAGCAATCCTGATCTAGTTCCCAGTAATTTACGAGCATTTCTAGCAACCGCACATTGCTTTTCATATTTGGCATTTTGAAGAATTTGAACAATCCGCAATTCCGAAGGATATTTTTACGTTGCGCGATCTTGCATGACCTCTTGGTCAATTGCGCTATGCTCATGTTCTCTCCATGAGATTGTCATCCTGTCAAATTTCATAAAATCATGCATTAGCCACGCTTTTTTGGATTCGGACCTGCACATACGCGGTTTTTCCTTTGCACAGTCGCGTGTATACGCGAGTTTCTTTTAACGAACCCGCGTATGCCCAAGTCCGCATTTTTTAGCAAGGGTTTTAAAGCTAAAAATCACTTTATTTTAATTTACAAACAAACAAAATGAATAAACAGGATGATTAAGGAGCCTACCTGAAGTTTCGGTGCGTTTCGACGGTCGGTTGTTCCTGATTTGACGAAAGAAGTTTTTTGCTCCAGAGCACTTTTTCCAAAACAACAATGCAATAATGAACCAAATATGAGGTAATTTGTCTATTTATGGCTAAAAAGTTGAAAATTTTCACAAAAATTCCTTATGCTTATTTTTTCGATCTATCTTAAGCTGCATAACTCGGATGCTTGGAAGTGCCCAGTTTGGTATGTTTTCAGGTACATTTTGACGATTTTGAGATTTTTTCCGGTTTTTGATCCATGATTACCGACTCGTCACGGCAGGTATATGATCTTCACTGGCATATAGGTTAGGGAAATCACTTTCCGTTGCATTTTCCATTCTAGCCTCCATACTGATCACTTGCCATAGGGTCGATCCCATCAGGTCATGAGTATTACACCCATTTCACTCGCCGATTATTTAATCATGACTTGATGGTAGAGCCTTCCTTTACATGGGCTTCCTAGTTAGTTCCTTGCTATCACTTGTTGCCCATGCTGCTTTTATATAGGCTCAGGAGTCCTCTTTAGTCCCACCATGTCTTATGTGTTGAAGCTTCATTCTTCTTCTTCATCACTTATCATCTTTTCTGGCTTTTACCCTAGAGGCTCCCTGGTGTCGTTAAGTTGTATTACTGCATTGCATATTGGCTACTTGTTTATCCTGGCCTTTAGCCGGCTTCATTTGGACTCGATGTTTAAGCCAACTTTTGACCTTGACTCTTTGTACAAGTTAACCATTGCATGCACTTAGCTATCACGACTTGACACCTTTTTACCCATGGATGGAACGTTCCTCTGAGTATCACTTACTAGTTTTCGCCACCTTGCATTGAGCATAGGATTGTTCCAATCCCAGGAACTAGTGCATCTGATTTCTTGATACTCGTTCTATCCATTGTACCATAGCATTCTTTTATTATTTTTCAGGCTTATTATATGAAAAAGACAAAAAAATCAAATATAACAAAAAGAGCGGGAACGGGATGTATCTTCGTTGTTTTGATGGCAGTACAGAGTCAGTTTTGTCACCCTTGAACAAAGCACATATACTTATATATATTTCCTACATTTGGGATGGTTTTAGTTTTGACCTAGGTTCAGCCTTTACCATGTTTCACTTGTTAGTTCTCCCCCAGTTGGTTATCTCTTCCAATCATATGGAGAGTTTGTTTTGCCTCCTACATAATAGACTTATACAGTGTCACTTTTTACTACCATGGTCATCACGAGTCGTGCTTTTTTTCAAGAGAAGTTTAGCCTGAGTCGGCCATTCTGCGGTGTCTCTTGACTCATTATTCAGTCGGCCTTCCCGGTTTTGTCAGTATCATGTTCTATCACATCAGATGTTTTGGTCTTCTGCTCGTGCTGGTTTGAGAAGGTCCCCATTGACTTCTTGCCGGCGGGTTTGTCTCTTATCGACTACGACACATTGCTCTGAGAGAAAACCTAGAGCCGCACCCTAGGCCTATTTCCATCATTGATAGGTGACCTTGTGCTCAGCATTTGATCATCATCATGGGTCTTTGACTGAGTGGTTTCCCCTGTGTTCGACGTCAGCACACATTATCACACTTGGGATTTGTGCAGTACCTTGATTTCCATTTGACCCTATCGGTGGATTTCTCACCTCTGCGTCATATTTCATTATTGGTTGGTTCATAGGGTTTCTTCCGTGCACTAGCTTCATCTTGTGCACGTTGGAAACATACTTCGGTTTTGGTTCCATCACTCTACTTCGTCCGATTCCTTCCAAATCTTGGCCTGCGGGTTACACTCGCGCTGGACTGATGTGGGATGCCTTAATGCCTTCCTTCCAACAGATCTTTTCCCATCGACTCCGACTCATTGCTCTGGGAACAAGATCTAGAGTCTTTTTGTCAGTACCTTAGGGTTTGCAGTCATCAGTGGCAGACTCTTCGCTATCGAAAGTGGGGATTCATCATTGCCTCCTGATTGGTAGATTCTTTCAAGTGTTCGACTTCAACTCATTCATTCACACTTGTCATATTGTACTGGGGCACCTTGACACTCATTTTCATTATTGGTGGGTTGTCTCGCGTTGGTTAACGGTATACATCATTGACCAGTAATCCAACGATTTCTCACATGGTCGACTTCAGCTCATTTATTCCCATTGTGTAGAATTGTGCCATAGTGATCGATGAAGACCTCGGGTTGCATCAGCATTTCTTGGTTCACTTTTGACAGTCCATTCAGTTTCTGCCAGTGATGTCGTTCACCCTTATATGTTGCAGTTCAGTACAACAGCATCCTATATGTTGGCTCCCAAGTTGCATGATTGTACCGTTTGTTCCACCTCTTATGATTCGGTACTTGGAGATTCAGTTACTTATATGATCAGACATCCAGTTGCACCATCCTTGATCAGCTTTCTATATGTGATACTTGGACATTGATTCAGACTTATATTTCCGGGCCATGCTCAGATGATTCATTATGTACTTTCAGTTCAGCTATACTTGTATACATATTGGATCTATTCAGTACTTTCCATATGATGTATTTTTTACTAAGCATGGGTATGCCCGCCTCAGCATGAGTTGACTCTCTGTTTTCTTTCATTGGTTTTTGGCAGGCTGAAATCTGGTGAAGTCCTCTCTTGTCCTTGCGAAGTTCTTTCTATGTGCATAATACATTTCGGCCATCATGTACCCCTTCTGACCTCATATATTAGGGGGCATCCGTTATAGCATCATTTCTCACCTTCATATGATTCATGATTGCTTTTATGGATTTGGGCACCCATTCCTACAGACTTGGACAAATTCACTTAAAAACAGTGTAAAAATCCCCATACGCGATTATGCCCAGACTTTTCCGCGTGTATACGCGAGTCCAACTGCACTTTTCCGTGTATGCCATTAAAATTATGAAAAAATATATAAAAATTCCCTATTTTCGGGCTGGGTTGATGGTTACTCAGGTAGTTCAACCACCCCAGCACGTGGCCAACTGTTTCCAACTGTTGAAACTACTTGGAGGGAGTATAAAAACCCCTCATGTGTATGGCCTAAGAGAGAGAGAGAATTATTGATATTATACTCTGTTGGTATTCCCTATCCAAGTCTGATTCCCCATGCCTCCTGCACTTTCCCAGTTCATTATAGGAAACCCTTGTTTCCTTGAGATGCTCATCTCCCTATATGTCATCTCGTATGCACCAGTTTGGAAGGAGTCTTAGTGAGGCAAGGGCTGGACAGATCCGGACGATGGTCTGCTCGAAGGCCGTGGAAGGATTAAGGTGATCTCTCCACTCGTTACTTTTGTACATGCTATTTATAATACATAAGTACCATGCTGTTCCCGAAATATACGTGTTATTGTATGCTTATATGTATGAGAAAATTGTTATTTAAGCATTCATTATGATTTATTTAATGTTGCATGTTGATTTCACTAACATTTAGAGTAGATATATGTTGTACAACCAGTTCTTCGTGCTCGTTTCTTCTTGTCTTTCAGGTTAAGAAGGAAGGACGGTTGCTGGGGGTTTGGACCCCGCGAGATCTGCTTCAACCGCAGGACCTATGGGTAACTCTCTCATTCTACTCTATTTAGTTTTTCTGAACGTGCATGGTTGTGTGAGTCCTTCTTAAGTAGCATGCCCCTACTCTGTGGAGGTTGTAACCCAACGAACCTCTAGGGTGATATTCCCCGAAACAATCATATCCAATGTTCCCCTTAGGACATGTAGTGCAAACAGTGTGAGGAATTCCTCCCTCAAAGGACACATTCACACAATGTGTCTTCCTCCCAAGCATGCTCCTCATAAAGTCAGCAACAATATAACCATAGGGAGCAAAAATGAGAATCATTGCTGTTTCCATATGCAATAAATGAGAAGGAAAATGGTCCCTCAAATGCAGCCAATGCAACTTGACCCTCAACTGCAATAGAGGTTGATAGAATGAGTGGCTTCTCAACCACTTGCCTGCTGCTCCAATCTCCTCATAAGTATGGATGAAATGAATAGTGTAAGATGTACGAAGAGTATGCCCTCCATAATATGCCTCTTCCTGAAGTCCTCCTATGGAATGGCCATCCATAATGTTTATGGCCTCAGCTAGACCATGAAGCTCAAAAGAAAGGTTGCTCCTCATTGGAGAAATATTCCACACATGTATGGTTAAGGGACATATACATACATCATATGAATGCTCATGTAAACAACAATGAATACCCTTACCATACTTTATGATCATACAAATGGAGTGGCTCATAAAGGATTCTCCTCTCATCCTCAAAGTGAGAAGAGGTGGCTGTGCTATTTCTCTCAAAGAGTCATGTCTCTCCTCCATCTCCATCTGGTCCGTGCATCTACTCATATGCTCATGTATCTCCTCCTCAAAGCCCATCCAAAAATACCCCTCCATGATGGTTTGGTATGCTCTCATAGAACAAGTGGGGCTGAAAAGGAAATCCTCTCGAGCTACATGTAGCAACTTCTCCTTGAGCTTGGAAGCTCTAGGAAAGAAGATCCTACCATGATAAAAGATGACCCCATCTCTCTCTAAGGGTTTATCTCTAATTCTCAAACAAATATGAACAATGAGCAAATCAACCTACAAACCCTCATACATAAATAATGTAGTTTTCCCAGTGGGATAGCACTGTAGCTCAAGAGACACAGAAAACTACTGAATAATAGAAAATCTGAAAGTACAAGAAATGGTACTCTCTTCTAGGAGGTCAAAATACCCACTCCATGGAGAGAGACTCTCAAAATACACTAGATCTCTACAGATCTAGATCACCACTTGCCACAGCTTGCAGAGACAACAAAACCCTCACTGGATCAGCACTGCCAATGCAAGTAGGAGCTTGGCCTCAAGCCTGATAGTGGTTCACTTCAGCAAAGAACTACTCCAATGATCCTCAAGGGAAGAGATGAAACCCCTAAGTAGGAATTCCAATCACAATCCTCCACTAAATAACATGGAATGGTATTTTTCTAAGTAGACAAATACTTTAGAAATATGATCCATCAACAATTGCTTCTCTCATAGAGACTGCGCAGGCATGGTTCTTTGGCATTTTGTGTAGTTGCAGCAACTTATGTATTTCAGGGTCTAATCATTGGAGATTGATACTCTTTGTGCTGTGATGGGCTCCTCCAATGTCTCCACCCCTCCGGAATCCAAGGGTGGTGAACCAAAAAGGATGATGCCTCTCATCATCTCTACATCGAGTGGACTCCCAAGTGGAATGCCTCCAAAAAGTGAGACACCAAGATCTAAAATGGACTACATGTATGAGTGGACTGATTTGTTCCTCTCTCTTTTGCGCAGTGCAGTCTCTTTCCTTAGTGTAGAAAATTTCTGAAATAGATATGGGTGAATGCCCATCATCCCTTCATGTTGATCCTTCTGCTCTTCTTTCTCCATCTCATAATTCCCTAGCAGATGCTACATATGGCTCCAAAATTGTGTCTTGGTACCCACATGTAAAAATATTTGGAACTCCTTGCAAAGACACAAGGGCTCCTCTAGTGGAAGCGATGGCTCCCCTTTCACCTCCATGTGGTGATGGATCTCCTCCTAAAGTGACAGCGCTGTTGGTTCTTTCCAATGTATGCAAAGTGTTTGTGTTTATGACATAATGAGTTTCACCAATTTCTTCCATCAAACCCTTAGTGAATGCATCACATGTTTTTGCATTTTCATGACAATGAAAAATGGAACCTTCAAACCAACAAACATGAGCCATACCTTTGAGTTGCAGCACTTCTTCTCCCATGGTCTCATTTCCTTCCTCTCTTCCCCTTACAATGCAAGTGGACAAAGGAATTCTTTGTGGATCTACATGTGTGGCTGAATGCCCACACCCTTCATGAAAATAGCTAGGATTTTTCCCATCAACAAACCCTCTCAGAAAATCTTCTCACTTTTACCTTCATCAAGATTTTCAATGATTTATTCAATGGTCTAGAAAAGAAGAAGGGAGACCTCCTCTTCCATCATTTCTTTTCCCTTGTTTCCTCTGTAAATATCCTCTCCTTGGAGAGAAGCTCCTATTGCTAATGGCATTAAATCTTGTGCACAGGCTGATCCAAGATTGATGCTCTGATACCACTGTAATGTTCCAAATCTGGAACTTTCCGCTCCATCGGGAATATCTTAAGATATTCCAAAGTTCCTTCTATAGAAAAACCACAAGTGCATTCTAGAGATTGACTGTTGGGGAATTTTCCGGATATGTCACCTTCACAAGGAAGTGTGAGATTCAAAAGCTAGCTAGTCCTTCACAGACTCTGTCTATGGATATGTAATATTTCCACTTCGGGAATTTTTGCCACAGGGTCCTTGAGGACGATGTATAAGGAAGTCAATACATAAATAAGGAAAACCACTATTGGGATGCCGTAGAAAATCTCTAATAAAACTCCCTTGCAGAAAATGAGCTCAAAGAAATTATTCTAGATGGGTTATACAGATCTCCCCAATCTAGGTCTCTAAAACAATGCTCTATGAGAGAGCTTACAACAATACATCAACATAACCATAAAACTCTGCAAATCTGAATAAACCATAAGAGGGAAATGATATGCAGCCAAAAATATGATATTATTCAGCAAATATACAAGAAATAGAAGAGGTAAGAACCCCTCATACAATGGAACCAAACTCCAAGTGATCATACCCTGAAATACATGAGTTGCTGCACTACTCAGAATGTCAGAGGACCATGCCTGCGTAGTCTCTATGAGAGTAGCAGCTGCTGAATGTGAATTAAATGTACATGTGGCTGAAGGAATACAAATAATAACCCAATAACAAAGGAATGGGCTGAAGTACATGATTTCTATCCAATCTATGAGAGATTGCTAGAAATGCTGGAAAATACAAAATGTGACAACAGAGTTGTCACTGCAACTAAACTGAAGATATGAATGAGGTTGTGGCTGATCTGAAATCTAATTCCCTCCTCTGATAATGTCTCTAAGCAGAAAGGGCTGATCCCTTTGTCTCAAAATCACACTCCTTATGAGCTCCATGAACCCCCCTCAC
Source organism: Pinus albicaulis (assembly GCA_034641835.2). Classification (NCBI taxonomy): domain Eukaryota; kingdom Viridiplantae; phylum Streptophyta; class Pinopsida; order Pinales; family Pinaceae; genus Pinus; species Pinus albicaulis. The sequence goes on along the minus strand of CM076579.1, from coordinate 1,513,339,238 downwards.
ACTGCCTCCATAAAATAATGCAGTTTCTGATATGGACTACGCAGTGGGAGATGATAGTAGTTTTTCCAAGTGCCAAATATATGAAATGAAGCCCGGGAATCCTCCTTGTAGCTCCTCCAATGAGTATATCACTCCTCCACTAAAGAAAAACAAGTCAAGAAAGACTCCATGAGTTCCTCTCTTGCTTCCCTAGCAACACAACGTCCTCTCTGCAGCAGAGCTAACACTGTAGATGATGGTAGTATCTGTTTCCAACGCCAGATTAAGGAAAATCATCTAAACCCTCATCCTTCCTTGAGGAAGAGGTAGGGATTCCTGACCGGGAACACCCTAGTGCCCGAGGGCACCACCACCCTGCTAAACAACTTGGGGATGCAAGCCTTTTCAGACCCAATTCTAAACTCCAAACATGATGCAAATGGGCTGTCATTTCCTCCATATAAAGAAAGGGAACTCTTCTCCACCAAGGTCCCACCAATTAGGGTTTCCACTCTCATGTGAGTGTCTTCCCTCCAAAACTGCGTAGCTTCTCTAGGAAGCCTCTCCTCCTTGGGCAGCGTTGTTGACTTTAGTCAAAGGTGACTAAATCAAGTTAGCTGGGTTCCATTCACACCCTTAGGTTTTTATTTCAACTGCTTATTTGTCCTCCTTTCACACAAGGAGTGTTATTTCTTCATCAAAAGAAGGTTAAGGTGTCCCCTTACCCATTTTATTAAGAAAAAATAAATATGCAACTATAATGTTCCATTTTAGCTTGAGGCTAAAAATTGGGAACATTACAGTTGATACAGTGGTATCAGAGCATGATCTTTGGCTCAGCCTGTGGCTTCAAGCCAAAGTGCTAAATCACTGAAGGGGAAGATTTCAAACTCTATAGACAGAGTCTGCAGATGGCCAGGTAGCCTCTGGATCTCATCCTTTCTTCAAAGGTGACATATCCAGTAAATGCCCCTACAGTCAATCTCTGGAATAGAATTTTGATATTCCTGAAGAGGGAACTTTACAACAAAGAATTAGAGTTCAGAATGTTGAAGACGATGAGTTTTACCTCATCATATTACAGATCCATGAAGAGCCTCTTCAAAGAGGATAGACACAAAAAGGAGAAAGATGAAGAGAATGAAACTCCTAGAGGGTTTCAAGGAGAAGAAGGTTGCAGCGAGACCTATAGAAGGTTTCAAGAAGGAGAGGAAGATCCATGCACTTCCTACCCTCACAAAGAAGATGCATTATACAGAAGAAAAAAAAAGAGCATGGCTCCACCACTTGGAAGAATGACAGAAGAGGAGATCTCCCTGCTCATTTTCCAAACCATGAAGGGTATTGAGGAAGATATCAAAGAGATTGAAAGGGTGGAGACTTGTACCAGCGCTCGCACAACCTTGGAAGAGCAGCCTTCAGTAATGGAGGAAGACTACAGAGTTGCAGAAGAAGCTCTTGCTCCTACACCCCACCAAGGTATAATTAAAAACCCATATGTTGTCATTTCATCACATTGTATGAAGAGATCTACATTTCTGTATGCTGCTGGGTTAGAGCAACAAAGTTGCACTGTGTTGTGCAAGAGAAGTAAGGACAAAGAGGAGGGGTATTTTCTTAAATATCTCAAAGGGATTGCATTTCAAAAGCCCTTGAAATGCAAAGGGTGTAAAACCATGAGAACACAAAGAGGAGATGAGGAAGAGGTCCAGCCTCATTCCTATCCATTGCAGAAGGTTGAAACATCTAGGAAGGTGATTGGATTGCGCAGTGGAAGCATGGAGGGTCTTCCCCACTTATGTATTCAGTCATATCTCATTAAGGAGGTCTCATTATACGAAGATTATGGCACCATATATTGGCAGCATGTGCCATCACTATCAAGGGATGAGACCCTAAATATTGCAGAAGAAAAAGAAGAGGGCAAGCTTCACATGGTAAGAAACATTTGTCCCTCTTTATTTCAGCATATTGATGCAAGAAGAAGGCAAAGAGATCTATTCAAGAAAAGCAAGGACACATCAGTCCATACATCCTTCCATGATCTATGCCTTGATGTCTCCTTACTTGAAGGAATTCCACCAAGGAGTTCCCATGATGAGCCGAAGAGCAAAGTGTTCCCTCAACCTTGTGCATCAATGTTATCTCTTTCTAAGAGGGAAGCCAATAAAACATTGGAGACTTTGGGTAAGAAGCATGCTTATGTAAATCACATCTTATTTTATGATTTAATGTATTCTCTTAATTTATATTTGTAGGCCATAACTCCTAAGGGGAGTGTTTTACCTTACAAGCTTCACGACCAACTATGGGCCAAGATTATTTTCAAATATGGCCACTCCCTTGATGGGCTAAGGGAGGTGTTACAACATGATGGATGCTTCCCTAAGGCACCAAATATACATTTCACTTTCAGCCATGGTGAAATGATAAGGGCAGAAAGTAAGTGGCATGCAACCCACTTACCATATCTAAATATGAAGCAGGGAGCAGATAACCTGTGCTAGTTCGTATTGGGTGAGTTTGGGTACCACCCAAGATTTTTGAATTTCTTGTCTCATGCCTTGTATTTCAAGAAAAGAATGCATAAGAAGAAGGCATGTTTGTTTTGGTTGATAAGGAGAGAGTATGGACACCTCATGATGAATTCCATGTCCATACATCTACATGTATCCATAATTTATGTACATGTATTTCTATTTAGAATGAATCTCATAGTCATGTATGTACTTGGGGTTGGGAGAAGATGTAACCTTCTCATGGGATGGCATAAGGGAGCATGTTTATATCATGATGCTAATGATACTCCAATATTTATTATAAACATGAGAGGAGGAGAGGTACAATGGGTGAATGTATCCATTGGGAATGCAATCTCCCAAATTCATTTGTATTTCAAGGAGAGGGAAAAACCTTATATGGCTTTTGTGTTATATATTGTGTTTTCTTATGCAAAAGGTCATGTATGGGACTTATGTCATGGGAAGGGATCTCTCACATGGGAGGATTTGGAGCATGACATGTGTTGTTTGAATCGTATTCTGCCAACACCTATTATCCTCCACTATTTTCAAGATTTGAAGAAGCTTATTGCAGCAAGTAGGTGGTGGGATGGCCACTTATTATGCTATAATTTGAAGCAGCATGGGAAGGGAAACTTTCCATGTAACACCCTTGGCATGGAAGGGGTCAAAAAGGAAGAATTGAATCAGCCCACTCTTTCTTCTTTTAAGGAAGAGAATAGATCCATGCACCATTCCATTGATGGGGGAAGGATTATTGGTGAAGAACATGATCATGCTAGATATGCTTTATGTTCTGATTTCATGCATTCTTGCACCATATTTTTGCAGGTCATGTCTCCAAGAAGGAGTGTTATATCATGTGAGCCTCTTGGCCAATATTGGGCCCCAAAAATTTCTGATTTGGGTCACTCCCTTGAGAGGAAAAGGGAGATTTTGCAAGATTATGGATGCTTCCCCAAAGCACCAAACATATATCACACTTTCAGCCATGGTGATATGGTGTGGACAACAAGTAAGTGGTGGGAAAACCACTTACCATATATACATTTGATGCAAGCAGGAGATGCATTGCGTTGGTTCCACATGTGGGACTATGACCCACCTCCATATGTGCAATTTTATGTTTTCAAGCACATTGTTTTGATTCACTATCTTAATAATGTACTTATAATGCTATGAGGATGTATGGGGAAAGAAGGAAGGATGGCATGTGCCTCATGGGATGGCTACTCTCCATGTACTTTATGTTTTCTTGTTTCAGGGAGAGCCTGGGGGAAAACCATGTTTGTTTCATATGATATATTGTCTCCTTATGGAATGAGATATTTGCATCTCATGAGAACATTGGAGGAGCAAGACATGGATGCATGGATTGGTGAGCACTTGGCTTATGGAGGAAGCTTATCTTATGTTGGTGTCACCAAGGAGGAGATTTTACAGCACTCACCTTGCAGTTGCTTGAGGACAAGCAACAATTTTGGAGGGAAGGACTGTAATGTTCCTAATTAGCCCAAGCTAATAGGAACAATTCACTATGTTTTTAATTTTATTTATTGATGAATAAAATGTAAAGGAGGACATGAAAAACTCCTAAAACATAAAAATAAATCAATGCCCAGTGTGAACAGAGACAAATCAGGGCTTTCTCAATAAAAGCCACTTGTGTGTGAACATGATTGAGCTAATTGACCGAGTCAACAGGACCGAATCACCAAGCAGTCTAGATACATTGAACCACTTTGAAGACCCAGTGTTGTTCTAGAAGGAGGATCCAATGTGAAAGGGGTTAATTCATTTGAGGTGGTTTAGGGTTTTACACATCCTCATCTTATAAAAGGAAGGAGAAGGCTCAAGGAAAAGGTTTTTGATGATCATTTGATTTTGAGATAGCTTGAGAAACTCAAAATCTCTTGGTTGTTTAGCTAGAGAGAGAGGGATTTCCTGTTTAGGAATTCCTCTTCTTCCTTGAGGGTCTCTTGGAGGAGATTATGCTGCATTGATCCACTATCCAGCATTTTGGCCAAGCTTATTCTTCCAACTACAACACAGATCCTATTGAGGGTTTGGTTTTCTTTGAAAGCAGCGGCAACTGGAATCAGATCTATGCAGATTTGAAGAGTTCTATTGCATATTTTCAGTGGGGAAGTCATCTAAACCCTTGGCAAGAGTGCAATAGCTATTCTGAGCTCCAGATCCTTATCTTGGCATGAGGCCAAAGTGTATTCTACTTAATTTGCTTAGTTAGCTTCAGAAAATACGTCCTTTTTCAGTCAAATTTGCAGTGTGGGTTTTGCATCAGTTTGGAGGAGAGATCTTCGGTGAAAGGGCTTCTTTCCTTCACTGAGGTGATCCATGGATTGGCCAACCAATCCATGTCCTATTTCAGATCTGATCTAATATACATCATATTCTTCAGAAATTTCTAAAGATTATTGAAGATCTATGGTGTAGATCTCAGATCTATTCATTGTTATTCATCTTTTGTTGAGATCCCCAAGGGGAATGTACTAAAAAGCTCTTTTTGAATATAGATCCCATTATTATCTGTGATTTTATATTAAGATATGTTGTATATCTAAAATATAATGAAACACTACTTCAGCCACCTGTAAATTACGTTTTTCAGCTCTTTTGTCTCATTGCATGGTTGCAACACCTCATTTGGAGGCCTTTCTTTGTGTAAATCTCTGTTTTTCCTAATTTAAACCATATGATTCATATTCTAAGTTGGAATACTAATGTTATAGAATTATTTCAGTTAAAACCCTCAGAAATTATGCTCTGCATGCTTCAGCGATTTTCTGCATAATTTAAGCCATGGGAAATCAGGGTTTTCTAGCCTAATTTGGGAAGGAGGAACTGTTTAACTTAGCTAGAATTATTTGTTTGAGCTGAAATTTGGAGCACAGGTCCCTCATGACCTAATATGAAATAAAATCCTTCCATTTCCCTTATTTTTACGTAGGTCTCTGAATATACTCATTTTAGGGCCAAAATCATCACTTTTCCCCACCTTTTTGCCCATAAAACACTATATAAGGTTGATGTTGCATATCTAACTGAAGGTTAAGTGTTTTTACATCTATATTAGACATATTTCTGTAGCTCCACATTGGTAATAACTCAGATTATTCCCAATCTGTAGTTGTTCCTGAAAAAGGGGAAGAGGGCCAATCTCAGTTGAAGCTATCTCTATAATGTTCCTTTTTCAGGAATATTGCCCAGCTGCTGAATAGGAACGCTGCATAAAGAAAAATATACAAATACAATGCATACCAATGCTTGGTTCCTCTTGTGTGTTGTGTGGGACTGATATGTGGGATTTCAGCAGAAACAAATGGGTTTAGATGCACTAAATAAATCTCCCACAAACTGGTATCAATGAAATATTTCCTTTTCAAACATTAATAATAAACAATCTGATCTAAAATAGAGATTGAATGAAGGTGAATTTACTGGATATGTCACCTCTAAAGAGAGGGTGAGATCCAGAGGCTATCTGGCCCTTTTCAGACTCTGTCTATAGACTCTTGTCGAGAGGTAATATCCCAAAAGGGTTTACTCAGCAGATCATGCCCAAAAAATGCATTTTTCTGGTATGATGGCTTCAGATACCATAGAATGTGTCTGAGAACACTTATAAACCAATAGAAATAATAGCAACACTCTTTACTCAGCTTTTAACATCAGAAAGATGGGGAAAAGCAGCACTTTATGAACTAAAATAGGTGTATACAGAAATTTGCGTACAATGAAGGGTCAAGGTTTTGGAATATCTTATATTAGGTCAAGAGGGATTCACATGCTGAATTTTAGAAAAAAAAAATCTTTTTGCTAAGTTAAACAGTTCCTCCTTCCCGACTAGTCAAGAAAAACCCTGATTTCCCATTACCTAAATTATGCAGAAAAGTGTTGAATCATGGGTAGCATAATTTATAAATGGCTTGGCTGAGTTTATGCATTATTTTCAGTATGTAGGTTCAGAATAAGATTCATATGGCTTATGCAAGGAAAAACAGACATTTCTATGAAAGAAAACCCCCAAAATGAGTTACTGCAATGCATAGAAAAAGACTGCAGACTATTACAACGTTATTTTTCTGAAGATTCAGCTGATGTAAGTTAAAACTCATATATATGATAGATCTATGGCTGAAGCATCAGATCCACTCCATATTTGGAAACTACTCAGCTTCCTCTATCAGATCCCCTTGGGATTTCATCAAAATAATGCATGTACAAGAGTAGATTTGACTTTAAAGCTACAGAACTGTAGAATACTCAAAATTTCTGAATATGACTTTTATTATACATGAAATCAGATCTGAAATAGCTTATACCAACAGCTACTTTAAAGAATTACAAAGTGAGAGGTAAGCCTTAATCACTTGAGATCTTCTATTGCACAGAAATCAAATTTACATTAAACCCCAATGCAGAAAACATAGTTCATGAGAGGGACTGCGTAATAGCTCTAGAGAAATGAATTAAATGCTATAAAATACAGATCTGAATACAAAATAAGAGAGATATCCTCTTCCCGATGGTCACAAGACACCCTCCTTGAGAGAGAACTCCTCCAAAACACTAGATCTCTGCAGATCTAGAATACCACTTGCTGCAACTCAAGCAGCTGCAAAACCCTCAACAGGATCAGTGCTACTAATAGAGATGGAGCTTGGTCTTCAACCTAATACTGGCTCATTTTAGTACAATATCCTCCAAGAGCTACTCAAGGAAGGAGGGAGGATTCCTAAACAGGAAATCCTCTTCCCTTAGGCTAAACATCCAAGAGAGCTAGAGTTGCTCAAGCGACCTCTATTTCGAAAATCCTTCAACAAAATTTTCATGAGATTTATCCTTCTTTTTATAACTTGAAGGTGTGCACAAACCCTAAACCACCTCAAATTAATTTCCCCTTTTCACACTGATGTCCTCCTTCTATAACTGCACAGTTTGTCTAGGAGGTTTAATGAATTTGGACAGAACTGAGATTTGGTCCTGTTGACCCAATCAAATTTCTCAATCCTATTTCACACACAAGTGGATTTTATTACAAAGGCCTAGATTTATCCCTTTTCACATTGGGCATGTATTTATTCCTTGATTTAAGGAGTTTTTCATGTCCTCATTTACATTTTATTCCTCAATCATGAAATGCAAAAATAAACAAGGCAAAATTAATGTTCCAATTAGCTGAAGCTAATTTAGGAACATTACAGTCTCCCCCTCCCAGATGTTGCTTGTCCTCAAGCAACTGCAAGGAAGAACCAGGCTTCTCCTTCCCTTCTGTGGCCTCATCAATGGATCCCACAATGGCTGAAAATGGTAAGCAATGAATCTTCCCTCCAATGACCTTGTCCATGTGCAATATAGAAAGTGTACATCATGAGAAATGGGAGGTACAAGTGGTGATCTTCTTGTTGCTCCATGGACTCATCAGGTAGGAGTGATGAAGAGCATGGGGAAAATGTTTCCCAATGAGTGTCTCCCACACCCATGCTATCATCCAAAGAAAATGAGCCATTCTTGATAGCTCATAGAAACAGTTATTAATCCCCATGATGTGCATTGAGTAGGGGCTACAAGGCTGGAAATGAGGGATGAATATACCCAACTCACACTGTCCCTTTTCCCACTGTTGATGGATGTGGAGCTGTGGATCTTGGGCTGCAAAAATGTGGTCATCATGAAGCCAAAAGGAATTTGAAACTTCATGATCTCCTTCATTTATTTCAGTGAGCCTCCTTGCCCACCCTCTTAGGCATATAGTGAACAATTTACCTTCACCACATGTGCTCCAAAATACATGTGGACTAAGTGCCATATGATGTGTTGGATGGTGACAATAGCCCCTCCCTTGAGACCAACGTTGTCCATCATCTTGCTACCTCAAGTCATGATACCATAAGTGGCCATCCCACCACTTTCTTGCTAAAATAAGCTTCTTCAAAGCTTGGAAATGATAGAGGAAAATAAGTGTTGGCTGAATGGAGATCAAGCAAAACATGTCTTGCTCTAATTCCTCCCATGTTAGAGGCTCCCCTTCATGATACAAACTCAATTCATAACCCTTTGTAGAAGATGATACAATGTACCATGCAGCAGACACAAAAAGTTCCCTCCTCTTCTTGAAATTCAATTAAATATGGGAGAGTGCATTCCCAATGGATACATTCATCCAATGTATCATTCCTCCTCTCCCACATATGCTCCTCATAAAAATAGAAATATCAACAACATAGGGAGCAAGAATAGAATTCATGTTGGCTGCCATATGCAACAAATGTGAAGGGCAATGATCCCTCATATGCAATCAACGCAGTTTGGACCTCAACTGCAATAGAGACTGCTGAAAAATGTGGTCTTCCAACCACTTACATGCTACCCCAATCTCATTAGGGGAATTTTGAGGTCTAAAATGGGCCTCCTAAGAAAAATGTACAAAAAAAATAAACTTTATAAGAACCAATAGGATTCAATATGATGATGTCAACCATGGGGGATGATTCACCATTTTTGGAGTAAAAAAGTAAAAATATTAAAAAATAATAAAACTACTTTTCAAATCATATTTTCAACTTATCTCTCTAATTGTTTACTCAAATTTCGAGCAAATTACTTGTTGGATGAAAAATTTAATTCCTCATCCAAGGAGTGCCCATGTTGCATACTTTCGATGGACCCTACTAAACGAAAAATGAGAAATACATGAAAAAGTGTGTTTACAATCACGTTTTTCATGTATTTCTAATTTTTCATGTAGCAATGTCCATAAAAAGTATGCAACATGGGTACTCCTTGGATGGGAAATAAAATTATGCATCCAACGAGTGTTTCCGCTCGAAATTTGAGTAAATCCATAGGGAGATAAGTTGAAAATACGAGTTGAAAAAATAGTTTTTCATTTTTTCCCTCTAGAATTTGATGAAGTAATCAAATCTTATTTTATTATTTCCACTATTATTTTATAATTTCCTTAGGAGGCCCATTTGAGACCTCAAAATTCCCCTAATGCTTCATAATCTTGGAGGAAATAAATGATGGATGAGGCAATGTGAGAATTTCCTCCAAAGAAAAATTCCTCCCCAAGTCCTCCTAGGGAGTGGATATCAACATTGCTCATGGCCTCAAGTAGAAAATGCAACCTCAAAGTAAGAGTGCTCCTCCTTGGAGCAACATCCTGCACATATGTGGTTAAGGGATGCATGCATACATGAGATAAATCAAAATAATCAACACCCTTACCTAAAGTTTTGCTCATGCAATGGGAGCAGCTCATAGTTGAGCCTCCTTCCATTCTCAAAGAGAAGAGAGAAGACTGTAATAACTCTTCCAAAGAGTCATGTGCATGCATAGCTCCCATGCCAAATGTAGATGTGGGAAGACTGCTATCCTTCCCCTGCTTGTCCTGCCACAGCGCATAAACTGAAATGAGAGTGGGTGTGGATGATGAAAGACTGCTTCTCTTCTCTCCTCCTTGAGCCTACCCAAGACTATCAGCCCTGCATCAAGACCTCCCAAGGTCTCCACTTCTCTAAAATCAATGGGCAATGCCTCACCATGTGAATTATTCACCTCTTCTTGCTAATCAAGTGGTCTTCTTGGTGAAATGTCTCCAGGAAATGAGACATCATATAGTGGTGACTGAATACATGAATGGAGAAAACCCTCCATGCTTCCACTGTGCAATCCAATCACCTCTTTAGGTGCATCAACTTTTGCAATAGATAGGAATGAGATTGGTCCTCTTCCCCATCTTTAAGGAACAGCTGCAGATTGGGAATAAGCTGAGAGACAACTTGCCATATCATTTCTCAAAGCAGCAGTTTGGGAAACTGCACCGTGACCACTTGGGAGACTGTTGGTACATCCTTGTATAACATGAAACCTTCAGTACTTGCCTCATTTTATTGCTGATTATGGTCTCCTTGGCTGATATTTTTGTTATCTCAATGGAGGACATGTTCAGAGGAGAGACACATGGGATGAATGTGTCCTTGATGAGGGAGGACTCCCATATTATATGCATTACATGTTCTAATGGGAACATGAGAGGAGACATGGTCACCACAGCCATCTATCTTCTTTCTCTTGAGGAGGGCCATGAGTATGATGATGACATCCATCCATTGTTTATATTTGGGCATGTATTTGATTTTGTATTATTGGTTCACTCATCTATTTAATGTTAAGTAGTAGAGGTGATATTTTTGTACAGTACTTTCCATGTTATTTCTTGCAGCTACAGTGGGTGAGATTGTGTTGTAACCCTATGAGACATTGTTTTTACCTTGCTGCACATGTTATCACCTACAACAAACATGTCATGGGGTATCTTATTATGACCCTGTCCTATTCATCATGGGTGAAATGTCATGGAGCAGCTCATTCTTCATTGATGGAGGAGAAATCCTTGAAGGATTGCTCTTCATTTTGCCACTTGAGGGAAATAATTTTGCAACCCAGGATCAGCAGACACTCTAAACTTTTCATAAGTGGAGAAGAGGACAACATGGGGCAAGTTATAGTGCTTGCCATGATCATATTTTCAGCCCACCTTCATTTCCAGAGCTCAAGGTGGAGGGAGATTTTCCATGACTTGCCTTGTTGGGAGGCAGCTTATTTTTATGGTTGATGGCTTGGGGATGATAAGTCCCATTATATATATCAGATCTCATGCCTCAAGGAGGCCCTTATACAACGCTTTTTTCCTTCATGGATAGTTGTTTCTATATGATAGCTATTTGGGGATGTTCACCCAAAGGCTAGATTGCATATGTTGGAGGGAAAGTTTGAAGGCTTGATTGCTGGTATGGCATCCTTCCCTTGAATAGATCATCACATAAGGATGCTACAGGAGGAAGGGCAGAAAAGAACTCAGTCTATCCTTGCAATTGCTTGAGGGCAAGAAATATTTTGAGAGGGGAGGACTGTAATGTTCCAAATTTTTGTGGAACATTAAATTTTGTAAATTGTATGAAGGGGGTGAATAAAATGGGTAGGAGACCCATTATTTGCATAATTAGAGAAAAAAATCCTCTAAGTATGAAAGAGGATCATATTTCGAGTTGGATTTCACACCTCCATGTGTGAAAGGAGTTTTTTTCATAAAGGCTAGGCCAAGGTGGACCAAGTCAAATTGCGTTGGCATGAGTTGGAAAGCACAAAGGTGGGGCAATGTAGTGAGGAAGGAGGGAATATTCTAGAGGAAGAAACCCTAATTCGAGGTAGGGTCCATGGAGGGAAGGCTCACTTGTTTAAAAGAGGAGCAAGGTAGCCATTGAGATCATCATTGATCATTTTACATTTGAGTCTTAGAGACTTGTTGCTACCTCTTGTTGTTCTGCAGAGCTGTAGTGCCTTTGGGCACGAGGGAGTCCTATTTAGGAATTCCTCTCCTTCTTGAGGAGCTCTTGAAGGATTGCACTCCATTCCCCATATTTTGACATTCAGGCCATAGCTTCAGTCATCTACATCAGCGCAGTTTCTGTAGTAGACATTGTGCAGTGTTGCTGGGTGTTGCTGGGGAGGTTTCCGCACACCATCTGGAGCTAGTTTTACAGTGGATGGAGGTTCCATCCCTTGGGAGATCAGAAAAGGGGGTTTATGAGCATATCCCACCATATTTGGCATCAGGCCAACCACATTCCATCATTGGCAGCGCAGTCCCTTCAGTAGACAACGTTATTCAGAGAAAGGATTTGCTGTGAGGGATTGACAGTCACTTGGAGGGGAAGTCTTGGGTGAAAGGATCAGCCTTTCACTTCAGATTTCCATTGGAGAAGGGTTCTTCATTTTTTGCAGCCATTTCATCCTTCTCCATTTATTTCCAGCTTTTGAGTTGCAGCTGCTATTGCAACTCCAACATTTTTGTATTATAGTATTTTTGTATAGATTTCAGCCAATCCTCTTAAAGGATTGATGTTATGTATTTTCTGGGGTTGAGATCTTTCTCCCCCTTCTTTATTTGAGCCCACATTGTTATATCATTGTATTTTCATTATTTATGCAATAGTTCCTCTCTAAAACTGCATAGTCATGGCCTAGGGCTTGCTATATACAGCAGTATTTCTCATATGTGCATGTACAGTTTTCTTGAGGCTTGTTGTGCCTTGCTTGAGTGATCATTTCCTCAAGGAGTTGTATATTTTATGTTGATATGTTCTAATATGATGGCCATTGGGTTCTCTGGCATTTCATGTGTATATGAATCATTGCTATTTTCCATTTGATGTATTTGTTATTGTTGTAGGTGCAACGTTGGGGTTATCTTAAGAGATTCCCAATCTTGTTGTTCTTCCCTCTTGGGGATATTATCCTTTGACAACACTCTATAGACAGAGTTTTCTAGTGGGCCAGGTAGCCTCTGGAGCTCATCCTTCTCTATGAAGGTGAAAAATCTAGTAAATGCCTCTACAGTCTATCTCTGGAATGGATTTGCTTGTCGATTGATAATGTTTCTGAAAAAGGAACATTACAGTGGTATCAAAGAAAATTTCTTGGCTCAGCCTGTGAGTCTAAGCCCAAGAAGATCAGAATGTTGAAGAAGATGAGTCTATTCTCATCTATGTTTAGATCTAGGGGAGACCTCTCCAAGGAGGTCAAGAATATTGGAGAAATAGAAGAGGAAGGACTATGCACTTCCTATTCTCATCAAGAAGAAGACATTGAGCATGGAAGATACTTGGATCATCAGATTCTAAGTGATTACCTTGTTGAGTATAGATCTCAACCTAGAGGCTTTAAGGAGACTCTACATTTTCCTCATTTCATCCAACTGAGGGAAGCGAAGAGACCATGTAGCAGAAAAGGAATCAAAGGCAATATATTTTCATTGTCTACCTTTGATGGGTCATCTACTGCAAGAACTTGGATGAAAGAGTTGGTAGCATTATTATTTCTACATCCTATGATAGAGAAAGAAGTTGTTGAAATCTCAGCGCTGCATTTGAAGGGAGAAGCCTATGATTGGTGGAGCAGCCACTTGAGCCATGAAGGGGTAAAACCTTTTGCAAATTTCATCCAAGGATTGATCAAAACCTTTGATGATGAAGGGGCAAAGAAAGAAAGGATCACATCACCACTTGAGGAGCCTTGTGATAACACTGTCACACTCATGGAGGAGCAGCCACATGCATCAACAGTTGGGGCAGCCAACACTCTTAAGGAATGAACTCTTGCATCCCTACAAGAAGTTCCAAATGCACATCAAGGTATGAAAAGATTTCCACATTCTATTGTTACAACAATTTCTTTTGAGAATTGTGGAGATTCACTTTTGCATGACTAAGGCTCAAATTCCATTGCTACCATAGAGCAGTTTGGTTTCACTGCACTGTGCAACATGAAAACTTTCAAGGAGAAAAAAAACCATCATCTTCATGAGCCTTTGTTGGATTGCATATCACATGGGAGGTTGGGGTTTGAAGCCTTGAAGGATGATAGTAGACATATTGCAGTGAGAAACCCTTTCTCCCTTCAAGATGACACTTTCTCAATGAGCTCCTCTTAGCTCAAAGAGGAACTTCTACTTTCAAATCCAAGACCTCATTGGTTTTGGAAAACTATTGATGAGAGGGAGGTCTCAAGGAGAGATCTCATTAGATGTGCACTTAAACACACATGAAGTGCAAATATTTTCTTCCTTTCTCACAAGAGCAGATAGAAGATGGAGGACATCTGAGGATGGATAACATCTCTCATGCTCGTGTTGGACATACCTTGAGCCATACACATCATGATGGGAGGTTTTTCCCTACCACCTATTTGGGTCTTGATAGGGTCTCATTGATCCTTGAGAAGATTTCATTTCAACATCCCATGGAGTGGAAAGACAGGAATTTTATTTGGGAGGATGGTAGCCCTCATGGGAGGAGTACCAAGATGAAAAGAAGAGGGAGGCATCCACAAGTGATTGAGTGGATGTGGTTGATGAGCAAGGATCTGGGAGGCTACTTGCAAATTTATGATACTGGGTAGCAAGAGGCTTGGCTGTGCTGGTTACTCTTGAAAGAGCTTGGCCATCACTTGGCAAACACTCTTCTTAAGAGTAGGAGGATGGAGAAGAGGTGGTAGTATACTTGCATCATTGAGCAGCATAGAGTATGGATGCATGGTGTTGATATGATACTCATATCATTCATTATTTCTTCATCACATGATTGGTATGATGGAGGTATGGGGAGGCAGTAAAATCCTTTGTTGCTTTGCTTGGGAGAGCAAGGGAAGATTTTCTCTCACACTTTGTATGATGTTGCAGGAAGAGGAGATGGCATTATCTCCTTGATATTTGATGATGGCTTGTAAGCACTTCCAACTTGGGAGGTATTCCACATTTTTTGCATCATTATTAGAGGAGTCTTTGACAAGGAGCATGTCAAAGAACATATATTTGTATTGACGGAAGCTTATTTACATGAGCTCACATCGCTGTCACTTTGGAGCAGAACCTTATGGATGAAGTGTGCCTAGCGGAAATGTGGTGGATCCATAACCCATAGGTCCCAGCATCATTTCATATTTGTTGCACTTGATGAGCAAAGAGAAGGTAATGATGATAGAGACATCTATGACGGTGGCATATTCTTCTTGACTTAGGTTCCCAAGCATGAGGAGGATTATATTCTTGCAGCACATGGTTCATTCTTATTCATAGCATGCCAACACACTATGGAGGATCCATGTATCATCTTACTTGCAGCATATGGTGAGAAGTTTGTATATACATTCATTTATTTGCACACTCTTACCATTCTTATGCAGTGCATTGCTTCACAAGAGGGCAAGCTTGTCACATTGCTCCATGAGTTTTATTGGGCCAATCTACATGATGGAGGCAGCAATATCTTTTGTGGCCTTGGGAAAATGTTTAATCATCACATGTATGTTCAGTTGCTACACTATAACATGTATCATATGAATAAATGCATGATTAACCATGTAGAAAGAAACATTTTGCCTTGTACTTTTCTCAAGCAGCAGCTTGTAAAACTGTGTTGTACTTGTTTGGGAAGCTTTTGGTACCTTCTTGCGCCACATGAAACCTTCAACATTATCTTCATGTTATTGCTGATCATGACTTCATTTGTTGATATAGATCATATTTGTAAAGGAAGCATGATTATGAGTGAGGCACATGAGATGGATGTGTCCTTGAGTGAGAAAAATTATCACATTTTCTGCACTACATGTTCTAATGGGAGCATGGGAGGAGATATGGCCACCACTACTACATATGTGTTCTCTTTTGAGGTGTACCATGGACTTGATAGTCATCCATTTTACAGCCATGGGCAAGTGTTTGGTCTTGTGTCGTTATTTATTTCAGCCATTTACTACTCATTAGTAAATGTGATAAATCTTGTACATTGCTTGCCATATAATTTTCTGAAGTTGCAGTGGATGAAACTGCGCTGTGTCCTCTTGAGATGTTGTTTGAACTTTATAGCATCATGTAAAACCTACAACAAACTTCTCATTTGGATATTCTATGATGACCATGTCCTATTCATCATGGATGATATGTTTTGGGCCAGCTTGTTCTTCATTGTCAGAGGAGAACTCTTTGGAGGATTTTTCTTCATTTTGCCATTTGAGGGAAATGCTTTTGCAGCCCAGGGTCAGCATACACTCTACACTTGTCATGAGTGGATAGAAGGATAGCATGGGGTAAGCTATGATGCTTTCCAAGTTCAGATTTTCAGCCCACCTTCATTTCCGGAGCTTAAGGTGGAAGGAAATTTTCAGGAGTTGCCTTATTGGGAGGTGGCACATTTTGTGTGGATGATTGCTTGAGGATGGAGGATCCACATGGGGAAGATGTTCCTCATCACATTTCAGACTCCATGCCTTGAGTGGAGACTGTCCAGTTCTATCCTTGCAGTTTCTTGAGGACAAGCAACATTTGGGAGGGGAGGATTGTAATGTTCCTAATTTTTCTTCAATAAATTAGAACATTAATTTTTGTCTAAATTCATTTAGGAGATGAATAAATGGGTAAGGATGCCCAATGACAATAAAAACATAAATAAAATCCCTCTAGTATGAAAAGGGATCAGCCATGGAACTAGATTTCACACCCCATGTGTGAAAAGAGACATTTGCAAAGAGGGTTGACCAAGTCAACCAGCGCAGGGTATGAGGTGGAAAGCACTACATGGGACAGCACAGAGACAGAGGAGGGAATATTACTTTATGGAGGAAACCCTAATGGATGGGGCCCATGGAGAGAGAGCCTTCACTTGCTATATATGGAGAGGAGGAGAGCCATTGTTATTCATGCCTATGTTTATGATTTCATGTCTATTCAGACATTGTGCATTCTTTGTTGTTTAGCAAGAATTTCCAGGAAAAATCCTGTTTAGGATTTCCTCACCTTCTTGAGAGGTCTCTTGAAGTTTGGTTCTTCATTCTCCACATCTCTTGGCTGAAGGCCAAAGCATCCTCCTCCAGGACAACATTATTGCTGTAGCAGCATAATACTGTGTTGTAGGGTGTTGCAGTGGAGACTCCACAACACCTCTTCCATTGCTTGTTTTTTAGAGGGAGAGTCTTTCTTGCCTTTGGAGGATCAGTTTGGAAGCCTTGGAGCTTATTTTCAGATCTTGGCATCAGGCCAACTCATATCATTGCCCATACAATGTATTTTTCTCCAGTAACTGCATTATTTTCATAGTGCATTTGGTGCGAGGTTTTGCAGAGTTGATTGGAGGGTGAGATATCAAGTGTAAGGATCAGCCTTCCACTTTGGAGATCCATTGAAGAGGGTTTAATTCATATATTTCATCTTATTCAACCTTCTCTATGTATTTCTAGTTTCTGAGTTGTAGCTGCTGCCCAGAAACTCTGGCACTTTTGCCAATTTGTATATTTTAGCCAATCCCTTGGAGGATTGATGTATTATTTCTTCTAAGGGTTAGAGATTTTCTCCCATATTTTATTTGAGCTATATCTTGCTACATCTTTCAGTTATTATGTAATATGGAGCAGTACCTTCTATAAACTGCGTCCTCATAGCCTGGGTTTATGTAGAAATAGCAGTGTGCTTCTATTTTCATGTACATGTCTTGTTGAGGCTTGCATTGCCTTTCTTGAGAGGTTGTTTCCTCAAGAAATTGTATTATCTTTACTGATATACATTAATCATTGGCTATAAATATCTTCTTGTCTTACAACTCATAGAGTAACGTTGTCTCTTCATGGTATGCTCATACATCATTGCAGCCCCATTCTTTGGGCAACTCCTGAGGAAGGAATTTTCACATATCTATAGACAGAGTCTGTGAAGGGCCAGGGAGCCTATGAATCTCATCCTTTGTTCAAAGGTGACATATCCAGAAAATTCCCCCACAGTCTATCTCTGGAATAGACTTGTGATATTTCCGAAAAAGGAACATTATAGCTCCTAATCCAACCACTACACCAAAAGCTCGAACTGTTAGTGAGGGCAGCATCCCAGGGTGTTAAGGGTGGGCCTAACCCCACAGGAGCATTTGAGGGCGAGGGGCCTTTTCAACACCCCTCATTACATAGACCCAGACACGTGGCTGTAGGCCCTACCCGCACATGGGATATTACAACCCATCACGCTACGTGAGTCTCGACCTCGAGACCTCGGCTCTTATACCACATAGATCCAACCACTACACCAAAAGCTCGAACTGTTAGTGAGGGCGGCATCCCAGGGTGTTAAGGGTGGACCTAACCCCACCGGAGCATTTGAGGGCGGGGGCCCTTGCGCAGCACCCCTCATTACACAGACTCGAATACGTAGCTGCGGGCCCTACCCACACACGAGATATTATATAATTTGATTATATATTTATTGGACAATTGTGGTATGTTGGAGGGAAGTGAGAGAGTGGACCAAGTTGTAGGTTTTGACCTTGGGAAAAAATTATATGCAAACGAATTCTTAAAACAGAAAATAAACAATTGTGAGAACATAAAACATAAAATAAATACACAGAGATATTTTCCTCTGGATCCTAAAACCGGGACTACCATATTGATTTTTCACCTTGCAACTTCAGCTTGAATTTTCAACATCCCATGATTCTAGCCTTCCTATCATCCCCTAAGAAGACATCGTATTTCTCATACTCACAAAACCACTCCCTATGGGGAGTGAAGTGAAAGGATGCACCTAATTCAATCAACCGTGCCTCACGATATACATGTGTACTTGAAGAAGAAGCCAAGTATATATTCACATCTTCATTTGAGGTGGATTTTTCCTCTATAGAAGGACAATCATCATATCCCTTTCCTTTCTCAGGAGCTTTATATTTACATTAATTTTTGTAGTGCCCTTCATTTCCACATTTCCATCATACCTTTACGAAATTTTCCTCGAGATTTAGATCTCCCACTCGAGGAATTATTTTTGTTTCTATTTTGGGACCATCCTCGTACAGACAAGGCATCTCCATTATGTGTCTCCATATTTTTCTGTCTCATCTCCTCTGATAGCAAGGATGATACTATTTCATCAAACTTCAAGGTAGTTTTATTGCTACCTATTGCAACAACCAGACTATCACACGAATCTGGTAGAGAACAAAAAAAATGATTCACTTATCTTCTTCTAAAATTTTAATATCAATAGATAAAAATTGGCTTATCAAAATATTAAAGGTGTTCATATGCCTTGTCACCATCTCTCCATCATTTACCTTCAGGTTATACAACTTTTTTCATAGGAATGATTTGTTCGCCATAGAATTAGATTGGTATAAAGTCCCAAAATTTTCCCACAAATCCTTCGTCACATCTTCCCCTAATACATTCAATAATACTAAATCTGAGAGACACAATCATATTGTGCTCTTCACCTTCTAATCTAGATTCACCCCGTATTCTTCCAAGATTCATGTGGTTTCGAACCAGGATCTACAACAATCAACTGATCTCAGTCCTCCAATAGATCTTCTATCCTAAACTCCCAAGAATAAAAAATACGACCATTAAATTTATCAATCTCTATCTTTCCACTGTTCTCCATCATATTTCACCGCAAGAATTGATCCCACAAATCTCTAACTAAACAGGGCTTAACACAGGCCCAAGTAAAACCACTCAGTAGGAAAGGCGTCCCCTTGAAGCGAAAATGACTCTAATACCAAATATAGGTTTTAACCCTGTACATAAATTATCCGTAAACAAATTCTTAAAACATAAAATAAACAATGGTGAGAACATAAAAAAATAAAACAAATATACAAAAATATTTTCCCCTGGATCCCAAAACCGGGATTGCCAGATTGTTTTTTCATTATATTCCTTTCATTGTTCCCTTAATTGGATCTACAAAATACCATGGGCAGAAAACCATCATGCCAAAAACCATGTGCAAAACCCATTCACAAAACCATGGATAGGTTTGCCCACCATCTTTGGGTCCACCCCCCATCCTTGGTTCTGCCCAACTATTAATGGGTGGAAAGAATATAACACACACCCAACATAAGTTGGAGCCCGAAGTGTAGTTTCCTTGATGGACTAAGGGAGCTGCTAGGAGTGGCAGAGTTGGAGCAGCTTAAAGAAAAACTTGGGAGGATTGTATATGCTTTCTTCCAACCCAAAGAAACAAGTCCCTTGAAGGACTAAGGGATTGTTAGAGGCGACAGAAGAATCTCATAGTTCTTATTAGCCACAAGAAGTGTAAGTAGCCTTAGACTTGTATTGTGGATAAGGACATCTACAACAGAAGTTGGAAGGTCCTCCTAGCTCGTGTTCATTATGGGAGAAAGACATCTTGTAGTGATAGGTGGGAACCCTCCTTGCCCTATGTTAGCATTTATTGAAGCAGTGTAGGAAGAAAATAGTGAGCTTAATTTCCTTAGTAGTTGAAGAGAAGCAATGGGTAGTTGAGAGTTGTTCACAAATGAATTTGTGAACAAATCGACATAAGCATCGATGTGTTTATGTGTTGAAGGACTAATGGTCAATGCGAGAGTAGGTGGAGAGAAGATTCAATGGCTAGGTGGACTTGGTGCATTGATAGAGGCAGGTGATGCAGATCAGGATCTGAAGGATCGGGAAAATGTGTTCAAGGTAGGGAAAATTGTAGGGGCTAATATTCACAACTTGGCTATTTTTCCATGCTTTTTCCAAAAAAAAAAGATTCTTTAATTTCCATTTTTTCTAAAAATTGTTCTCCCAAATTTTATAGTATAATTTTTTTTACCTTAAAAATTGCCAAAAAATTATATAGAGGATATATAAAATTATTAGAAATTTGAACACTTTAAAAAAAACATTGCCAAACATTTTACAAATTGCATATTATGTACTAGTGAGATTCGCCAAGGTTTCTAAACTTTAAAATAAATTTATACCTTAAAATTTTCCTTGGTTCAAGGTACGATATAGAGGAGCTGAGAGAGGACACTATAGCTAGATGGTCACAATATCTTGTTCAGGGTAGATAGGTAGTCATCACGACAGACATCAAACCATAGTTGTTGTTGTATTCTTGTACTAGTGGTTAGTGATTTTGGATTCTATCCTAGTCACTAGTATTGTGGAAAAACAATGAAGCACCCCTGAGAAAGTGTTATGACCTAGTGTTGAACATATATTGGGATATCGACAAAACTATGAAACTATGAAATGTGTCAATATGCTAATATGTTGAGGGGAACTTAGCCCTTAGGTGCCATTCCCTAGCACTCTCATGAACAAGGTTATGACAAAAGCATTTTAGGTCTCAGAATATCAAAAAATCCACCGACAAATTTTTATAAACATCGATATGGTTATATGACTAGGGCTTCTCTCTCTAGTTATTAATATCAAGTGTTTCTCCAACCAGGGGTGTGGCCAAATGCTACTTATACCATAATACTAGAAATTCCATAAGCCTTCTCCTTTTCATTTAGTGTCGATATAGTGATTTAGCCATTAGGTGCTAAATCTTAGTACATTAGTGACCATCAATGATGGCTAGAAGCTGAAATATCAAAAAATAATGAAATTATTCCTTTGATTAAAATGTATGGAAATATGATGAGGATTATAATCCCTTAGGTTCTACACATTAGTCCATTATGATAAGGGGCTATGACCATGAGCTAATACGTGCTATGTAAATATTTATGGTGTATCATTGTTTATTTTAGGTTGTTTAATTTCTCTCATGGGAATTCAGAGGTTTGTTTTAATTTAGCTTCTAGTCTCATTTACATTTCTAGTTGACTGTTGATCCATAAACTACCTTGGATATTCCATTGAAAAATTCGTCACAACAAATCTACTAAAATATATTGGAAAACTTGAAATCTACATTATGAGGGTTAATTTATCCTTAGATCCCTATATTTGTGTATAATTCTTTATTGTGTATTTATGGAAATTATAATTATGTATAAAATAGTGGAAAAATAGAAAAACCACTCACAAACCTCAATAATACAAGATATGACAGGAGATATCCTTTTAGTGAAAAAATCTAGTTGGAAGGCGAAGCTACTCCACTCTTCCTTTCTATGAATGGAAATGGACGCAAATACAAATAGCTGAGGCTTGTGGCCAAACGCAAATACAAATATGTGAGGCTTGTGGCCCATGAGCTACTAAAATATACAAACCCCTTGTGTATTTCCTCTCTCTCTCTCTTTCTATACACTCTTAGCTACTTTGCTCATATATGGAAAAAATGCAATTGAATAGGATGGCACTGCTTTTCTTCTTAGTGTCTCGGTCATAACACAACCTGATAGCCTACTAGAGGTTAAGTTTCACTCCAACTCTTAGCTAAAATTACAATATGGATTCTTATAGAGTCTTGTTTGTCATTCACATGGCTATCCCATTTTCCATGAATAATGAGGGATGATGTGGCACCCTCTTGAATCATGGTGGACAAAACAAGAAGGTCAACTTCAAGGTGGCATAACCTTCTCATACCGACTCCAATTGAGGTGATTCTTATGTCATTTGAAAGGTATATTTGTGTGAAATAGAATTATGGGGTGTTTCACTTGAGTGAAAATTATTTAGCCCAAAAACATTTCATTTGATTCATCAAAATACTTTTGGAATATTTTTTACCCCAATTCAACAAACTAGGACTTGTTGGTAAAAATGGCCTTATGAGAGTGTTTATTTATGAGTAAGACCCTATAGCCTATCCTTGATCAAATATAATCATGCTCTATTTCCTACCTTGAATGACATATTTTTTCTATGTTGATCATGCATGGCCTTGTATTTTCCTTTGTCTTCTACAATGTCTCTTGTACTTATAGATGTCTTTTCAACAAAGTCTTGTTGACTACTTTTGTTTTCCCATATGTCTATGGATGAAATGTTGTAGATTGTTTTAACTTCATGTCCATATTATCCCACATTGAAGTCCAAAATGCACTAAGAAATCTTGTGTCCCTATATAAAAAATTTATCCTTCGCATCCTAAAGTGCATGTTCACTTATCCAAAGAACAATTTGTTGCTTCTTTTCCACTTATAAATAGGTAGTAATATCTATTCCACTTCCTCCCAAATCCTTTGAGCCTCTTCTTGCATCTGATCAAATATAGTCACTTTTTTTACTTCATTTTACAGTTACGAGGAAAGCATGAAGGGATTTCAAGGCATCCACACAACGTTGCTCATCGACTACTCTATATTGATCTCTAGAGGCTTTGTCAGCGGCTTTCTTCGTTTTCTCGGATATTTCCACCAAGTCCTTCTCCTCAACGTTTGAAGCCATTACTACCATGCAAGCACTTTTAATTCCAAGGTCGTGGAGCCTTGTTTCCTCACACTAGAAGAGAGAAGAGAGGGTACAAATACTTCTAAATTAGATGAAATAAACCAGTCGAGTGGATTAAAGTTTACACTTTTTTTTGGTTCACATTATTTAATAATGATATGTTAAATATGTATATAATTTAGTTTGATCAAATTTAATTAAAATAAAAGTAAATTGAATTAAGTTATTTAATTTTTAAATGGAAATAAGGTATTTTTCACTTTACCCATTTGAGTCCTCAAATTATTAGTTAAATTAAATTTATTTTATTTTATTAGTTAAAGTAAACTATTTAATTTTTACGCTGAATTAAGGTATTTTTCTACTTCACGATTGAGATGTAAATACTTTTTTTTGTGGGTGTGTTGGTCAAACTTCGACTTGTTTGATTTATGATTTTAGGCTTTGATTTTTTGAAATGGATATATTTAAGGGTTTTAATTTAATTAGTTTGTGTTTTCTTTTGAAAATTAAAAAAAAATGGTAAGATTTTAATATTTTTTTTTTTTTTTTTGAAAATTTAAGTTATAGTTATCAATCTTTAAAATTTTTGATAGTGCTAAATCTATTTCTACTCTCAAACATATAATTCAAACACTAATAATACATAATTTTTTTAAAGAAAAATTAATCCAAATTCTAACTACTTTTTACTTTTCAAACAATTCCGGTACTCTATCCAATTACAAATCCTATTTAGTATAATGAATAAGTCAAACTTCGACCTGTTCGTTGGATTTAAGGCTTTAATTTCTTGAAATGAACATATTTAATATAATGAATAAACGAATTTAAGTTGCAACGTTGAACCAAGAAAGGTGAAAGAGGTGAGTTAACACGTAAAAAAAAGAGAGTTATTAAGTAAAATCAAGACCATTTAATTTTCAATATATTCAATTTATAAGTCATACATTTTAAGATGGAGTGGCACATTGATCGAAGATTTTGTTTTTACAGCTTGAAATGTGTTTTCAAGCTCGTTATAAGTTTCATGATGGGATCACACATCCCAAAAAAAGAGTTATTAAGTAAAATCAAGACTATTTAAGTTTCAATATATTCAATTTATAAGTCATAAATTTTGGGATGGAGTGGCACATTAATCGAAGATTTTGTATTTTACAGCTTGAAATGTGTTTTCAACGTAGTGAGGGTTGGTTTTTGTTTCTATATACGCGAGCCTGAATTTGTTGGAAGGATGAAGGATCTCTCACAGGCTTCAATCCTTTTCAATTCTCAATGATATCATATTTCCTGCCTCTTCATCAACTGGGCCACAAGTATTGTAGGTATTTTTTTCAATTGTTTCTCTCCTAATATGATCTGGTTAAATGCATGTAAACAGGGATAGAGGGACTACACAATTGTGTTATTTATCATTGTGAATGAGTGATCTTTTGCACTCAAAAATCCTACTTGCCACAGTGATTAGTGAGCTTGTTTCTTTCTCAGAAAGGGGAGTCCTGTTTAAACTGTGGCAAAGATATACTGAATGAATCTCGCTACAGCTCAGTTGAGAATGTAATTGATGTTTTAATGAACTGTTATATATACAATGTTTTTTTCTTCTGAAAAAAAAAAAGTTTCATGATGGGATCACACATCACTTTTTGGGAAGGATTTTTTGAGATTTTTTTTTTTTTAGTTTTTGGGGATTTTGGCTTATAATTTAGTTTAAAAAAATGATTAAATTTTGTTTTGTGTTTCATATATATGGATTTAATTTTTTTTTAAATTTATGTTCAATATTTTTAAAAATTATGGATATTTTGATTGTGGAGGGTTTATTTATTAATTTTGTGATTTTAATTTTTTTTTGTCAAATTTTAGACAAATTAAATAGATAAACAAAAGAGAAAACTTTCCAAAAAATAACACTTAAAAACTACTAGTTTTTTTATTTTCTATTTAAAAATCATAAGAGCCATCTTTCAAAATATATTATTATCCATGCATTTATTGAATAGTGCAAACATAAAATCTGATCAAACTAGACAAACCAGACATTTTTACATCGTAAAATTTTACACGTGAAATTTTTAAGAACTTGGTTTCTCCCAGTAGTGAGATTTTTTTTAATGACAGTAGTTTTGGTTTTTTTATAGATTTTTAAATAAATTTCCTCCAATTTTGGTTGAAATTTTATTTTTTTTATGCTAAAAATGTTATATTAAAATATATTATTTTAAAAAAATGTTAAAATATCTTATTTTAATAGGTTGGTGAATTATTTATTTTAAATTGAAATTTAGAAAAAACATATTGTAACTAACTTATAAATTAAATTTTATAATATTTTAAAATTATTTTAAAATTACTACAACAAATTATTTAGAAAAATATATCATTTAAAATAGTTATAAGTGAAAATTGTTAGTCTTTTTTGCTTGTATATAATTTATATTAATTAAAAATAAATAATATCCAAATTAATTTAACGGTATACATTAAGTTAAAATACTATATCCAATTATAATTTACCTTATTTAGAAGAAAAATATAAACTATAACAAATAAATATACAACTAAAATCACTTTTACACTTTTTATCATAAATATACAACTAAAATCATTTTTACAATTTTTATTATAAATATATAACTAAAATCACTTTTACAATTTTTTTTTTATTTATTGTAATATTTTTTATATTAAAAAAACATCTATATTTCATATTTTTTAAATTAAATATATATTTTTTTTAATATTGAAAAAAACATTTATATTTTTTATTTTTTTAATTGAATAAAAAATATTTTAAATAAGCTAAAAAGTATTTTTCAACATTGCAATTAACGTTATATAGAACATCATTTTTTAAATACCAATTTGAAGAGATACATATTTCATTTCCCTAAAAATAAAAATGCATTTGTCCATTCCATTGGCAAAATCTAATGATTAATAATAGGGTATCACATCTAACAAAGCCTTTTATTCTAATTCTTATAATTTAGTTTTTTTTGAAAGAGTTAACATTTAATGTAATTAATCATTATTATAAGTGTGATGGACATAGTTTCAGTCTTATCAAATATTATGGATTTTGAATTATTCAAGTTATGTGTAACAATGATGTCAAAATTAAAGTTATTTCTAACAAAATTTCCATGATAACTTTGGACATTAATATTGTTTCTTTTTATGTTCACAATAAGAAAGCTTTTTGGAACAGAATTCCCATTATAACCATGGGAGGTTGATCCTATTTGTTTTAAGGAGAATTCCCCTAGATAATGAAAACACAATTAATAAACCTCTAAAGTTAAGTTTTTTTCTTCCCTTTTGGGTTGAAATAGTTCTACTAAATGTAAAGAAAGAATAACAAGAAAATTGAGATAATTTTTATTATTTTATTAATGCATTTTTTTTTTGAAAATTTATAATACATTAAAGCAGGTTTTAAATTTAAATGATGGTGTAAATTACAATTAAAGTAGTTATCACTATTCAACATTAATAGCCTAGTGTGATTGTTCTAAAATTCTCTCTCCATCCATACATAATTTTCCATTTACATGCATTAATAAGGTTGGTGATGAAAACCTTGAGTTCTATGAGCCATTTATCAATTAATTACAATATTTGTTTTATTATTTTTTACTTTAGTAGATATATAGGACAAATTAATAATAAAATTAGCATATTATATCATATATATTTTAATTTAACTATATTTAAATTAAATTAATTTAACTATTTTTTAATCTAAAATTTCCATATAAATTTATATAAATAATAGATCAAAATGAACAAATATGATATTAAAGTTTACAAAAAATCATTCACAATTAAAATTCTTATTATCTATCACTAACAAAAAAATAATAATTATATTGCTATTTTAATTGTATTTTTTATTAATATAAAATTGTATGTTTTTTTTAGACTTGAACTAAGTTAGAATAAAGATTATATAGCTTTTATTCAAATATAAGAATTGGTTCATACCTTTTTAAAATTCAATAATTAAACTAAGTCGCAAAAAATACTAGCTATACCACTTTGTCTTTTAATTTCTCTTATAACCATCCATACTTAAAAAATCCATACTTAAAAAACAAAATATATTACTGTTATATGATTATATAATGCTCATCAAAGTAACTAGTCCGAGTGTCAAAAATCCATTTCCATCCTACTAAATTGTGAGGCAACATAAGGCTTTGGTTCACTCACCCAACAATATAATGCTCTCACTTTTTAGCCATCAATGATATTCTGTAAAACGATTTCCATCCTACTAAAATTTAGTAAGGCAACATAAAATACTTTGGTTCACTCACCCAACAATATAGTGCTCTCACTTTTTTGCCATCATTTTATGATATTCTGTAAAACGTTTTCATCGTCAAAACTAAACTGTGTTGATATTGTTCGTGTCTTAATAAGTGGGGAGATTTGCAATAATTGTTATTTTTGTTTTCAAAATTATGTTCATGGTATTAGCTAACACAATTTCAAAGAATCTAGCTTCATGTTTAAAATTTAAA
Organism: Pinus albicaulis; assembly: GCA_034641835.2. NCBI lineage: Eukaryota > Viridiplantae > Streptophyta > Pinopsida > Pinales > Pinaceae > Pinus > Pinus albicaulis. The sequence goes on along the minus strand of CM076579.1, from coordinate 1,513,311,484 downwards.
TACAAAAGATTACATATAGTGTCTATAAATTTTGCATTTGAATGCAGTGTTTTCATAATCTAGAGTTTGCATCTAGTTTTCTTGTTTGTGAATTATCAGTATGTTTTTCAGTAATCTTTTGTTAAAATCTACTTTCACACAGAAACACGAAAGTATATATTCTCTCTTCTAATCATTGGATATTTGTTTTGATGTATCTCCCAATGATGTTCCCAATATCTTTAAAGACTTGCACATTCCAGAAGTGAAGGGGGAGATTGTACAACCTGATCCATACGGACATTCTAGTAACCTCCATAAAATTTGCATCAAACTCCGAGAACCATGGTGTGATGAAAAGACCCCTAGACCCCTAGAACCATGGTCCTTCTTGGATAACAATATCTCTAGCCTCAAAGGATTGAAATTTAACAATAAAAAACCCTTTGAAGCATAGATGAATTTAATAGGCCAAAAACAGGTAAAACCACATATAATAGCTGATGTATAGCAATGTTCATCTATTTCTGTCTATATTCAAAGCTAGTGTTTGGCCGAATTGTTCTACAATATATGGCGTGTGAACATTTCCAACTTGTTCTAGTGGTAGTGCTTCAGAGTTTTTGCCTCCAACTTGTTCTAGTGGTAGTGCTTCAGAATTTTTCCCCTTAAGAATGTTCTTGTAAGAAGGGCCACCATTAATATGTTTTATTGTTTTGAGGAGCTTTTGCCCCTTTAACCCCTACTTTTCTTCTCTTGTTTTACCACGTTCCACAGCACCCCCTCCCTACTTCTCTTGTTTTACCATGTCACCCCCTCGAAGGTAGATTGAGAGTAATGGTCTACCCTGAAACAATGGAATGGTCCTTCATTCATTAACAAGCAGTCTTGTAGCGACCTGCCTCCACAAAACATGGATTGCAGCGAAAAATGGTATCCCATATGAGCCATAATGTTTTGTTTCAGGTGGCACACTATGTCTGTGTCAAGCACCCATAATAAAATATGTATGTGTCTAGTATCCATAATAAAATTTTAATAAAAATTTGAAAACATGAGAGAGATACGTGGTTCCAAAATGTTGGCTCAGCTTCTGGAGTCCCGTATGAGGGTGAATTCACTTTGGTTTGATGGCAGGGTAGGTACAAAGAGTAAAACGAAGCAGAGCCTCCATGGTGAGGCCTGGAAACCTTGACCAACGCACGCCCCAAATAAATAACAGATATCAAAACCAGAGTAAAAACATAAATGAGTCCGCAGCCAAAGCCCAAGCAACGGGGGCATTAGTGTGGAAGTTGCATTTCAGAAAATCTAGCTCCATCTTTAAAACTTAAATACAAAAGATTACACATAGTTCACCGCTTACAACAAGATCGTGTTTGAGAAATCCCATTCTTACGTTTTATTAGACCGCTCAACTTCTTCATTTAAAGTTTGTTCTCTATGCGCCTATTTTGTTGCCTAGTGTGGAAGTTGCAATGGCATGGGAATTGAACTGCCAAATGCTTTGACTGTTAAAATTCCTTGAAAATGCAGAAATTAAAATATCCTATAAAACTATTGTATCAACTCAAGTAATTAACCCTTTCTTTTGCAATTGATTCTCTCTGCGAGTTGGGTCAACAGAGGTTAACCAGTTTCCTGTTTTTGAAGCAACTGCTATCGCTACGCAAATGGATATCAAGAACGAGGTCGCGTCCTTGAGGAAGGCGTTAAGCGAAGCGGTTACAGAGACTAACGAAATGGAGGAAGGTGAAATAGTAGAACTACAGCCCCTTGCAGGGTTTTCTCTAGAGGTAATTGGGGAGTATCTATTAAGAGATGATAGAAAGTTCAAGCCTTCAGTTCTGTGCATTGCAGAGTCTGAGCTCGTTGAAGGAAACGAGAATTTGGCCATGCCTGCTGCCTGCTGCCAGTTTTGTGCATTGCAGTATAATAATTCGCGAGTCGCCATCTCTGAAGAAAGATGCGGTTGCTAAACGTAGGGAACCATGGTTGTTCGGGCGTGTGGCGAGTTTATTGCACGTGCATTCACACATATTACTAGAGAGTTGCAGGTGGAAGGGAATATGATTGTGAGAGTTGTTGGTGAGTTAGCTCGAGCTGCGAGTTCTGTGGCGGCTTCAAAAGGAGAGAAGATTCTGTGGCGGCTTCAAAAGGAGAGAAGATTCGTGTACTGTACGAGTGCTCCGCAGTCGTGGGAGACATTGTTGGAGGCGGATCGGAAGATCAAATTGAAAGATTAAGAAGGTATGGGAGATGCCTTGGGCATGCTGCGGATATTATGAAGCCGCGCTTTGACGAAGAACGCTTTCATGATAAAGAAGCTGCTATCACGTTGGCTCTAACGAAGTACATTACATCCTGATTGCACTACTGGCAGAGCCAGTTACATGATATTATATATATGTAATTAATATTGAGTATCAAATATATCGACCAATAATGAATATGAATTTATATGTTTATGAACCGTTTCCATTGAAGTAGGTTTTTTAATCGGCCCTTTGGTATTCAATATCATATACATATATGTAATATTGAATATCAGATATGTTTACCAATAGTAATATGAAATTATATATTTATGAATTGTTTCCAATAAAATGGGTGTTTTCTGGCCCTTTAGGATTCATAATTTATGATATCATATATTTATATAACATCAATCACAACTAACTTCTAACTTCTTGATGTTGGTATGAAAAAAATGAAAAAAAATCAATCATATAAATATAATATAATTACATCATATACATTATATACACCATTTAATTCATAAATGAATAAAATTTTAACTTTCACAAGACTATTATTATTTATTTATTTGATGATGATGATGATGATGATGGTGGTGGTGGTGGTTAACTTATGGTGAGACCAATCTTTGGTCTATCGAACCTAAAGAAAAAAATTATTTAGTTTGATTTAAGATTTTATTCCTATGCTCAAAAAGCTTGGAGAGAAGCCTCCCGAGCTCTGCAATTAATTATAATATTTATGATTTTGGTAAACTCTTATTTACAATTAAAAATAATAATAATAAATAATAATAATAAATAAATAAATAATAATAAAAAAAAAAAATAATGATGAATAAATAAAAATAAAAAATGATGACACTCTCAAAAAAAGAATAAAGAATAAAAAATAACAATAAAAATAAATAAATAAAAAAATTATAAAAAAATTATAAAATAAAATAAAATTATAAATAATAATAATACCAATGACAATAAAATGAATAAATAATAATAAAAATAAAAATAAATTAAATAAATAAGTCAATAAAAATAATAAAATAAAAATAAATAAATATTAATAATAATAATAGTTAAAAAAAAATTTGTAAACAACTGAGAGGGAGTAAGAAATCGGGGACGAGAGGAGAGGAAAGGACAAGAGGAAAGGATCCAACATCTACTAATACTCCAGCCATCATCCTTGTTAAGGTTGACTGACCTCTTTTCAATTTCTAAGACCTCCCTCAACTTTCGGTGGTACTTTAAAATCGATGAGAAAATGTTTTAATTAAACAATTTTAATTATTTGGTAGAGTTTATATAATTATTTTAATTGTGGATTTATTGAAGATATGATTATATAATTAAAATGATTGATGATGATGACAAGTAACATCTATTAAGATTAATATGATCCATTATATTTTAAGAAGGAGATTAATTTGAATTCTTTAACATTTTGATTCAATGATAAAAAATAAATATAACATCATAGTATTGTTGAATTAACATGAAAGGATGTGAGTAAGAGTTGATAATCCAAGAGAGTGATTTTCGTCTTCAAATCTCTTAGTATCAGAAAGGTGTAGACTCTTTTGTCCCAAGGTGTTTTGGGAATTGATCAACACCCAATTTCTCTTTGAAGTTCATGAGAATTAGTTCTTATCTGGCAATATTCATTTTGTTCTTAACATTGGTCAAGACAGATAATTCTAGTTTTCAATATTGTGGTTGATCACTTCCTTATAATACCTTAGCATCATTTTTCCCTCCAACTCCTTATCATTGCATAACTTATTCTTAAATTTAGAAGTAATAATATTTTTAATATTATCCTTATTCTTTAAGGTTATCTCCTCCTTTACCCTCTAATGGTCTAGCCAAGAATAGGAATCCTTATGGTAGCCTTGGCTTCCATGTTGTATAGATTCTTCTTATACATGATATACCTAGTCATAGCCATGCTTTCAATGGAAGAAAGGTTATCTTTAGTAAAGAGGACATGATAGGGAGTATTTATTTTAGTATTGAGGGTGTAGGTTATAAATTTATTTTGGATCATATCAATATTCCTCCATGATTCTCTAGATATAGTGCAACCCCAAACCTCACATCCATACACAATAATAGGGTGACGAGACTCTCAAAGAGGAACTTTTTGTACTCCATATCAAAATATTTGTTGACTTACAATTGTTTTCAAGCCCATAATAAGATTCCATCCTCCAATTATCCTTTTCTCAATGCCATAATTCCAATTAAATTGATGAATGTCAATTCCCAGATATTTCTATGAAAAAATTTCTCCAAGTAGTTATTATCATAAATGAAATTATCACAATTGATCTTCTTGGATTTAGTTATCATGAATTTAGTGTTATTGGTATTAACAATGATACCCATCTTGAGAAGTAAACTTGGAGGACTATAAGCTGCTTGTCAAGATCGTCATAAAATAATGAAGAGGAATGACCATACCTGTGAGCCTAGTGCCATCACATATTGCAGGTTCCAAACACTCTTCTAGCTTATCAATGTAAATTCCAAAAAGAGTAGGCGATAAGGGACATCCTTTCTTAATTTTGATATATTTTTTTTTAATTTCTTTTGACCAAGCCATGGTCCTAAGCTTGGAAAATCATTCTCATATATCCTAGTCACAACAACACATAACATAAGAGGAACCATTATCTCTTCTAGCCTTATCCATGGCTTACCTCGAGGAACGGTGTCAAAAGATTTTCTAAAGTCAACAAAACAATAAAAGAGATCAATTTTATCATTGCAAAATTCCTCTACAATGATCCTAAGAGTAACAATATGGTCTACAATTGAGAGATGTCTCCCAAAGCCAACTTTTCGTTTGGATATTTTTCCTAGATATCAAGCCAAAGGGTAATTTTCTTTTCCAAAATGAGCCCATACAACTTGGCTAAAATGTGGCTAATCATAATGGTCTTGTAGTTAGAGCCTACTTTTAAATATAGGCACAATAAGGCTTTGCATCCAAGGCTTTGGGAAGTCTTGTTTCACTAACATATTGAAGAGTTTTTGTTAATGAGGGATGAGGATAGACCTTCCCCATTTTGAGAATTTTTCCTTGACAACCTTCAATATCCCTAGATTTCTCATCAAATATTTTGATCTAGGTGGATACCAATGACCATCCACCTATTCCATTGGCTCACAACAAATATTTCCTATTTTTTCTATTTTCTATCTTTGACAGCTTTTAGGTCCTAAACATTATGAGGAATTTTGAGGCCTTAAACAAATTTTTTATGGGGAAACAACTAATGCAAGTAAAAAATGCTCTCATGAGATAGACCTTTCCAATAGGATTTTATGCTTGTAAAAAGGAGATCGTCTACCAAAGTTATGACCCTAGGAACTTGATGTTCCAAGTTACCCTGTTGAGGTCCATAAGACTTTGGCGCTTCATCTCCTAGGGATAGTTTTTTGGGTGTTTAGGGTTTCTTATTATTTTTTCACAATAAATATGCCCCATAAACTCATTTTAACACAATTCAGGAAGGCTCGTAGTCGTCACATCTCTTCTCAGTGATAAGCTACCATCGTTTGATGTAGTTTGGTTTCATTATGCATATATACAGTTTCAACATTTTTCATTTATCAATTGAAATCAAGTTTCACTATATCTCTATTTTTTGGCTTTAAATATTTATATAATTGTAATGCATTCATAAATTCAGATCACTGGTATCAGAGTACTATGATGTATCTCTATTTTCTATTCATGTCATCAACGAGGTTAGAATATAAGGTGTCAGGAATTGAACTACTCAATCCTCGCAAGAGCATCCTCACTACTACTGATGGCCTTCCATGGAGGAAGAAAAGAAATATGGAGTAGGAGATATTATCGAATTATTGCTCAAATAAGCCCTCTAGTGAAAAAGGAATTAGATAATGGATATTTTTTTTTTCCAGATCCTTCGGTCAACATCAATAGGTGATGCATCTTCATCTAGTGTCCACTTTAGAGAAGTTTCCTACTTTAAGGTACAAGTCAAAATTTATATTCATATATTTGAAGGCTGGATAGATGCATATTCTATAGAAAAATGGTTAAATCTGCTAGAAGGATATTTTTCAGTCCATAATTTTTCCAAGAGAAAAACGATCACTTTTTTACTCTTTAACATCTCCCCCCATGTCAAGGACTAGTGGGAAAATTACTATGAGAAAAGGGCCACAAGTGAATATGAATTATTTTATTCACACCCACTTAGAACTCTTTTAAGGATGTTGTTAAAAAACATTATTAACCTGTTGGAAGATACAAATAATAGTACATGAGATGAACCACACTACCCCGGGAGCCAAAGTTGACAGACATATTTCATTCCTTGTGCACCAATAAGGGTATCGGGGACTATGAGTGACATATGGTTCTCAATTATTATGACTTCTTACATAGATACATCTAGACAAATTGGAGTTCCATTCTTTGGCATAACGTACTAATATGTTATCAAAATCGAGAAAAAAAATAAAATAGAAGCAGGACTTTAGATTTATGAATCCCTCACAAGATAGGAAGGGTAAGGGAATCTCCAAACTGCAGAAAAAAAGAAAATATAGGATGGACCACCCCAAGAAAACACATCCAAGCTGTAAACAAATAATCTTAATGTGGATATCAAGAAAGACAAGGGAAATTGGTGCAAGTTCCACAATATCCCCACTTATAGAAAAAATTAAGGTCATGCAAGGCAATCATTGGTGGCGAAGCTAAAAGCTTCAATGTTAGGTGTAGGTTCTAACTCTTTACAAAACCTAGACAAGGGGAAAAAACCATTTATTTGGAGCCTAGATTCATATTTTCCACCTCCAAGGTCCAACAAAGTGATCCCCTTGATTCATAGGAAGTTGAGCATCTTTTTCATTCACAAATGTGGTTAAAGGGTGCTCCATTGTGTTTCACTATCAATAGTGAGAATCAAAATAACCTAATCTCAAAAAATGTCATTAAGCTATTGGGCATGCTAACAGCACCACAACTAGAACGATACACCATTGAGTAGCTCAACCAAGGGAAAAATCTCCATGTCAACCAATAGTGTCGCCGACCCTTCAGCATCAAGATTTTCATGGATGAGGTATTTTTTGATGTTTCTCCCCTTGAAGTTTGTGATTTTATGTTAGTCCAACTATACTTGTTGAATCATCATGTTATGTATGAGTCTAGACCCCATAGTTTTACCATTATTTTGGGCAAAAAAATATACAAGATTCTAGAGGTAGTCTTGTATACTTCCATTTCTATTATCTCTGCTAAGTAATATAGTAATATCATTTCCTAGATTGGAAAATTTATCTTCTTCTTGATTTTATCTCAGAGTTATAAGGAGAAGACCATGGCCACATCCATGGGCCTCTATACAGGGATACTTTGCACAATAGAGGCAAGTGAATAATGTCACAAAATAGTACATAGAGATATTATCATCACCCACGAGGGTACATTCACATTATCAGGTTAAGAATTCAATCAATATGAACCCAAATGTGCCTTTACCCAATGGGCCAACCAACTACCACTCTTATAGAAAATGAGGAAATTAAGCGGCAAATCCAATATCTGCTACAAAAAGGGCACATTCGACCGATTTCCTCACCTCGTGGGAGCTCAATTATACTTGTGCAAAATATTTTGATGCCTATTCTTGATCCTTTAATTTCTTAATATGCTACAAAATTTTTTTTCCTTCATCATGCTTGGTCATCCCTCAATTTTACCACTAGTAACCATGCATTTTCAATGTGTTTTAAAACGTTGACTGAAAAGGGGAGGACCAAAGAGTTTTTACCACATATTTGATGTCCATATGCATCACCTACATTTCATGTTTTTCATGCTACTCACATTAAAAATGATGTTCAATGATTGCTATGTCTACAACTCTGGTATATTGGCTCAAATTATGGCGTAGGCCCTTAATTCAATTTCATTGGTATCCTTGTTTTTCATTATGGCTTTAATAAGAAACTTGGAACTCGTGTATTATGTAGTGCCCAAAAGGATGAAAAGCACAACAGTTACATGTATATGTGATAAATTTTAATGTTAGGTCCACTCAAATGCATTTCAAAAGGTGAAAACATTTGGTTGATATATGTTTGAACATTTGGTGTTATATATATATATATATATATATGTGTGTGTGTGTGTGTGTGAATGATAATGGTATTTCCAAGAAAACACAAAACTCATTCAATATATATGTGAGTACCTTCACATTGTAATATTGTTTTAGTGATGAAATATTATATGATTTGTTTCAACAAATGATAGTTTCAATTTGGAACATTTTAATGATTATTTGGATTGAAATTATGTTGTGTCATGAGAATAATGGTTGATTTGGGTGATATTTCCACTAGTTTCTCATTTTTCTTGACAATTGAAATTACAAACATATGTTGAACTGGAATGGTGTTGTTTTGACTTTTATGGGAAAAAATCCATGTTTAGTTATTTAATGCATTACCTTGGAGAGTACAATATGTCTGGTGATTTTAATACTCCATTATTGAAAACCCTACAATGCCTTCCCGTTGCGATTTTTGTTCATTGTTCAGTTTTGAGGGCATTGATTGTTTTATGCTCTAGCCTGGTAATTGGTTTTTACTGAGGTTTTTTCCTACTCAAAGCATCTCAGCTTCAGGAGGTATGCCCTTGGCTCATTGAAAAGTTTTAGAGGTATGGTTGTTCAATTTTGGCATTAAATATGTAAGCTTAATGGTTAATTGTACATTTGATTATGTTTTTCTACAGTTGGTTTTCTTACCTCTTCCTTCTAGTTTCCCTTTGCCAACTCCCAATCACCCCATAACCATTATTTGTATCTTTATTGTTTCATTTCAAATGCATGCAATAATAAAGGGTATTATACCCATCTCCTCAAATAGTTGTGATTCTTCGTTCCCTTTGGGCCACTCTACCTTGCAAAGTAGAAAAGTTCAATACCTTCTTCTCCATATTATTTTGTCAAATATTCATAAGGGCCATGAAACCCTTATAAAAATATATAGTTGTTACATGCCCTCACAAGTTCTCAAACTCATGCAGAAGCTTGAATTTTTTATCTCTCTCTATGCAAATAATCTTATGCCCATATTCAAGAGTTCATTCTTCCATTGCAAAAAATGTTCGACGCCTCCATTTCCATGTAAATTCTAGCAAATTTTCCATTGAAAATATTGTAAGCTACAACAATGATACAAAGCTCTATTATTCAGGTCACATGAAACCCTTATATAGATTTTTACCATGCACAATACCAAATTTCGTTATAGATTTAATTTTAAATACATAGCCATAAGTTGTAACTGACACAAATTATTATTTGGATGAAAGCCTTAGAACTTCAATGGCATGGTTCCCTTGCATAAAATAATTGTTGCATATGTGGGTTTATCCTCCATTTGTGAATGCAATTCTTGAAGGAAGTTTCTTATTCATTGAGACCTACAAAGGAAACCCTAACACAACTCTAAATTTACAATTATTTTGCCTCAAGAAAAAATGAAAATTTTCTGCAAGTTGGTAAGGATGAAGAATGCAACCTCATTAAGGATGGCCTAGTATATTTAAAGACATAATTTATGTGCCAAATAGGATGAATTAAAAAATTATTATAATGAAAGACTCCCATGTTAAGCCTTTTTCAGGCCATATTAGGTATCAAAATACCCTTAAAACCATTAAAATATATTATTATTGGCCAAATTTGAAGAAGGAAGTGGTTGATTTTGTGGAAAAGAGGATAAAATGCCAATAGGTAAAGGTTGAGTGAAAGCATATAGCATACTTATTGCAGCCTATTCCCATTCTAGAATGGAAATGGGAGTTAATTTCTATGGATTTAATTACAATATTTCCTAAAACATCTAAGTAACATGATGCAATCATGGTAGTAAGTGATAAGCGGAGGAACGTAGCTCATTTGTGGCAGACAAGTCCACTAACTCTGCTAGTGAAGTGGCAAAAATATTCATAAAGGTGATTGTGAGGCTACATAGTATCCACAAGAAAATTGTGTCAAACATAGATGATAGGTTCACTTCAAAGATTTGGAATGAACTCTTTGCAGGTTTGAGGACAAAATTGGCATTTAGCATAACATATCATCCAAAAACAGATCGTAAAATAGAGAGGAAAAATAGGATCATTGAAGATATGTTGAGGATGTATGTGATGCACCATCCCAAGAAATAGGAGGAGTACTTGCCAATTTTGGATTTTTCATACAACACTAGATACCAATAATCCCTCAAGAGGAGTCCATTTTAGACATTGTATGGGAGGAGTTGCAATACTCCTATCACATAGAATGTTTTAGTGAATATGGTCCTTATTTTCCCTGATATGCTCAAGGAAATGAAGTAGAAAATCAATATCATCAAGAAAAATCTAAAAGTGGCACATGATAAGCAGAAAATCGATGCATATAAACATAGGTTGCATAAAGAGTTCCAAATTGGGGAACATGTTTATTTGAGATTAAAACAAAAAAATAATTCCTTAAAAATTGGGTCATGTACCAAGTTGGAACCTCGGTATTTTGGGCCTTTTGAAATCATTAGAAGGACTGGACTAGTGGCCTATAGGCTAGCTCTATGTCCAATAGTTAAAGATCATGATGTTTTCCATGTTTATTCAATGCTTAAAAGATATCTGAATGATTCTAATCATGTGATTTATTGGTCTATGCTACAAGTGAAACTAGAGGGAGAGTTATAGCTATAAACATTATGCATTCTATACTGGAGGAGTCTCATGCTCTAGAATCGAGACATAGAGAAAGTCAAGTGTAGTGGAGGAACTTTGGGCTAGATGAAGCCGCTTGGGAAATGGTTGAATCCATCAGAGTAGCATGTCCATTTTTTTTTTGCTGGATGAGGAAAATGCATGTATATTTGTAAATACTGTATATATTTGCACCTATAAAGCTCCATAAGGTAGTATGTGTTTTTATTTTGTTTCCCTGTGTTGTATATGGGAAGAAGAACATTGAGGGAAATGTTCCTTCGAGGGGTAGGGGTCTATGACAACCCCAACTTGGGTTTCCTCATGAAAATAAAATTTAAACATTTTAAAATCCATATTTAACAGGATCAAGTCAAGAGGGACATGAATTCCAAAGTCGAGGCAGATTTCTTGCTTGGGATATGTAAGGTTTCCTTATGTAGGAAATATGGATAGTTTTAACAACCATTAAAGGTTGGTTGGTGTATTATTTAAATGTATTGGTTCATGAATTAAAAAGGGGATGAAAAGAGAAATGCATAGGACCATTGCTTGAGAACCTCAATAATGCGGAAAGGATAGGAATTTTTTTGAATACTAGACATCCTTGCAAGGTTGCAAGGACAAGGAGTAAATCCTTGCATAGAAAGGAAAGTAGCAGAGGAAAAGGGTCATTCAATATCAAAGAGAATATAATAATTACATCATTCACTTAGGAGGGAAAGCATGCATTTAGAAAAAAATTAGTAGGGAGAAACACAAAAGAGAAGAGAAGCAAAAGGGATTGGTTCTCAGGTTCCTTGGAGGTTGTGGGTTGGGATACTAGTCTCTAGAGCCATGTAACATCTTGGGTTCCCTAGATGCTATGGATTAAGATAGAATCCCTAGATCCCTATAATAGGTTGGGTTCCTTGGAGGATGTGGTTTTATATGGAAATATTTAGAGCCCTGTAACAACTCGGGTTCCCCAAAAGCAATGGGTTGGGATAAAATATATGGAGCCCTATAATAGCTTGGATTCCCTGGAGGCTTTGGGTTGAGATAGTATCCTCTAGATCCCTATAAATCTTGATAAGAGGCTAATATTTGAGTTAATATCTATGGAATTTGTTCCTGAAAAGTTCCCTATTTATGTCCTTGGTTTTAGCACTGGATTCTAGACTTACAGTGAAGTAGGTGAATCACTGACACTACTATGGAGGTTGTAGGTGGTAAACCTCTAGATTCCATGTGTTAAATAAATATGCAACAAAAAATTAGTTGGATTGAGAAAATAGGTACTCAGGAGTCCATGTTTAGTTGGAAGATGATGTTAAGTCCCTTGAGAAAGCCCTTTAGTATTTGGAATCTGGATCAGGGGTGACAACTACAATTGAGCAGGCTATAGCCATATCAGATTGGGTGGAGAGTCATTTTCCTAGATTCAATTTTCCTAGAATTCACAAGATAAGTTCTCTTATGTGTCTGCAATACCCATGAATACATTCTTGTATTTCTATATTGAAACAGTGTTTCTAAATCAACTGAATGTATGTTGCATTTATGATGTGACATAGTATTATAGAGATAGTTTAATAATACACTCTGTCCTTATGATTATGAATGGTATAATGTGTTATGTCTATCCTTAAGAAGTAAGATCATGTTACATTTCCCGGTTGAAATGGTGCTCTTATGAGATACATGAATGTGATTTGTATGGATTCATAATAACATATATTATGAAGCCTTAAAGAAATTAAAAGGATCTATATGGATCTAAACAAAAAAACATGAAAAATATTAGCATAAGAACCTATTTATTAATTAATAATGGTGAAATTGAGTATACCTATTTAACACGGTGTGTGCATGTATTAGCTATTAGCCTATGAATCAATTTATGAGGCATTTCACTAATTCAGAGGAGTCCTTCCTCTTTCAATAATAACAACGTACGATCCTTACATGAAGGCATGACAGTCTTCCCAACCTTGCATATTCAGCAACATGTGCTCATGCCTAAGGGAACTGATGGTAATGGCTATGAATCCCCACTAATATCCAAATGCCCTTGAAGCCCTTTAGAAGTGCCATAGAGCCACTTAAAAGATTGATTCAAAGAATATATCCCCTCACATGTGGTAGGAGATGTGAAGGCCCTTCAGGAGTTCACAGTAAGTGATTAGCATAGGATGGCCCAAACATCACTAGCATGGGCATTCCCTATCTCGATACTGGGAATGTCTGAAAGCCAAGAACCCATTGGAGTGGATTTAGTCTAGGTTAAAGAGAGGTAGCACTGATGGGTGCTTTAGTAATCGATCACTTCCATTGTTAAATGTTGGAGTAGATCTTGATGTCTACAAAACCTTCGCAACTGAACCATGGTTGAATAGACTAGTAGAAGGCTATAAGTGGAAAGAGGAGAGACTCTCTCTCAATAACCACTGAGACTAAAATCTATCCGGCCACTCAAGGCCTAGTAAGGTCTCTTGATTCAGATCATGGAAGATATCAATTGTGCGCAATATGGTGGGAAAAATAGGGTAGAGACTTAAACTTATAATGTGGTTAACTAACCTTATATTTCATTTTGGCAGATTTGTAGCCATGGGAGGTTGGTATTAGCACACCCAGATTTCCCCTATCATGATTATTCAAGGAAGTTGATATCACCCCAAGCTTCTATCCTAGAAGTTTAATTCACATCGTAAAATGGATTGATAGGGATGACATCAGCTGGGATGTGTTGAAAAACATGCTAGCTAACAGTTACACTATTGGCTTAGGGGTCGGCCACTTAACAAATTGCCCCCCCCCATATCACTTCATGGGTCATTCATGAGAGTGCACGAGAAAAGGGAGTAGGGATGACAAGGCATCGAACCAGATTGGCTCACAACTTAGAGGCGGGAATAATTCTCATTGGATAGAGCAGAGCCCACCATCTAGCTCATCCCTCAGGCCAAAGATCCCATAAGTTAGGTAAAGGGAACTATAGTAGGGAACTACATGATGTGAAACCGTGCTAGAATGACCTCCATGTAACCCCAGATGCGTTGTTTTTGGTGCAAGGAGGACCCACCCACTAGGTACACCAAATGGTCCAAATCTGGAGCATTCACAAGCATTCACAAGAAAGGGAGAGAGGTAAGTAACATGGGATTATGTGGAAGTGTCAACATGTGTACCAATCAAGAGCGAGAAGTGTGCAATGATTCTTGGCACTGACCCACATGTCCCAATATATGGTTCTTGGAAGATAAATAAATGCATGAAGGAAAAGTGCTAGGGATTTAGTATTGGGATGATGTGGTGCCTTAACCACTTGGTCCAATCAAAAGTAATGATGTGTTGAAGTGAGACCCACCAATCCACATAGAATTGGAGGTCTCACCCTGAAGGAACAACTGGTGACATGAATGTGAGCATTGGGATAAACATGCCAGATGAAGTAAGTCAAGCCTCGCCGACAGAGAATTCACTCCGATTAGTGGAGGGGTGGTCCCACCAGACAGCTCAGACCGACATTGTGAATCGGGAAGATTAAACAGGTGCAACAAGTGAGGGTTCCAAGATAAAAGGAATTGGGGTGATTTGGCGCTAACTGTTGTGGCATCCAAGAGTTAGAGAGGAAGACCAATGGGGAAGGAGGTCATGTAGCCCCAACATACATGCAAGCCCGATGATGAAGCCCCAAAAGATAACAAAGGAATGGGCCTAGGAATTTTTGAGATGGGGAAAACGGGGTGACGTGTCCCAAAGGGTCACATGGGAGGAAAAATGAAAGATAGTGTGAAAGCGTTGGGATGATGTGGTTAACTCATGACCATTGGATCAATTGTGCATAGTGAAACCCGTCGACGTGGGAGAACTACACACACACACACTTATGTATCTATATATATATATATATATATATATATATATATATATATAAAGAGAGAGAGAGAGAGAGAGGAAATTTTTTTATTATCCAATTCCTTTACTTTACATGAGGAGTTGAGTAAGCGGGTAGCCACACCACAAGGAGGCAAGTGGGTTGGTGTTGTTACATGCATGCTACGACTTGTTGGAGGAAAATATGCTTAAGAAATGAAAGCTTCCACTTATGGTAGGTTGTAACCTAATTGAGGCAATGTTGTCGCTACTACAACACCCTCCAAAATTTTTGCCTACTCTCAATTTTGGAGCCTTCCTTGGTCTTTTACATTATCATCAAAAAGATTTAAACTCATTTCAGGTGTTTTCTTGAAGTGTTTTGGTCCCTTTTTCAAGATAGGAAAAATGTCATCTTTTTGCATGTTATCTACCGCACAGTGTGTCCAAGCATGTTTGGTGACTTGAAGAGGTCATGTTTGTTTAAATGAGTTTTTATAACCATGTAACATCTATCGCACTCATTTCAAATTTTTTAAGCATTGTTGCATAAGTATCGTCACGGTCGTCGGAAAGTGTATATTAAGCATTGAACTTGTCATAAGTTGTCATAAAGTTGTCCCATTGAGGAAAAGGAATTTTTCATGTGTCATGGATGATCTATGTTGTTGTGTCATCAAGTATTCTAAGTGTGTGATCACAATCTAAGTCTTATCATTTTTCACATTAGCCTCACCGATCCCACACTTACCCATTTCTAAAGAGCTTCCAGAATAAGAAACCTAGCCTCATATGGCCTCCCTGAACTATGCATTACGTAGTCCCAGTCCTCTAGATGTGACCTTGCCTCTTGGACCTACGTAATGCACAATTACCTCCTCCCAGGACTACTTCACTACACAGTTCTAGTGCTTAAGCCCTGACCTTGGCTCCTAGAATTATGCAATTCCCCTTCCCAACCTAGCCTCAACTGTGCATTGCATAGTCACTAGCCTCAATCTAATCCCTTGAGCCCCTAAGATTCATAATATTGTAGTGGCCTATCCTCCCATGTCTCTCGGAACTGCATAATGTGCTCATCCAGTACCATCCCCTCAGCCTATCACACTGGCTTCTAGAATTGCACAATTTTCTCCCTCATTCCAGCATGGACTGCGCATTACACAATATGAAGACTCAAGTCTCACCCCTAACTACTTGAACTATGAAACTACGTAGTCACTGAGCCCATCACCCAACTTTTCATATGGTTCCAACTTAATTAATGGATCAATATGCACCATCTTAGACTAGGGATTTTTCAGAATTATGTCATCTCGTCATGAGTGAATTTCAAATATAGGTACCTTACCATGCAATGGCGAGATGATGAAGAAGGAGATGAAGGAGGAAAACATGTTGAAAGACATCTTTGTATCTAAGCATGCAAGTTGATCAACTGAGATAAATCAAAGGGACACTAGTTTGATATCACCACTCAAGACTTGAGATAATTGAAGATTCCTTATCACCAAGCCATGCAGAGGTATAAAGAAAAACATTCTCAAGTAGAAACTCAACACAAAATAATAGCAGTGGCGTGACATTGCCACATCATCAAGTAGTCCATGTCAGCAATTTCATGTCTTGTCATGTCATGAGATTTCACATGCCACGCCATTGTGGTAATTATGTAATTCATGTTTCGAACATGTATTGTAAAGTTGAAAGTCCAAAGGGCATGTGTGGAATATGAAGAGTTGTGTAAAGTTGAAAATTCATAGGAAGTCAAATAGTTATGAGGGTAGATGAAAAGTCAGAAGGAAGGTGAAGCATCACCTCCTCATTGTTATATATACACCCTCATTGTAAGAGAAGAGGACTTTTCACTTTGGCTCCTCCCACAAGGAATTAGAGAGATTAGCTAGTTATTTTTGGGAGCAAGGAGTGGATCTAAAACTCCACTATTAGAGCTAGTGATGTTCATTATATACATGTGTCTTGGAAATTTTACTTAATAACATAAGCCTTTGATCCAGATTTATGTAGGAACACAACAGAATACACATATAACCATAAATATAAAGATGCAGTGGAAATAACACTTCATTTCATTAATATCAAAGAACTGAAATTTTCTTACAGACAAAATGGAAAAAAACTAACTAGGGTGCTAGTAGCTTATCTCTAAGAAGAGATGTGGCGGCTACAGGCCTTTGAAATGAGTTAAAATGAGGCTCGAGGGCCTATTTATTATTTAGAAACAATGGAAAGCCCTAAACAACCAAAACCCTAACCCTAGGAGATGAAGCTCCAAAACTATGGGCCCCATTTGGGTAAATTGGTGTTTCAACTTCCCGAGGATGTAACTTTGGCATACGATCTCTGTTTGATGCAAACCATACCTAGTTAGAAAGATCTATCTGAGGACTACAACTTTTGAGTGAGAAACATTGATCCATGGACCCATGTTGCTCTCGGTTTTCCCAAAAAAAGTCATTTAGGGCCTCAAAACGGCTTCGGAAGTTCAGGACTTGAAAAATGCTAAAAATAGTAAGTTGTGCCAAAACTAAAAAACTGAAAGAGACAATGGTGGGGCCCCAAGTGTAATAGGTGGGTGGCCACCAATATCCACCTGGATCATTCCTCCCCCATTGCATTGAGTTCCTCCATGAGATGAGGAAACTTCTGTTGAACTTGGTCCCTAGTGAACCACTTGCCTTGGTGCAGGATTTGGCCAGCTTTGACAACCTGATACAGTTGGATCTTCTGTTGGCGAGTGTTCTTGATTTGCATGTACATGATACAATCTATGGTGGCCTATTCCATGTAGTTTGGGTTTAACTCTTTTGGTGTTAGTTCTTATGCAATGTCAGAGGTGTCTAGTAGAGGTGGGAAGTAGGGACAAAGGCGGTCTACATTGAATACTGGGTGCAGACCAAGGAATGGTGGAATATTGAGCTCGAAGGCATTGTTCCCTAAATCCTTGGTGATTGTGTGCGGCCCATATCAAAGCGGGTGAAGCTTTCAGTGGGGTCCATTGAGGCCCTCCTTCTGCAAATGTAGCCACACTTTTTCGCCCACCTGGAAGTTGTGTGGCACCCGATGTTGATCATGTCGTTGCTTGTACTTAGAATTGGCTCTGTCCAATATGTCATGAACCTGTTGGAGGATGTTTTGAATGCACTCGATGAAGTTGTTTGCTTTGTCAGCTTCAGACTGGACATGAGCCGAATCAGCATGAGTAGCCGCAAATGTCATGGCTACGTTAATGGGACATAATGGTTGGAATTCCAAGCCCACCTGAAAGGGGCTGTGGCCGGTTGAGATGTGGAGAGCCCAGTTATAACTGTGTTGTACATAAGGGAGGCTCTCATCCCATGTGCGTGGATGCTTTGAATTTTACGTACGTAGAATGTGTACAATCATCCTGTTGACGACATCTGTCTGGCCATCAGTTTGGGGATGGAAAGCTGTGGACTTGGTGAGCTTGGTGTCCAACATTGACCAGAGGCTGGACCAAAATGTGCTGAGGAACCTGCTATCGTGATCTGATATTATAGACTTTGGGATCCCAAAGTGCACCCACACTCGTTCAAAGAAGAGTTTAGCAGTGGCTTCTGCTGTGAAATTCTTCTTGCAGGTCGCCATAATGGCCATCTTCGAGAATCTGTCGATGAACACGAAAAAATAGTTGTTTCCATGCTTAGTAGAAGGAAGGCCCGACATGTAATCCATGGAGATGGATTCCCAAGGTTGACTAGGGGTAGGTAGAGGAGTATAGAGGCCTTGCTTCTTGATGGTCGGTTTGGCAATGGCGCAAGCAGTGCAGGATCTGATGTACTTCCTGACATCCTGTCGAAGGTTTGACCAATAGAAATACTTCTGCAGTACTGCCACTGTTTTCTAAACCCCAAAATGCCCAGTGACTTGACTATAGTGCGCTTCCCATATCATCTTGGCATGCTCGCTTGAAGGAACACAAAGGTGTCCCAGGTGACATAACAGTGCATCTTGGAGGTGAAATTTTGGAACTTGTGCACCCCCCAAGAGTGCCTTGTATGTGTGGTTGAATTCTAGATCGCTCTTGTAGAGAAGCGGCCAATCAGAAGTCTCGTGCCCACAAGAGTTGAGAAAGGTGGTTATGGCCAGGATCAAATGGTCGGCTGAGGCAATCTGCAACATTATTGGTGCTACCCTTCTTGTACTTTATGTTCAAATGAAATTGTTGTAGATATGTGGACCACTTTTGATGGAGATCATTCTGAAACTTCCCTTGTGTATGTAGGAATTACAGGGGTCAGTGGTCTGTGTGGATGATTGTTTTCGTCCCCAAAATGTAATGCTTCAATTGTTGACAAGCCTGCACAATGGAATACATTTATTTGTCATAAGTGGGATACTTGTGAATTGTGTCGGACAATGTCTCACTATGATATGCCACTGGATGCCCCTGTTGAGTAAGAACTGCCCCAATAGCATAGTCAGAGGCATCTGTCTCCATCTCAAATGGTTGTTGTAATTATGGTAATGTGAGCATTGGGGCAGAATAGAGGCAATGTTTCAATTCTACGAATGCCTTCTGTTGAGATTCCGACCAAAATAATTTTTCTTTCGCTCCTCCCTTGGTGACTTGACTCAAGGGCCAAGTGATATGAGAGAATCCCAACACGAACCTGCGGTAGAAATTAGAAAGACCCAGAAAGCTGCGAAGCTCTGTTAGAGTGGTTAGGGCTGTCCAATCCCGAATGACTTGGATCATGGCTGGATCCACATGCACCCCCCTTTCATCAATAATGTATCCCAGATATTGAACCTGGGTCATGCAAAAAGTGCACTTCTCCAAATTGGCACACAACTTGTGTTGCCGTAGTGTTTGGAGGACTTCTCAGATGTGGTGGAGGTGCTCTTCCCAAGTCTGGTTGAAGATCAGAATGTCATCCAAGTAAACCACTACAAATGAGTTGGTGAATGGACGCAATATGTCATCCACCAACCTCATGAAGGTTGCGGGAGCATTTGTCAACCTGAAAGGCATGACGAGCCATTCGAAAAGGCCCTCCTTGGATTTGAAGGTAGTCTTCCACACATCAGAGGGTTCAATTGGTACCTGGTGATACCCAGACTTCAAGTCGATCTTGCTGAAATATTTTTCCCCTTTGAGTTGGTCCAAAAGGTAATCAATCCATGGGATCCAATGCCTATTCTGGACAGTGATCTTGTTCAACACCCGACAGTCAATACAGAGTCTCCAAGTCCCATCCTTCTTCTGTACCAACATGATCGGGCTCCCACAGGGCGATGAACTTGGCCGGATGTGACCTTTCTGCAACAGCTCTTGAATCTGCCTCTTGATTTCATCATTCTCCAGAATAGAGCACCTATAGATCGGTCCATTGGGTAGCGGCACACCTGGGGTTAGGTCAATGGGGTGCTTGACCTGACAGTGCAGAGGCACCCCTATGGGTGAGGTGAAGATGTCCCTGTACTCCTCCACAACCTTGTCCATTTTTTGTTGTCGTGTAGAGGAGCCATGTCTGGAGTTCATGGCCACAATCTTCTTCTTTCCCTGGGGGAGGATCATCAGGAAAAAAAATTTCCTCGTTTTAGAGATGAGCTTACTTCATTATTTTGCAGTAACCAAAGAGACAGTGGGAGGCAGTGGTACCTATGGCATCCTGTAAAACTTATTTCCCAAAGTAACAATAACAGCGCGAGGTCAAGACTCATACACAACATGTCACTTCCACAAGTATGGTTGGCCTAATAATACATCTGAAACATTAATAGGAGTAATGTCACACAATACCTCATCCGTGAAGGGCTTGATGCTATAGGGAAGGTGACATTGTTGGCTAACGCAGAGATCCCGTCCTTGGTGAAGCCACCCAATGGTGTATGGTTGTGGGTGAGTTGTGGTTGGCAAGCCCAACTGCTTCAAAAAATCTGTTGAAATGTGGTTCTTTTGGCTCCCATTGTCAATAATGAACTGTAGCAGGGAATTCTTTACCCACATCTGGGAGTGGAAGAGATGCTCTACCTCCTCTATATATTTTGGTTCCTCCTTCTAGATATTTGCAGTGGCAACAGTGGCGTTGGGATCCACATCAATAATATTCTTCCCATTTTCATTCCCCTTTTCAAGTTTTGATTCAGAGTTGGAGCATGCATCTGATTCAGAAGCCCTCATCTCGGCCACCAGCGACTTCTTGGCCTGACACTCAATTTTGTTGTGAGTGGAGCTCTTATGGAACTCACACCACTTTCCTATGTCCTTCTTTGGCTTCGTGGTGTTGTTCTTTTCTTGTGGCTTTGGCAGGTTATCCTGGGCCGCCATGCCTTGGCTTTGTCCTTTGTTCTGCGGTTTGGGGGCACCTTTCCCTTGCTTTTTATTTGCAGATCCAAAGTCTCGCTTCTTATGTTTGAATTTCTGCTCAATATTGGCAGCATACCGGTATGTCGTACCAAGTGAGGAGATGTCGAGGAACTCCATTTCCTCCTAAAAGTATCTATGCAGAAAACTGTGATACTTTAGCACCAAATGTTTCTGTGAATCTTTGATACCCAAATTTGTGCACAGGGTATGGAACAGATTCATCAGCTCATGCACATCCTGATTGCTTTGTTGTCGTAGCGTGGTCCATTTTATGTACTTGTTCTCATAGCTCCCCATGGGATAGTATTGTTCCTTGATGGCATCTCGGAAATAATTCCAATTGGATACAGCTGAGAACAGAGACAGTTCTGTCTCGTCCTTTTTCTCACAGTAGGTTTCCCACCATTCCTTGACATGGGGGGTAGATTTGAGGAGTGAAAAAAATAATCTTCTCCTGGTCAAAAAATTCATGAACCAAGAAATATGCTTCTAATATATTCAACCATCTATCTATGGCATCTACATCTATTTGACCCTCAAATATGGAAATGTCAAAGTTTACTTGTACCTTAAAGGGAGTCGTGCCTCCAAAGTGGCTGCTCGATGCAGATGCGCTGCCGATGGGCAGTTGTTGAAGGATCCGGGCAAAGTTATCCATCATCGTGTTCCTTTTTTTTTCGAGGGCCTCCTCGAGCAATATTTTGATAGGATATCCTGCTCCCTCATCTTTATTTTTATCCCCCATGGGTGTCGATCGGGGTTTGCGAGGTTGATCTTGCAAAGGTTCCACCAGATCGAGCCCTAACTCCTTATACCCTGACCTCATTGGGGACATGCAAAAAAGAATTGAGAAAAAGCAGACAACTCTGATACCACTGATCTATATTTATGTAGGAAAAAAACATAATACACATATAACTATAAATACAAATATGTATGGAAATAACACTTCATTTCATTAATATCAAAGAACTGAAATTTTCTTACAAACAGAATGGAAATAAACTAGCTAGGGCGTTGGTAGCTTATCTCTGAGAAGAGATGTGGTGGCTACAGGCATCTGAACTGAGTTACAATGAGGCTTGAGGGCCTATTTATTATTTAGAAACAATGGAAAACCCTAACCCTAGGAGATGAAGCGCAAAAACTATGGGCCCCGTTTGGGTAAATTGGTGTTTCAACTTCCCGGGGATGTAACTTTGGCATACGATCTCCGTTTGATGTGAACCATACCTCATTAGAAATATCTATTCGAGTACTAAAACTTTTGAGTGAGAAACCTTGGTCCATATATCCATGTTGCTTCTAGTAAAAACGTCATTTAGGGCCTCAAAATGACTTCGGAAGTTCAAGACCCGAAAACTGCTAAAAATAGGAAGTTGTGCCGAAACTGAAAAAATGAAAGAGAAAATGGTGGGGCCCCAAGTGGAATAGGTGGGTAGCCACCAATATCCACCTGGATCAGCCTTCAAGGCTAGCACGTTATTCATACATGGATTATGAATATTTGTAAGACTATTCTGCAGATGTTTTTATTTCATGTTTTCTTTCATCTGTGCTAAATTAGTTTAAATATTTTGGTTATTTTAGTACTTATCTTATTGAGAATGTGCTAAAATGGTTTTTATTATTGTCCCATCCTTGTCGAGTATTCCATAGGATACTAGAAATATCTTTCTCATTCATTGGTTGTAATGACTATCACATCTCTTGAGGACTATTTCGCTGGATGTTAGACAAATCCTTCTTGTTTGTGTGTCTCTCTTTGATACATCTACAACCAAACACTCACAAGGAACTCCTTTCTTTTCAAAGGCACTATTTCATCCTTCTCTCTTACTGATAGTTAGAGGCAAGGAAAATATTTAAGAATTTGGAAATTGGGCCATATTCTGGATGGGACTCCTACACCAAACAATGTGAGGTTTAATTGGGAATTCATCTCAGGGAGATCCCCTAAATTTTTGTGAATCCAACACCATTAACATTTATCGTGCTAGAAGGAGTGAAGCCAGTTTTTTTATGGCTAATAACCTCACCAACCCTAATCTTACATCTTCCGGTCAAGGAAAAAACATTCACAATAACTCCCCTACTCGCATTCTTGAAGTTGGTGAATCTTTTCAGCCCAGGATAAAAAAACTTGTGAAATATCTTACGATAAAGTTCAGGCCATTCATCACGCAACTTGTTAGTTTGCAATAGCTACTAGATTGATTTCAAGAGTACACAACCTTCCTTATTTTTCAAAGAAGAACCCAACCACTCCTACCAGGATAGTAGTTTCTACAATTAAAGATTTTTTTTCGCCACCCTTGAAGAATTAATAGATTCTGTGGAGAACAAAAATAAATCAGAACAACCTACACCATACAATGGTGGTGATGGATATAACTTTGTACTCTCAGACGATATTTTTTGCGGTTTGGGAGGTGAAGAGGAAGAGGAAGAGGAACCATCAGATTCTGATAAAGAGGAGGCATAAAATGATGAAGATATGGTGGACCAAGATCTAGATTGGATGTCTGAGGGCCCACTCACACTTTTGGGTGTTCTACATAATTTTCCAAGACATCCAGAAAATATTTTAACAAAGAATGACCCTGAAAAAGCAATGAAAGCGGAGGAATAGATAGAAAACTTCTACCTACATCTAGAAATTCTATTGGTATGCTATGGTGATGTTTTATGTGGAAATTTTTCAATGTAATTTAGATGGCATATCAGTTTTATGGTATCATATTCTTCCTCCGAATTCCATCCTGAATTGCAAGGGGTTTAAGAATATTTTTCTTGAAAAATGCGTTGATGAAAAAACCCCTGCCATGTTGTTGAAAGAGATGGGTAATATCAATATGGAGCACAAGGAGAAGGTGAAAGATTTAAATCAGAGGTTTAACCATATTTTGAATAAATTCCCAGCAAAAAAAAACCTCATGACTCCATCACCATTGATTACTATACATGTGCCTTGCCAACAAGAATCATGCAGTTCGTGAAGAGAATTGTGAAAGAAACTCTTGCAAAGAACTATGAAGAGGAAATCATGGTTGAAAGGACTTGCATGTGATTAGGGTTATTGTAGATGATGAACTAGAAAAATACTCCAAAGACACAGGAAAAAGGTCTTCAGCCTCCATAAGAAAGGCCAAGGAGAAAGAAGTTGTCGAACTTGAGAGCTTGACCTGCACCATCAAGACACTGTCAAATGAGTTGGAAGAATTGAAACAAAGGTCAAGCAAGACTACCATGAGAATGAAGACTCCCAAGATCAACTTTCTAAGAATGACTGCCAACTCTAGCAGTAGCAGCAACCAACCAGCTATGTATGCGAAAATATCGAATGTTGTGTTGAATGTTGAGAGTATGGCATGGATCAGTACTATTCGGTTCACCAAGAACATCATTAAAAAAATAAATTCCCACAATGGAACCACAACATGAATGCTCTTTATATGCACTACATTGACACAATACGTTTTTGATGAGAAGATTGAGCCCGCAAATGAAAAGGAAGAAAATTCTATGATCAAGGAAACTCCAATTGTGGGACATGTAGTGAACACATTCATTTGCATACTTCCGAATGAAAAGAGCATTGCTGAGAAATAACCTTCGAGCGATGGTTGGGCCTAGAAGTAGAATAAATAGTATAGTTTTAGAAGCCAAGGGAAGACCACTAAACAAGATTTGACATAGCATAAATTTAAAAATTTGTTAAGGAAGATCAATCTGCTCATCAACTCAACTCAGAACACTCAAAGTAAGTCTAGAAATGTATTCATGATGAAAAGTGCTTTCGAAATCATTAAGAGTAATTCCACCACTTTGGAAGTTACAAACCAAGTTACTCCTCGAGACACTTCAAAAATGTCTCCCACTTTGGATTACAACATAGTTGAAGAAATGAAGAAATCTCACATGAATATCTCACTTTTCACATTAACAAAGATAGTGAGCTATAAGGACATGATCCTATGTGCACTTGGATAGTCCACCTCAGGTAATGATGCTTCTTCACAGAAGGGATCAGGTATGTCCTATGGTCCCCTCGAAACTATACTTAATTATTTAATGATAACTACAAGAACACTTTTCCCTCAATTTTTGTTAACATTTGGAATTTTCAATTATAATGTACACAGTTTCTTAGTTGATTCAAGTGCATCGGTGAACATAATTCCATTATCTGTCGCAAAAAAAAATCAACACAGAATGGGATAAAATAGATGCACAAATCATTCAGTTGGAAAGGATTCTTTTCCATGTGATTAGTGAACTCAGGAATGTGCTTATTCACTTATCATCTGATGATTGAGTTCACCAATGTATAATTGTAGCAAGTGTGGAAATTTCGAAAGCATATATTGTATTGTTGAGAAGAGATTGGTCTAGCAAGCTACAGGGATATCTTTCTATGGACTGGTCACATTTATGGCTTCTATACAAGGGAAAAAACAATCAAATCTAAGTGAACTCAGAGTGATACATGAAACACATTGTTACTCCCTTCGATGGTAAGAATGAACCAATGGATTTCATGGATCTAATATTCGTAAATTTATTTTCGGAAATTGATCTAGGGTGTTGTCTTGCTCATCTAGCCCTAGTTCCACCAGATACACAGTTGGATCTCCTTCCTAGTCAAATTGGTGATAATTACATTTTTACAGTTAGTAGTAGTAGTAGTAGTAATAATAGTACTAGTGTAGCATGTATTCCTTGTGCATGAGATACATGGGCATTTTATTTTGATGGTTCAAAAATGCAGGAGGGATCTGGAGCTGGTTGTGTTTTAGTAGAACTATGAAAGAGGAAAAATATGATCTCTATCAACTTGTAATTCGAGTGCATGAACAACACTGGAAAATACAGAGCACTCATCTTGGGTTTGCAAAGAGCCATCGACCTCAACGTTGCAGGTCTCAAAGAAATAGGTGACTCAGAAATTGTCATACGATAGGGATGTGATGCTATACACTATGTGTCCCCTCATCTAAAAATTTATCAAAAAGAGGTATTGAATTTGAGTTCGCATTTCCAATATTTTAAAATTATTTATGTTCCTAGAATATGAAACACAACTGTAGTTGCATTGGAAAATGCTACTGCTAGATTATCACTGCTTAGGGAAAATTTTCCTATAGAGATTCTTTATAATCCATCCCTCCCTGAAAATATTAATAATTTATGCATTTTCAATGATGACCAATAAATAATTCACTTTATGGTGAACACTGATGTATTCAAGGACACAACTATCGACAAACATGAGAATAAGAAAGCATTGTAGGATGCAACTTGCGAAAGCAAAGAGAAACCCATGTCGAAAGGTGTGGTATCATAGGAAAATTTGTATGATTTGAAGAATCTCTTTTGAGGGGAAGTAAATGTAAATACCCATAGCTCAACGTTGTCGCATGAGAAAATAAATTTGGGAACAAAAAAATATTTGAAGTTTTTCAATCTTGGTACTTGCTACACATCATAGGAGCGATAATATTTTATTTACTTATTCAAGTAGTAAAGAGATGTGTTCGCGTCGACATTCGACGAGCTCAAAACTTGTGACACATGAATAATCAAACATGTATTTCCAATCAAATAAGGGGCCAAGCCTTTTCAACTAAAGCTATGGAAGTTACATCCGATGCTTGAGCCTCTGATTCAAAAGGAGCTAATGAAATTCCTAGATGCTTGGTGTTATCACCCAAATTTTTTTTTTCAAAACATCATTGTGTCAGTTCTATTTTTGGTCATGATTCTAAATTGGGTTTATAACTCAATTTAAGATTTGGTTAAGGGTAGATTATATTTTTATAAGTTTAAGGGTCATGATTAAGTTCAAATAAAGTCCTTTCAAGGTCCATTCATTGTCAAAAATCCATATTTTCCATTTGGGGATCATTCCATAAGGTTTTGGGTCAAAATTATACAATTAGCCAAGAATTCTCAGTTTTGTAGTGCCACTAGTTCAAAAAAGTGGATTTGTGCTACGAAAGGGCTAATAGTTTCATAGCACAAACTGGGAAAAATACACCGTGGGCACTACGAAAGCGCGGTTTCTTAACCATCTTGTCATTTGAGTTGAAATGTGTCAGAATCCATTGGGAAATGATAGGTTAGTGGTTTGATGAGTCAGTTAGTGATGAGATTCAATGTACTTACCCATATTATAGTCATCAATGTCATGATAGGGTATGAATGAGGCATTGAGATGACATTTCAAATTCAAAATATTACTTAATTGGGTCATTCTCATTTCCTTTCCTCCATTCAAATGTAAGAGCTCCTATTGAAGTGTCAAGCCAAACCTATGTTTGCTTCATACAAAGCTCTTCTTCATCCTAATCAAGAGAGGTTGTTTCATATTTTCAAGCCAGGCTATTTCAAATTTTCAAGCGAGGTCGTTTCATATTTTCAAGCGAGGCTGATATCAACTATTAAAGTGAGGCTGTCGGTTTTTCCTGAGAAGCATGACAGAGGAAAATAAATTCCACAGAGGGGGAAATTTATTAAGATATAAGCATGAAAACATGAAGGCCATAATTGAAGACCAAACAGTGATGGATGCTTTTACCAAAGTAGGTTCTCTCCGGTTTTGTGAAAAGCTGCAGGGTTGCCACACAGAGGTGTCTAAAGAATTTGCATTACACTTCAATGGAAAAAATACCAAAGTTGGGATGTTAAATGTGCCAATTACACCTGATATTATTGCTTCTGTGACAGGAATACCAA
Organism: Pinus albicaulis; assembly: GCA_034641835.2. Lineage (NCBI taxonomy): Eukaryota > Viridiplantae > Streptophyta > Pinopsida > Pinales > Pinaceae > Pinus > Pinus albicaulis. Next base: position 1,513,283,532 of record CM076579.1, on the reverse strand, counting down.
GGGGGCATGAAACTTGGTTTAAAGGTTTTAAATTTGATATGGAACCATGCAAGGAATTCATGAAAATTGGGTATGCAGATATGGACCTAAATAATGCAATACCTAGGAGCTGCATCAAACAAACCTATGAAAAGTTGTTGTTCAACATTAAAAGGTACTTTACATTTGAAGGCAGATACCATAAAGTCTACACATATCATTTCAAACTGCTTCTGCATTTCAGAGGTAAAATTTCACTTGATTTGCCATTTTATCTGCATAGGAGTCTTGCCAAAATGGCTGACAAAGTACAAGAAAAATCTGATAGTTGTGAAACATCTTTTTTTCATCATGGTTTGATGAAGTTGTTGGTTTTGAATGAGATTCAGAAAATAGGCAGAGATTAATCCTCCTTTTTATTTATGAATGGTTTTGAGCTAGAAACCTTAAAACTAAAGGAACTCCTTCACCACCAGTAGCAGAGTCTAGTAAACTTGTAGTGGAAAAATCAAAGGAATTTGTGAAACTGAAACCAAGAAAACAAGTTGAGAAAAGGATAGAGCAAATACAAGTGCTTATTTCACCAACTCCATCACCTGCAAAATAGAGGACAAAAAGTGTTAAAGAGGCAAAACATAAAAAAGACAGTAGTTTCAGCTTCAAAGGATAGCTCAGTGATGAAAGGAAACTTAGATGACATCCTTCATGCAATTGATATAGAAGAGACACCCATTGTGCAAGCTGACTTCATTGGAGTAGATGAACACAAACATAAAAAGGTTAAGTCTGTAAATAAGCTTGAGTTGAGGGAGAAAATGCGGCCTTTATCTTTCAAGCAAGGAAACATTTAACTAGGCATGCTAAGAAACTCAAGGAAGTCCAAGAATCTATTGAAACAGTTAAAGTCCCTGAAAAAGTGGTTGATCTCTCATCACCAACAATAGAACATGCAGCCAACAGAACAGTGAAAGGAAAAGAAGAAATGACAGAGTGTCAACATCTTGAGGATAAGATGAGGTTAGAAAACAAAAAAATTACTATGATGAGAAAGAGAGCTAGGAAGCATGGTATTGAAAAAGAAGAATTCAAAAGAATGAAGGCACTGTGGGAAGGCCAAACAGGTTTTAGGTCTGAAACTCCAAATAGTGCAGAACAAATTTTCACATGGACAGTTCCAGCCATCAAGGAAGCTAAATTTTTCAGAGTAATCAATACTCACTTGAGAGCCAGAAACAAAAGACTAAGAGATCAAGTGGAGAACTTGGAACAACAGTTTAATTTGACTCAGGATGAGTTAAAAATCAAAGGTGAAAAATGACAAATCATTAAAAGGTCAAAAGATAAATCAAGTGAAAATGAAGAAGGAATCTCATGAAGACTGTTATGAAGTATTTTTCACTTGATATTTTGTTTTAAATATTGGAAGCAGGCTAGTTTTAAGTTTTGGTACATTTAAAAATTTTCATTTTTGAAAATTTTGAACAAAACTGCTCACTCAGCAGTTTCGTAGCGCCAACGGTGCAAAAAGAGTGAAAAGCGCTACGAAACTGTTGTAGCAAATTTTTTTTCACCCTTTCTCTTAAATTTTTGAAGCCAAAAAATGTGGATTATGACCTGAAATTGCTAGGGGAGTTGTGTTAAGTTTCAAGGAAGGTAATCCTGGAGGAAAGGAATCGGAATTTAGAAGAAAAATAGTCAAAAAGGTTGTGCTACGAAAAGTGCTACGAAACTGTGTTGTTTTCGTAGTGCAGGTCTATTTCAGCAAATTTGAACAGTTTGATGATGGATTTGGATAGCTAGGACTTAGGAAGGTTTTTAGACAGGTGCTACTTAATTTTCTAACAACAAATAACCTCAAAGTGATGGGTTTAGGATGGTCAAAGTGTCTCAAAAATACAAAGGATCCTATGCCTAGAAAACAGGGGACAGTTTCCTAGTTTAATGGAGATCAACATTATGGTCATAAAGTATTGAAGCTTATCATCTGTATTCGACCATATGTGAATACACTTGGAAAAGGATGTAATTTAGTTCAGATAAGGTTGTTATAAGTAGACTTAATGAGTTTGAATCATATTTGTAATAGGATTGTGTATTAGATTTGCAGTTGTCTTTTTGTAATAAATACCATGTCATGTTGTTAGGCAAGGTGTCAAGAGTCATGATTTCAATGTATCTAGCTCACGATAAGGTTATCTTATGATGTAAATGATATATAAATCATCAAGCAGTCGAATTAGAAAAAGGTTGAAATTTTTTAGCAAAGACTGTGTTTATTGTATGTGATTAGTTTTTAGCTTAATATAGAGAATTTTACTTAGCCAACTTGAGATTCATACAGAGTTATAGTGTGTTCTTGTTCTAATTGTATCCTTTTACTATCCTATTGCAGTGGTGTTTTCTTATGTTACTCATAATTCATCTTTGATGCTATGACTTCCTATATATGCAAACTGACTGTGTTTTCTACTATTTCACATGTGTATATTCAGACTAAAACTCTAATATGCCTCAACTTCCATGCTGAGTAGATTGATTGGTTTTACTGAAACTATTTTGACTCCATAAGCCCAATGTGCACTTGCTACTATAATTTACAACCAATTGTTATCATTTATTTGCTTATTACCCCACATAGAGTTAGCCATCTACATTTTTATTCAAAATTAGTAATGCTTGAGAGAGCCCTTTCAGGTTGAGGAGGCTAAGCCTCAATCAAAAAGTTGGTTTGAAATAGTTACACAAGATTGATTTGATGAGCAGCCTATCAGATCTGATTTTTGTGATAACATTTTGGTGCATCTACTGGGAGCCTAAAGATTACTCATTCCCGAAATTCTGAAGCTGAAATTCTGAAGGTAGCAGGAGCTCGAGAAGTTGTTTGAGGCTGCATCTACCTTGGTGACTCCATTCAATTTTACATGATTAAAGGTGGCTTCGAGAAGGAGATATACAAGGAGAAATCTTGACCCCAATCCACCTACCATCGTGGACAATCCAAACACCATTTCAAGAGGCAGTCAAGGCATTTAAGAAATATTAGAAATATCAGGTACTCCATCTCATTTGAAATTGTTGTCCTCTAAAATATTAAGAAGTCCTGAAGACAAAAGAGTTGATGATAAAAATTCATGAAGTTTTGTTTAGATCATAAACTGAAAAAGAGCTAATTGAAATTATCTTAGAGTTGCATAAGGGAGGGATTGATACCTCAGCTCTAGTAACACAGGAATACAAAGAAGAATTTTGGGAAGCTATTACTTCTGAGTTGTTGTTGGAAAAAGAGTCTTTAGATAAACTGAAAGAGCTAGATCCTTTTGAAGTCTTGTTGAAAAGTAAATCTGGTTTACCTCTTCCAAATTGGAGTTCAATTGTTAGTGGACCACAAAGACCAAATAGTCCTCCTCATAATAGTTCTTCATCCTCTTTTTCTACCATCCCTAAAGCTACTACTGTCCCTTTCACCATGGCTGGAATTGTACCTCCTCCACCTGCTGCACCTGCTAGATATGCTCCACTTGTCCTTCCCGCTATTTTACATGACCTCCCTAGGAAATATGCTGCTAGAATACAAACTTGGGGAAGTGATGAAGAAATCACAGCAAAAGAACATGTAGATCAATTCAATGATTTTGTAGACAGGGAGGAGGTTGATTATGAAGATGTGAACTTGAGATTATTTTCTCAAAGTTTTACCAGTGAAGTTAGGAAGTGGTTCAAGGCTCTAACTCCTGGAAGTATTAATAATTGGAATGAGTTCGAAGATAATTTTTTAAGAAAATGGGGAAATAAAACTAATCCTGTACAAGCCCTCACTGAATATAATAGTCTTAGAAGAGTTGTTGATGAATATGTCCAAAACTTTTCAAAAATATTTAACAAGGTTTTTGACTCTATTCCAGCCCATTTAAAACCTCCAGAAGCCTTAGCTCAGATGAGATATGTCGAAGATTTTGACTATGAATTTTATATACTGCTGAGAGAAAGAGAATCCCCTACACTTGCTGAAATGAAAAATGATGCAGTGAAGGTAGAGGATAACATGATAGCAGCCAAAAAGTCAAAAATGGGTAAGACTAAATTGAAAGAAGAAGAGAAGCCTTCATCTTCTACCTCTGATGATACATTTGAATCAATGATGAAAACTATGGAGAAGTTGATGGATAGGCCGGCCCTTATGAACACCTCTACTCCCCTTGTACAACATGAACCTCAATTTAGAAACCCCCAATTCAGAAGACCTCAAAACTAGCAAAGGCCAAAAGAAAATATAAATCAGCAACCTGATCCTCCAGTGAGACCTCCTTTCCAGTAGAATTTGGTTGATGAAGAAGATGAACTTGAAATTCCTGAGGAGTCTATTCATTATTTTGATGAAGAAATGTCAGGAATTTTCTTGACTAAAGAAGAGCATGATGAATCAAATCTAGTTAACCATGGAGAGGAACCATCAAATTGTTTCAAGGGGTATCAACATGCTATTTTTGAGATGCAAAAGAAATACAATCTCAGGAATAGGAATGTGCCTATCATTTCAAACAAAACACAGCCTGAGAAAGACATTCCTAAGGCTGTTGAAACCAAAAAGGATACTCCAAAGGCTACTGAAGGTAAGAAATATATTCTACTACCTCCTATCAAAGAAGCTGAAAAATATTTTTATGTTTTTAGCCTTGAGAATGAAATTTCTAAGATCAAAATATCAGTCCCATTTGGTGAGATTCTAGGTAAATGAATATAGAAGCAAGATTGTTAAAATGTTGAATTCATAACCTAAAGCTGCTGATATTTTGAATTTTCAAGAGGATTATCCGACCATATACTTGGGTCCAAGGTTGGAAGATGAACAAAATGAGGAGGTGCCTCCTTTTTATGTGAGTCTTAGCATTCATGACATGACACTACATAACTCTATGTTGGATTCAGGGGCCTCTCAAAATATTATGCCCAAAGTAATCATGGAAAGGATGGGGTTAGAAATAACTAGACCATATAAGGACTTGTTTTCTTTTGATTCGAAAATAGTTAAATACATTGGTTTAATTAAGGATGTTGTTGTTGGTCTAACATAAGTTCCTGCTAAGACAATGGTCATGGACATTGTAGTAGCAGACATTCCACTGAATTTTGGTATGTTATTATCAAGATCATGGGCAGCGAAAATCAAAGGCACAATGTAGATGGACCTTACCTATGCTACCATTCCTATTTTTGGTGAGAAAAGGAGATTGTATCGAGAGACAAGAATGGCTTACATAGTGAGCAGTAAAGATAAACCTCAAAATTTTCCAATTTATGCTCTTGATAATGAACTTGGATCTGCCATTCTTTTCAATGAGTTAACTAACGAAGCAGGGCATGAGAAGAAAGCAGAAAATCAACAATATGAAATTCAGCAGTCCGAAAATCAGCAAACAGAAAATCAATAAGTCAGTGATAAGAAGGCGGAAGGATGGTGGTCTTTGCATTTTTATGGATCAGCAGGAAGAGAGGGGGCATGAGCAGGGATTTGGATTACAAGTCCAAGTGATGAGAGTAAGTTCTTTTCCTATAAACTGAACTTTTATTGTACGAACAACATGGCTGAGTATGAGTCCTTGATTTTGGGTTTAGAAGTTTTGAAAAGAATGAATGCTCAAAATATTTCTATTTTTGGAGATTCAGAATTAGTCATTAAACAAGTTGAGGGTGCTTATCAAACAAAGGATATAAGGATGACAGCATATAGAAATTTAGTTTTGGACATGTTGGAAAATTTCTAAGCTTATTCTTTTGTCAAAACTAGAGACCAAAACTCCATTACTGATTCTCTTGCTGTCTCCGCAAGTCTTTTCATCATTCCCATACATTCCACTGAAAAATATGAGGTTGAAGTTCGCCATAGACCAGATATCCTGGACAATATTACTAATTGGAAAGTTTTTGAGGATGATCAACAGGTGAAGAACTTTATTGAGCTAAAAGAAGAGTTTGAAAATACACAAGTAGATCAACAAAATATGCTTTTTGAATCTAAAGGAAATTCTAAACTTTTGCAACTAAAGAATAATTCCATACCAAAGGGTCTCATACCTCTTGAGAAACTTTTTGATCAGAATGATGTTTTTAAATATCCTAAGATACAAGATGGTGAGGAAGAAATAGAGAGTTGTAACCTTGGTACAGTAGCTATGCCTAAAATGATCAAACTTTCAAAGTTTCTTTCAACTAATATGAAGTATAAATATATTGAGATGATGAAGAAATTTATTGATGTTTTTTCTTGGAGTTATGCTGATTTGAAGAAGTATGATCCTTCCATTATTCAGCATACTATTCCCATTAAATAAAATGAAAGGCCTTTCAAGAAGAAATTGAGAAGAATTAATCCTCTTCTCATGCCACTGATTGAAAAGGAAATCAAGAAACTCTTTGATGCCAAGATCATTGTCCCAATCAGATTCTCAAATTGGCTTGCAAATTTGGTTCTGGTCAGGAAAAAGAGTGGAGAAATCATAATATGTATTGACTTCATAAATTGAATAAAGCCTCTCTGAAGGACAACTATCCTCTCCCAAATATGGATTCAATTTTGCAAAATATTGTTGGTTCTCAAAGAATGTCTGTGCTTGATGGTTTTTTAGGTTATAATCAGATCCTTGTACATCCAGATCACCAGGAAAAAATAGCCTCTACTACACCATGGGGCACTTTCATGTATGCCAAGATTCCATTTTGTCTCATGAATGATGGAGCTACCTTTCAAAGGGCAATGGAAATTTATTTTTCTAAAGAGAAGGACAAGATGGTGGTTGTTTATCTTGATGACATAATAGTCTTCTCAAGGAGGGAAGAAGATCACTTGAAACACCTAGAAAGAATTCTGCTGAAGTGTAGAAGGTTTGGTATCTCTCTTAATCCCACCAAAAGTATTTTTTCTTTTGCTTCATGTAAATTACTTGGAAATATCATTTCTAAAGATGGGATTAAGATTGATCCAAACATGGTCAATGCAATTCAGAAGGTGGATTTACCTAGAAGCAGGAAGGAGATTCAATCTTTCCTTGGAAATGTAAATTTTGTAAGGCGATTTATTCCTAATTTCGCTGAGATTGTGAAGGATATAACAAGGATGATGAAGAAGGGAGTTGACATTAAGTGGACATCAAAAGAAAAGCACTTTGTTGAGGAGATCAAAAAGGTACTCACACAAGCACCGGTATTGATCAGTCTAGATTTCTCAAAAGAATTTCTGGTTTTTACTTTTGCATCAGAAAGTACTATTGTTGGAGTTTTGTTGCAAAAGGAATAGCAAGGTATTGAAAAACCTATTTTCTTCTTTAGTAGTACATTATATAGCTCCAAGATGAAGTATAATATCCTAGAGAAGCAAGCCTATGCCTTGGTGAAGGCTATCAAAGATTTCAAAATTTATATTATGCATTCTCATATTGTGGCATTTGTTCCTAACATTGTTATGAAAGACATCCTCACCCAAGCTGATCCTGATGGAAAGAGGGGAAAATGGATTGTTAAATTGCTAGAGTATGATATAGAGATTAAGCCAACAAAATTGGTCAAAGGGAAAGGCTTAGCAAAGCTGATGGCACAGTCAAACTTTGACTGTCTTGACATAAATTTAATTGCAGAAATATCATAAATTTCAGATGAGGAAGAAGAACTAGTCCCTATTGAAGAGAAATACATCACTTCATATTGGTACAAGGAAATTGTTTTTTTCCTAAAACATCATAGAGCACCTGCTGAGCTAACAAATTCAAAGGCAAGGTTTGTAAAACTAAAATCTTTGAGATATTGCATTTATGACAGAAATCTGTTTTGGAAGGATGCAGGAGGTATTTTGTTGAATTGTTTACTAGAAGAGGAGGCTAATAAAGTGATTGAAGAATTCCACAAAGGAGATTGTGGAGGTAACCATTACTGGAAGGCCACAGTGAACAATATTATTAGAGCAAGGTAATTTTGTCCTACAATGTTTAAGGATGTCTACAAAATTATTGCTGTCTGCCATGAATGCCAGATTTTATATGGTAAGAAGAAGTTTGTACCTTTACCTTTAATGCCTATCTATGTAGAAGCACCATTTTAGCAGTGGGGACTAGATTTTATCGAAGAGATTCATCCATCATCATCAGGTCAAGATCGCTGGATTCTCACAGCAACTGATTACTTCGTCAAATGGATTGAAGCAATCCCAACTAGGCAAGAAAATGATTCTATGATTATTTCTTTTTTGGAAAATATTATCTTGTCTAGATTTGGTTACCCTATGAATATTATAACTGATAATACACAGGCATTTAAGTCTAAGAAGATGATCAATTGTTGTCATCAATATCATATTACTCTTTGGCATTCTACTGCATACTATCTACAAGGTAATGGTCTTGCTGAATCTTCTAACAAGAGCATTGTGAGGATCATTAAAAAGGTGTTGCAGGAGAATAATAAGGCATGGAATTTGAAGATGAAGTATGCCTTATGGGTTGATAGGATATGCACAAAAAGATCAATTGGAACCTCACCATATGAGTTGGTATATGGGGCTGAGGCTATTTTTCCTACATCTCTAGGGGTACCTGTCATGAGGCTGATTCAAGGATTAGAAGAGGAACCAAATGCCATCCAGAGGAGAATTAATCAACTAATAGCTCTACAAGAGAATAGGAATGAAGTTTATGAAAACAATCAACAATCTCAAAAGAGAATCAAGAGGACATTTGATAAGAAGATCAAAGAATAAAGTTTTCAAATTCAGGTTGAAGCGCTGAAATGGGAGGCCAGAATTGAAGAGAAAGGCAAACATGGTAAGTTTGATAATTTGTGGAAAGGTCCTTTCAAGATAGTTGCTTTTCATGGAAAGAATACTTACATACTGTAGGACATGGATGGAAAATCATATGCTGGAGGGCCTGTCAATGGCAGGTTTTTAAAGCATTACTCTTCCTAAAATCTATTTGATCATTCATGTCATTGTACATATTCCATTTTGTGATTTTTTCTGCTAATAATGACAAACTAAATCAGCAAGCTTGAGCCTAAGGTGAAGGCCATTAGAGCTTGAGGAGAAAGCTTAGAAAATTCAAGGTTTTTTCAGTTTTGGTCAAGAAAATGGATAGCAGCACTGAACTACTGGTTCTTAGTGTACCACTGGGGCACACTATCCCAGGTGGAGCCACTGTTATGACCCAATTTTTTTTTTTCAAAACATCATTGTGTTAGGTCTGTTTTTGGTCATGATTCTAAGTAGGGTTTAGTAGTCAATTTAGGATTTGGTTAAGGGTAGGTTAGATTTTTATAAGTTTAAGGGTCATCATTAAGTTCAAATAAAGTCCTTTCAAGGTCCATTCATTGTCAAATATCCATATTTTCAATTTGGGGATCATTCCATAAGGTTTCAGGTCAAAATTCTGCAATTAACCAAGAATCCTCAGTTTCGTAGTGCCGCTAGTTCAAAAAAGTGGATTGGCGCTATGGAAGCGCTAATATTTTCGTAACTCAAACTAGAAAAATACATTGTGGGCACTATGAAAGCGCTGTTTCTTAACCGTCTTGTCATTTGAGTTGAAATGTGTCAGAATCCGTTGGGAAATGATAGGTTAGTGGTTTGATGAGTCAGTTAGTGATGAGATTCAATGTACTTACCCATCTTATAGTCATCATTGTTATGATAGGGTATGAATGAGGCATTGAGATGACATTTCAAATTCAAAATCTTACTTAATTGGTTCATTCTCGTTTCCTTGCCTCCATTAGAATGTAAGAGATCCTATTGAAGTGTCAAGCCAAACTTGTGGCTACTTCATACAAATCTCTTCTTCATCCTAATCAAGCGAGGCTGTTTCATATTTTCAAGCGAGGTTGTTTCAAATTTTCAATCGAGGTTGTTTCATATTTTCAATTGAGGATGATATCAACTATTCAAGTGAGGCCATTGCTTAATATATGAGCCTGAAAACATGAAGGCCATAATTGAAGACGAAATAGTGATGGATTATTTTACTAAAGCAAATTGTCTCCGGTTTTGTGAAAAGCTGCAGGGTTGCCACACACAGGTGTCTAAAGAATTTGCATTACACTTCAATGGAACAAATACCAAAGTTGGGATGTTAAATGTTCCAATTACACCTGAGATTATTGCTTCTGTGACAGAAATACCAAGGGGGCATGAAACTTGGTTCAAAGGTTTTAAATTTTATATGGAACCATGCAAGGAATTCATGAAACCTGAGTATGCAGATATGGACCTAAATAATACAATACCTAGGAGATGCATCAAAGAAACCTATGCAAATTTGTTGTTCAACATTCAAAGATACTTTACATGTGAAGGCAGATACCATAAAGTCTACACACGTCATTTCAAGCTGCTTCTGCATTTCATAGGTAAAATTTCACTTGATTTGGCATTTTATCTGCATAGGAGTATTGCAAAAATGGCTGACAAAGTACAAGAAAAATTTGATGATTATGAAACATATTTGTTTTATCATGGTTTGATGAAGTTGTTGGTTTTGAATGAGCTTCAGAAAATAGGCAGGGATTGGTCCTCCATTTTGTTTATGAATGGTTTTGAGTTGGAAACCTTAACCCCAGCTAGAAACCATAAAACTAAAGGAACTCCTTCAACACAAGTAGCAGATTGTAGTCAACCTGTAGTGGAAAAATCAAAGGAATTTGTAAAATTGAAACCAAGAAAACAAGTTGAGAAAATGACAGAGAAGATATAGGTGCTTATTTCACCAACTCCATCACCTGCAAAACAGAGGACAAAAAGTGTTAACGAGGAAACAGAAAAAATACAGTGGTTTCAGCTTCAGAGGAAAACTTAATGAAGAAAGGAAACTTAGATGACATCCTTCATGCAATTGATATAGAAGAGACACCCATTTTGCAAGTTGACTTCATTGGAATAGATGAACACAAACATAAAAAGGTTAAGTCTGCAAAGAAGCTTCAGTTTGAGGGAGAAAAGGCATCCTTTATCTTTCAAGCAAGGAAACCTTTAACTAGGCATGCTAAGAAACTCAAGGAAGTCCAAGAATCTGTTGAAACAGTTATAGTCCCTAAAGAAGTGGTTGATCTCTCATCACCAACAGTAGAACATGCAGCTAGTAGAACAGTGAAAGGAAAAGAATAAATGACAGTGTCAACATCTTGAGGAGAAGATTAGGTTGGAAAACCAAAAAAGTTCTATGATGAGAAAGAGAGCTAGGAAGCATGGTATTGAAAAAGCAGAATTCAAAATAATGAAGGCATTGTGGGAAGGTCAAACAGGTTTTAGGTCTGAACTCTAAGTAGTGCAGAATAGTTTTTCACATGGACAGTTCCAGCCATCAAGGAAGCTAAACATGTCAGAGTAATCAATACTCACTTGAGAGCCAGAAACAGAAGAATAAGAGATCAAATGGATAAATTGGAACAGTAGTTGAAGTTGACTCAGGATGAGTTAAAAATCAAAGGTGCAAAATGACAAATCATTAAAAGGTCAAAAGATAAATCAGGTGAAAATGAAGCAGGAACCTCGTGAATATTGTTATGAAGTATTTTTCACTTGATATTTTTGTTTTAAATATTGGAAGCAGGCTAGTTTTAAGTTTTGGCACATTTAAAAATTTTTATTTTTGAAAATTTTGAACAAAACTACTCACTCAGCAGTTTCATAGCGCTAACAGTGCAAAAAGAGTGAAAGGCACTACAAAACTGCTGTAGCAGCTTTTTTCACCCTTTCTCTTAAATTTTTGAAGGGAAAAAGTGTGGATTATGACCTAAAATTGCTAGGGAGTTGTTTTAAGTGTCAAGGAAGGTAATCCTGGAGGAAAGGAATCATAATTTTGAAGAAAAATAGTAAAAAAGGTTGTGCTATGAAAAGCACTACGAAACTGTGTTATTTTCATAGCGCAGGTCTATTTCAACAAATTTGAATAGTTTGATGATGGATTTGGACAACTGGGACTTAGGAATGTTTTTGGACAGGTGCTAGTTCATTTTGTAACAACAATAACCTCAAAGTGATGGGTTTAGGATGGTCAAAGTGTCTCAAAAATACAAAGGATCCTATGCCTAGAAAACAAGGGGACAATTTCCTAGTTTAATGGAGATCAACATTATGGTCATAAAGTGTTGAAGCTTATAATATGTATTCGACCATATGTTCAGGTAAGGTTGTTATGAGTAGACTTAAGGAGTTTGAATCCTATTTGTAAGAGGATTGTGTATTAGATTTGCAGCTGTCTTTTTGTAATAAATACCATGTCATGTTGTTAGGCAAGGTGTCAAGAGTCATGAGTTTGATGTATCTAGCTCAGGATAAGGTTATCTTATGATGTAAATGATATATAAATGATCAAGGATTCAAATTAGCAAAAGGTTGAAATTTTTTAGCAAAGAATGTGTTTATTTTAAGTGACTGGTTTTCAGCTTAATACAGAGAATTTTACTTAGCCAACTTGAGATTCATATAGAGTTATAGTGTGTTCTTGTTCTAATTGTATCCTTTTACTAGCCTATTGTAGTGGTGTTTTCTTATGTTACTCAGAATTCATCTTTGATGCTATGACTTCCTATATAGGCAAACTGAATGTGTTTTCTACTGTTTCACATGTGTATCTTCTGACTAAAACTCTAATATGCCTCAACTTCCATGCTAAGTAGATTGATTGGTTTTACTGAAACTATTTTGACTCCATAAGCCCAATGTCCACTTGATAATTTAATTTACAACCAATTTTTATCATTTATCTGCTTATTACCGCACATAGAGTTAGCCATCAACATTTTTATTCAAAATCAGTAACCCTTGAGAAAGCCCTCTCAGGTTGAGGAGGCTAAGCCTCAATCAAAAGGTTGGTTTGAAATAGTTACACAAGATTGATTTGATGAGTAGCCTATCTGATTTGATTTTGTGATAACACTTGGTGTTGGCATGTGTTGTCCTTGATGGCAACCTACTTGATGAAGTAAGATGGTTGGCAATATGATGCAATGTGTTGTCCTTGATGGCAACCTACTTTATGAAGTTGTCCTTGATGGAAACTGACTTGATGAGTTGTCTTTGGATGGCAACCTACTTGATGAAGTTGTTCTTGATGGAAACCTACTTGATGAGTTGCCTTTGATAAGCAACCTATGTGTTAAATATGTAAGGATGATGTATCTACAGATCAGCTCAGAAGTAACAGAAGAAAGGAATTTCAGTATGTGCCAGAGAAATGATAAATAAGACATGTCACAAAGCATACGCGGGTTTGTAAAGGAAAATTAGAGTATGTACGCGGAAAAGTACGTACCAAGTAGCGTATGCCTATTTGCGCTCTAAATTTATAAAACCAGGGGACATTACCATGGTATTGGCCTACAGTATTGAGCGTTGGATTATCTATTTGATCCCGTCTAGGAATACCATTGGAAGTTGTGTGGTTTTGGCTCATGGTATTGACAAAGGCTAAATCTATATAAGGAGAAGAAGATCATAGTGCAAGAGAGAGAACATGTCTGGGTTTTTAATGAATACTTCACTCTGAAGTATATCTGTATGGAATGGGTAACTGTTTGTTGATTGATCTGAATTAATAATGCACCTATGAAGAAAGTGATGGTTTATTCTATTATTACTGCACATGTTTACTGCTTACTAAACATCTGATGAATGAATGATGTGATGATCTAAGTAAAGAATTAAATGCATAATTAGAGCTCTGGACATACACAAGTTTTCTTAAGGATATCCACGTGTATATGCGAGTTTTTTTCAGTAAAGTAGCGTATGGGTTTTAGAGAAATAAAAAGTCAAAAAGTTTCCATTCTGCTCTAAATACTGATTCACCCCCCCCTCTCATTATTTTTCCCAACACTTGGATCATATACAAAGTGTGACATTCTACTTGGGTATCAAATTTGGTCCCGGTAAGAAAGAAGTCTAGGGAAATCCAATTCTATGTCGATTTCTGCAAATTGAACTGCACCTCAAACAAAGAAATTTACCTTGTTCCATTGATGGAACATATACTACAAAAAGTATCAGAGTCAGATATTTTTACTTTGTTGGATGGGTATTTCGGTGATAACTAGGTTATAGTCTTAGAGCCCGCCAAGCTTAAGAAATTTTTTTGCACAAAGTGGAGTACAATCAAATGATCCAGAGAATGTTGTTTGGGTTTATCAATGTTGGTGAAAAATTTCAATTGGCCATGGAAATTACATTCCACAGAATAATTGGACAGTGCATGGTGGTCTATCTTGATGATGTCTTGGTGTTTTCTAAGAAACTATCTCACCACATACGCCATTTGAAGAAAATTTTCGAGCGATGTCACAAGTATGGGATATCCCTTAATCCCAAAAAGACAATTTTCATAGTGTCCGATGGTAACCTCTTGGGCCATATCATTTCCAAAAGTGGGATTAAACTAGACCCGGAGAGGGTTAAAGAAAGTATGCAGATTCCCTTCCGTGTGAACAAGAAAGCTATGTAGTCCTTCTTGGGGAAAATCAACTTCCTCAGCAAGTTCATCTCCTATCATGCTAAAATTTTGAATCCCATAGAGGAGATGGTAAAGAGGGATGTGATCTAAAAATGGTATAAGAGGGAAAATGATAAATTATCCCATATTAAGAAAGCTATTGCAGAAGCACCCGCTTTATACAACCCAAATTTCACTAAATAGTTTTTTCTCTACACTTTTACTTATAATACTTCTCTCAACATTGTGTTTATGCAAAAGGATGATCAGAACAATGAGTGACAAATATCTTTTAGGAGTGATAGGGTTTAAGGACTTGAACTCAAATTTTCCTCCATTTAAAAACAATCTTACATAGTATACAAGGTGGTGAAACACTTTTGACCCTATCTCTTGAAAAATCATTTTATTGTCATTTTTTTTCACCTAGCAGGCAGATCAATGTTTGTTCACCAAGAGTTAGGTGAGAGACAAGAGAACTGGATTACTGGTTTACAAGAATACAACTTAGAGTGAAATCTAGTTCACATAATAAAGGGCCACGGTATGTGTCAAATAACAATAGAAGTAGTGGATGCTAAAGAAGAATATCCCTATGTATGGAGAAGGAGTTGAAATGTACAATGTTGAGCCAACTCCTCCCACTATTATCACGGACTCTTGGTACACGGATGTTTGCCAATACCTTGATCAAGACACCATGCCCTCCCATTTATCCACATGATAGAAGAGGGCACTCATACTTAAAGCATTTCTTATCAATTGGTGCATGTGGTGATTTTCAGAAAGCACCATAATAGAGTATTGCTCAGTGCTTAAAAGTGCATTATTTATAGAAAGTATTGTGTGATCTCCAAGACAGAGAATTTGAGGGACATTTCATGGGTAACACAACCGCGCATAAAGTTATGTGGGCTAGTTTATACTAGCCTGGATTATTCAAAGATGCTCACACCTATTCCTACAAGTGTTTGGCCTGTGAAAGGTGTGTCGACTGAAACACAGACTCAGCTGCCCCATTGTAGCCTATTGCAGTGGAAGCACCATTACAACAATGGGGCTTGGATGTTATTGGAGAAATATTTATGCATTCATCAAATAAGAACCTCTATATTCTCATTGTTACAAACTACTTCATGTAGTGGATAGAAGAAGTTACCCTTAAATAGGTGAATGATCAAGAAATCATCAATTTTATTAAGCATTATATAATTTCTAGGTTTGGCATCCTGAATTCACTTGTATTTTATAGTGCACCATATTTTCATCGCTAAAATTATATTATTTTGTAGTATAAAATGGAATCGTATTGAAACATTAAGCTAACTACTATTATATGCAAGGGAATTGACTTGTTGAGTCCACAAATAAGAACCTTATATGTATCATAAAAAATACCATGTTCTCTGAACATAGGAACTAGCACTACGCTTTGGTAAATCCTTTATGAACTGAACGAGTCACACCAAATCCCTTCCTAAACTCCTCCCATTACTTCCTAGTGTATGGAAAATAATCCATCCTTCCTCCTAACATTTACTTTCCTTCTCTCCAACTTTCGCAAGAATCCAAGGGAAATCCATGCTTATCAGTTCAATGTAGGATATACACTCTTCACAAGCTATAGGACAAAAGGCTGAAATCTAAAGAAAAAATTCCCCTTCACCACAATCATATCAAGAGGCGGTTTGACAAGACGTATGTAGGGAGGAATAACTTCAATGTGGGTGACTTAGTTTTGAAGTGGGAAAATTACCCCGATGACAAAGGAAAACACACCAAGTTTCAATCCTTGTGGATTGGACCACTCACTTTTCACAAAAAGCTTATCCAACACACATATAATTATTTAATCACTAGACGATAGGATTGAAACTCTCCCAGTTAATTGACAAGGCTTAAAAAACTATTTTCAATGATCATCTCAGGCTATGCCTTACACTATGTACATAGTATTTTCTTGTTTGTTTGATTTCTATTTTTTTTTGTCATGTGAATAAGTATTGTGCATGAACTTGTTTTCCAAATTCTTAGTGTGTGTGTGGATGAAGTATAAAGATTCTTGTGACACTTCAACATTTGGCTAACCTTTGGTTTGTCTTCCTTGTGTTTTTTTTATCTTTTGGTTTATGAAGTTCATATGGAAATTACGATCCATACATGAGGAGAGTTTTGGTTAAACCATGAACTTTTGTATATTCAGGAAACATTATCACTAAATTCAATTTTTTATGTTTTTGTGTTTTCACACTTATCCAATTAGTAGAAGAGGAGAAGGGAAAAATACAAACGAGCAAACCTAAATCAGAGGTCTTTATATGCTTCTCTGAAGGAAAAAACTATCCTTCTCTTAATAATACGGGATCCCTCTTCCACCCATAAGATTAATAAGTGCCAATACATAGTCCTATAAAAAATATATAAATAAATGTGAAAGAAGAGAAAGGATTCTTACGTAGAGAGGTGAAAGAAGAAACTCCTTTGAGGTACTGACCAGGTTCGCTGGTAATAGAGAAATGTTTGTGTTCCTGTAGTGACTATGTCAGGGTACTCTGTAGGCCTACTAGCAGCAGAGAAACACCCTAGATGAAAATATATACTCTGAAAATATTAAGCTCGCGAACTTCACTACCCTTCCCAACTCGAAACATTGCGATATTACTGAATTTTATGTTGTGTTCAGCCGAGAAGGTATAAAGGGGATGACATCTATTCACAGGGTAATTTGGGAGACCAAAGTAATCTACACGATGAATCAATACTCCTTGAATATCCAAGACCCTACAAAAAAGAGTTAACCAAGGAAAAGAAGTTGGAATTCTATCAGTGTGTCACCAAGTGTTGCCGCTACTACAACACCCTCCAAAATTTTGTCCTACAGTCAATTTAAGAGCCTTCCTTGGTATTTTACATTGTCTTCGTAAGCATTGAAACTCATTTCATGTGTTTTCTTTAATTGTTTCGGTATCTTTTGCCAGTTAGGAAAAATGTTATATTTTCGCATGTTTGCTATCACACATTGTGTACAAGCCTATTTTGGTGGCTTCAAGAGGTCATATTTGTGTAAATGAGTTTTTATAACCATGTATACACCTGTCACACTCATTTCCAAAGTTTTAAGCACTAAAAATGTAAACTTTGAAACGGGAACATAAACGAGTACCCGCTTTTTTTAGGTAGCAAAAATCATATGATTTTGAAAAGTGTTGATTCAGAGTACTCTTAATTTTTTTTCAGCATGTTTTTGACACTTCCAATTTTCTTATGTACGAAGTATAAACATTATTTTTAAAATTTTATTGATTTTGAAAAGTGTTGATGCCAACATCATCCCCCTTTTTTAGAAGACTTATTTTTTACTTTAAATTTTAAAATATATTAAATGCTAATAATTATTTTCTAAATTTAATTTTTTTTGAAGTACTCGTCTTCTTCTTCTTCCCTAACATATTTTTTAATTGTTTTTCATGTTTGTTTTTTTTTGGTTTTTCTTTTCATCTTTTTTTTTGTCGTGAGTTCTTTGATTTTTTGCAACGTTAAAAAAAAGGTCAAAATTTTAAAGTTTTGATCTTCTATATAATTATATATTGTTAAATAATATTTCATTGTACATGAAATAATTGTCACCAAAAGAACAATATTTTTTAACAATTGACATCAAAATACACATTTTCAATATAAATATAATAGAAAAAATACACATTTTGAGACTTTTTTGCTAAAAGTGGCATGTCAAATAAACCATTTTTATACGAAAAATTAACAAAAAAAGTATAAAAATAGGAATTTTTATGAATTTTATGTCAAAGATTAATAATAATCATAGTTTTTTGAAAAATTAAATGATTCACAAAAAAATAAAGTGAAAATCACATAATAAAAATATTAAACATATAATAATAGTCTATGGTATAATAGCAGTCTATTGTACAATCTATGGGGTCGATTGTGGGTCGGGTCGTGCATTCGGCTGGGTCGCATCGGGTCAGAGTCATGTTATGCATTCAGGCCATGCGTTTGGGAGGCTCAGGTTGGGTCGTGCATTCAAGCAAGCCGGAGTTAGGTCTTGTGTTCAGGTCGTGCATTCGAGCAGGATGGGTTTGGATATGCGTTTGGGTGGGATGGGTCCGGTCGTGCATTCAGGAGGGTCGGGGTCGGGTCATGCGTTCAGGCGGGTCAGGTCTAGTCATACATTTGGGTGCGTTAGGGTTGAGTTGTGCATTCGAGCAGGTCAAGTCGGGTCATGCACTCAAGCAGGTCGGGTCATGCATTCGGGCAGGTCGTGAGATCGAGCGAGTTGAGTCGTGCATTCGGGCAGGTCAGGTTGGTTCGCGTGTTCAGGTTAAATCGAGTTATGCAGGGCTCAGTTGGGCGCCTCACAAACGCACGACTCAACTCGACACACCAGATGACCCAACCCACCCTAATCCACAACATGACCTGACCTGCCTTAATGCATGACCCAACATGCTTGAGTGCACGACTTGACCCGACGCACCTGAACACACTACCTGACCTAGGGGGGTTGATTCTTAGAATCACCCCCCTGTCAGGCAACCTGATCCCCCTAAACGCAAGACCCAACCCACCCGAATGCATGACATCACGTGACCCACCCAAATGTAAGACCCAACTCGCTCGAACACACAACCCAACCAAGGGGGGATGATTTTGAGAATCCGCACCCAACCAGGTAGGGGGACGATTTTGAGAATCAGCCCCCTACCAGGAAGGAGGGCCTATTTTCATAATCAGAATCGAACCCATACCAGGTAGGGGGTCAATTCTCAGAATCAGGAATCGACTCCCCTCGATATGGTCGTGCGTTCCAGCAGGTCGGGTCGGTTTGTGCGCTCGCGCGGGCCGAGTCGTGTCGTGCGTTCGAGTGGGTCAGGTCGTGGATTTGGGGTGTTTGGGTTGGTTTGTGTGTTCAGGTTGTTTGGGTTAGTTCTGGTCATGCGGGGCTCAAGAGGGCACCCCCTGTCTGCGTTCCTGCCAGCAACACAACAACACATGCCTTAAACGCACGACATGTACCAACTTTCCTGAACACATGACCCAACATGCCTAAATGCACAACTCGACACAGGGGGGCTGATTCTCAGAGTGAACCTCCCTGGGTAGGGGCATGCATTTGGGTGGGTCGGTTCTTGTCCTGCACTCGGGCGGGTCAGGTCGTGTGTTCGAGCCATTTGGGTCATGTCGTGTGTTCAGGCGGGTGAGGTCATGCATTCGGGGGGATCAGGCTACCAAGCAGGGGGCAATTCTCACATTCGCCTGAGTCAGGTAAGGTTGTGCATTTGGGTGGGTTGGGTCATGTTAGTCATCAATAATTTTTGCTATTTGGAGATTACTAAATATTGGTCCTAGATTTCTAAAAACAAGATTCCTGAATATGGTGAGTTTTGGAAATCTCACTGCCTTCATTATCCTTAAACCAAATTTTTCACTATTCTGCCATTTTTCCATTTCATGGTCACCCTACCACTCCTAAAAAACTCCTTATGGGCTTGTGTTACTCATCTCCATCCTATTTCCTAACTATAACCTTATCACTCTGTTTTTCCTTGCCCATAACCCCACTTTGCACCTAGACTCACCTAAATCTATGCCTTCCCATGTTCACCAGGTTCCTCAAGAATTGATGGTCTCAAAACCATCTCTGTAGGCTCTTTAGATAAATCAAGTACATTAGATTTTGGATCTTCAATACATTAATTTTTCAAACTCTGTTTTTACACTTGAAGACCCCAAGCCAAGTTTTAGTCAAAGACCAGGTCAAAGGATCCTCTCACTAGGTCATTAGGTTTTCATAGGTTTTAAGGTCATCATTGATGTTTTCAGCACTGTTTTTCCTATGCTAGAAGCTGGCTCAGATGTATTAGGAGATCAGCACATGATTGTCCAAGAAAGATAAAAAAATATCCTAAGAAGACCACTCTATCAAATTCAAGTTCTGCAAGAGGTAAATGAGAATTTTCACACTTCTGCAGGAGTGTTCAAAGGACTATCAACAGAAACTTGGTAAGGTAAGAGGTTTGCCCCTCAATAGAGACATTCATAGCAAGGAGAGGGGAAGCAGTTTGGTTTCAAGGAAAATAAGTTTGTTTGAGTTTGAAGGTCTAGTAGTGCACCAAGTAGTGATCCAATGCAGCCAATTACCTGAAGGAGACACACCAAACCAAACATAAAGAGGAGTTTATCAGAAACTATTGATGAAAAGGGAAAAGGGTGAGGTGAACTGAACAGAAATGAATGAACTTGAAAGGGCTATAAAGAACTGAGAAGACAACACTGATAATTGTTTTCAAGCATTCCACACACCTAGGGTTTTGGGAAGATGATCAAAGAAGGTGAAAGGCGTGGTTTGAACTCCATGTTGACATCAGAGAAGGGTTTCTGAAGATGTCTCTGTTTGAAAATATTCCAAATTTGTCCAAAGAAGTCTGTCATGCATCAAGATCAGTAAGAAAGGTGAAGCCTAGGTTTTCAATCACATGCCAAACATAAGATGACTTGAGTTCCAAGGTGAGAACAAAGAAGTTTTGGAGATAATGCCACTGTGTAAATTCCTAAGGTTGTCAAAGTGAATTTAGCATGCTTCAAAAATCAGAAAGGAAGAGTCACTTCAACTTTCTCATGACACATGCCGAGTGAAAGTGTTGAGGGACATAAACAAGCAAAATAAAATCAACCTTGTGACTCAGACAAAATCTGCAGAACAAGGAGGTAAAGAGTATCAGTGAGCAAGGTTTAAATTATCATTTTAAGCACCTACAGATTAGAAGTGGCCAACGAATGTAAAGGCATATTTTGAGCTCATAATGCATGTCAAAGGAAAATTTTTGAAGGTGTTAATGTGTGAAATCCCCCAGAAAATGTTCAAAAGAGCTTATGATGCTTCAAAAGGAAACAAGAAGGTCAAAGTTCATCATCTCAGCAAACCTGCTGAGCAAACAATGCAAAATGGTTGGTAAGAAAGGGTAAAAGGGATAAGTCCAATATTGTGAAGGAAAGCACATGAAACTTTGAAAACACTCTTGTGTGCAACCCTCCAAATAAAACATCAAGTGAAGGTGTCACCTCAAGGAGCAAGAGAAAAAGGCTACTTGAGTATTTTTGTCACCTACAAGCAAAATGTATAAAGAAATATCAGAAAAAGTAAAAGGTGTCTAAAAAAAACATTAGGGAAGTGGGTTCTAAAACTAAATATAAATACTTTGACTATAAAAGATCATCTAACACTCCAGAAAAGTCACTTTTTCGTTGTAAAGATCTTCAAAGGAATCTAGGAGAGAAGAATGTGAGTTTCGGGTCAAATTCGGGCAAGTTAAGAGGTGCTGCGTGTTTAGGGTGGCGAGCGCATTCAGAACCCGGTGTTGCACCCTTGTCAAAATATCCCTTGCAAATTTTCAAAGTGTTGTGCTCTTGCAAATACACGTTGTGCATTTGGCCAAACGCTGCGTGTTTTCCCAACAGGCCCAAAAAAGAGCGTCGATGTTGCATGCCTGGCTCAAGGCCCGACAACTCTGCTCGACTCGACCCATCATGGACATGCTGCGCGCCTGCCACCTAGCTATGCATTCAGCTCGACCCGGCCCATCATGCACACGGTGCAGGTTAAGGCCGACCCGACAGCACGTTCAACACGTTTGGCCAGGAACACCTCCACACCCTGCAGGAACTCAAAATTACTTTATGAACCCTCCAAAATTCTACCAGGTGTCCTCCTAGCATAGTGAGAGGTAAGTGGATGCCTTCTTTCATCTTCAAGTGTATTTTATGGTTTAAAATTAAATCAAGTTGGGAACCCTAAGGATAAAATATAAGTTTCATGCTAAAAGACACCACTGTTTGAGACACTCCTCCATCTCCATACTAAGAGCACACTGAGAGTTGCCTTGTTTAAAGATTATGCATTCATCTAGGGTTTTGCCTCACCCTCATTCACTCATCCCTCATTTGTATAAAGATGCCTTTTTCACCATCACTCCCTTACCCTTTTCCACATCAATTTCACAAGAAAAGCTAGGGTTTTTCAAAGGCAGTAGTGAGCAAAATCTCAAGGGAAGGAGGTAGTGCTAGTGAGGAGGGAGGTCAAGTGCCAAGGAGGAATCAACACAAAGGAGGAAGGATTAATAAGTTTGAACCTCAAATCATTGATGAGTTGGTGGCCTCTCCTATTTTTGTCACATATTTCCAAAATGTGGGATGTTTTCACTTTTGTGAAAGATTATAACAGGTACAAAGTCGTCCTGAGCTGACTAGGCTATTCATTATTAACCTACATGAAAAACAATCAAAATTTGCAAGGGTGACCTTTGAACTCTCCTCAGATGCCATTTCCAATGCCACAGGAATACTTGCTATAGGGAAAAAGTGGTTCAAATAGACCAATCTATACTTAAGCCACTATAAAACTTTCCTAAAGCCTAGATACAAAGAAGTCTACAAATCCATCCTTCCTTTCTCACATCTGCTGGAGAGACATGCACCTTTGATGAGACTGTTCATGAAATACTTTACATGTGAGGGAAGGTTCTCTAGGCTTTATTCTTATCACATTAGGATTCTCATGCACTTTACTAGCATTAGGATGCTGCACCTACCCTACTACCTCTATAGGAGTATTGAAAAGATGTCCTATATTGTACAAAAGAGAGCATATCCCCAGTAGATGTAGAGTCTCTTTCACCACTCTCTTTTCAAAATTCTTGTTATTAATCAATTGCAGCAGAAGGGCATCCCTTGGGAGGTTTTCATTTCCCATGAAGTATTCACCAACCCATAACCCCATCACCAGCAAAATTTTCCCTCATCATCTCATCCTCCTCTCCATAATCCTCCATCATCTCCTGCTGATCATGCCTCACCATCTACACATTTCCTATCACCTCAAGACAACCCTCCTTCCTCACCCTCTCACAATGCATCAGATAATGAAGGAAGTAACAATGAGCAGTCAAATGAAAATGAGGAAGAGGGTGATGATGGATCAAGAAAAAACAAAGCAAAAAGCATGGAAAATGAAGGTAGTGATGATGATGATGGTGGCAGTAAGACTAGGAGCCATGATGACAGTGAAAACAATGAGGCTCCTAGTGATGAAGAAGAAAGTGATGGAGTTAAAAATGAAGAAAGTGGCAAAGAAGACATGGAGGTAGATGTCAATAAGGATGAGGTAAATAATGAAGAAAGAAGCCAAGGTAATGAAGATGATGTTGGCAATAGCTTACAGAACCAAGAAGGCAGTGAGCCTGATATAAATGATGCAAATACTAGTGATAAGGACATCCCACAAGATAGTGATAAAAATGAAAGTGCAGAAAAAAATGAAGAGGAAAATATTAGTGAAGAAGAGGCCACTGAGTCTAAAGGTAGTGAAGCTGATGATAGCAACAAAGAGCACAGTGAGGCTCACAGCAAAGAGGCAGAAGGCAGTGTGGAACGAAGCTCATGGTGAAAACAAAGGAAGTGCAAAGCATAGTGCAAAGAAAAATGCAGAAACCAATGATGACACCTCTAACGGTGAAGCTCATGGTAAAAACAAAGGAAGTCCAGAAATTAGTGAAGAGGGAAACAATGATGAAGAAACAAAATATGAAACACCTAGCATTCAAGGTAATGAAGAAGCTGACATCAGTGAAACGAATGACAGTGAGGAAGAGAGCATATTTCATGAAAGCCATGAGGACATTAAGGATATCAATGAAACAAATGATAGTCATGATAGCAGCAGTGGTGAAGGCACTTGATCTGAAAATGGAAGTACTTGAAAATGTGTGCAAGGTATCCATTTCCATTTAACTAAATGTGCGCAAAAACTCCAAGTCTAGCTAATTAAACAACTACTTAGATCTATTCCAGAGATTGACTGTAGGGGAATTTACTGGATATGTCACCTTTGATAAAAGGATGAGATCTAGATATTACCTGGCCCTTTATAGACTCTTTCTATAGAACTTTGTAAAAGTTAACACTCATATTTTCCATCAAATGACATGTGCAACTGTTATTCATGTCTTGCAAATGAAACAAAGTATTTATGGAAACTGTTTATGATTTTATGTGTAAGGGTAAGTTATTTTAATTTGTTGTTTAACTTATTAAATCATAAATATACAGCAAGATAACTTCAGCATAGCATGACAAAAATGTTTGATGATAAGTTCACCCCTCCTGGGCTACATCTGCTAGATCAAGCCTCCCAAAATGAGCTTGTCCTCTTGTATTATAATGCTCTAAAATGAAATACAAGTATAAAATGTCTCAATAGACAAATCTGAATGCATAAAATGATACAGAAGATAAGAAAAAGCTAATAATTCCTTTTCAAATTCACTAAACAGTGAAGAATTACCATAAACAATGATTTCTTCATCAATGTCCCGTTGGTTCTTTGAAATTATCTGAAGCTTTTCGGGCTATATAAGTCCTCAAAAAGATTTAAAACCTCTTCCAATGGCTTCAAAAGGTCAAAAATAGCTGAAAATGATCTTTGGTTCACCTAAAACAAATAGGTACAACTCAAAATAGCTCCAACCCCAAAATGGCCCTGATGTGGCCCTGAAAATTCTCCTGAAGGTTTTCATCCTTTGAAAGTCTTCAAACAGAACTGAAACCTATCCCAATGGCTCTGGAATGCTGAAAATAGTCAAAAATGACTTTTTTTTCTCCTCAAATGGTTAGCCATAGCTCAACACAGCTCCAAACCCAAAATGGACCTGGTGGCTCAAAAAGCTTCTCTGAAACTAAACAGGTTGAAGATCAGATCCAATGGCTATGAAACCTATCTCAATGGCTTAAGAATGCTGAGAAGACCCTAAATAAAAAAAAATTTCGTTCCAAAAGGTTCAGTAATGAGGGAGATAAGGCCAAAACAAATTTTGTCCAGTTTGGCCTAAACAAACTCCACTAAATGTGGAGACACTGCAGTTAGCAGCGCCAAATTTGGAAAATCCGCCTTAAATGGTGGAACCATGCCCTTAATTGGTGGCAGATTTAAATGTTATCGTTTGACAACTCCATGTTCACATGTCGAATTTTTGGAACCGTTTAACAAACTGTTACCGCTGGTTGTTAGCCCCCGGTTCCTGGCGAGTGGGACATATGGGGCGGTTAACATGAGGCTAGCCCTAAGGGGATAGCCCTTATTTCTGCAAACTGAACCAAAATTAATATTTAAATAAAATTTTTACAGCATACATGTTAAGAACTACATGTAGACCGCCCGGTCGGGCTGGCTGGCAGCGCCGAGACCCGGGTTTGAAACTCGGTGCTAACACAAAATTTTGCCACACAAATTTGTATATGGCTTGGGGCCACGTGGCGGCCCAGGCAGGCCATGTGGCATATTTTAATTGGCCACAAAAATCTGAGTCAAACTGCCATCGAACCCGAAGATACCACTTGTCATAAAATAATTGGCCCAAATGGAATATTCTGAGGAATATTCCAAGAGAATATTATTTTTTTAATATTTTTTTTTTGGATTTTTTTTTTCTTTGATACCATCTAATTTGAAAATGGAAGTACTTGAAAATGTGTTCAAGGTATCCATTTTCATTTAATTAAATGTGTGCAAAGTTCCCCATGTCTAGCTGATTAAACAACTAAATAGATCTAATCTAGAGAATGACTGTAGGGGAATTTACCAGATATGTCACCTTTGATAAAAGGATGAGATCCAGAGGCTACCTGGCTCTTTACAGACTCTATCTTTAGAACTTGTATAAGTTAACACTCACAAATTCCATCAAATTGTATTCATTCAAACAATTATTCATGTCTTGTAATTGAAACAAAGTTTTTATGGAAACTGTTTATGAGTTTTTTTGTATAAAGGGAAGTTATTTTAATTTGTTGTTTAACTTATTAAATCAGAAATATACAACAAGATAACTTCAGCATAGCATGACACAAATGTTTGATGAGCAGTTCACCCCTCCTAGGCTACATTTGCTGGATCAAGCCTCCCAAATGTAGAAATTTGAATAATAGTTAAATCATTCACCGAGATTATCCTGATTACACACTATTTGTTCTTCATACATAATACATAACCTCTTCTACCATTGATCATTAATTGCGGAAAGTAAACAATCGCATGCGCACATTAAAACCACATAATCAATCACACATATAAACACAGTATTTATGGGAAAGCTTAAAGCTGAAAACCCCCAACTATCTGTATATTATAATGATAGATTTCATGTAACAATAATAGCACAAAGCTCCTCACAAGCTCTCAGCACTATCTCACATGCTACACACTACACAAGCACAGATCCAGCAAGTCACATGCTCCAATCCTGTCCACCTATTAGCTAGCCTCTACTTCGCAATCCAATATGGATAATCATGAGATCCAAGTTTGAATCCCACCAAGATGTACTGCGCAATCCTCATTGGCTTCTCCATCAATGTGTGGTGCAAACTCATGCACCAGTATAGTCACAACTGATAGTCAACCTGCTCTTTCACCTACCTCCATCACTGATCTCCACTAAAATTGTCCATGCACTGAGTCAACTGATGTATTCTTTAGTTGATTTATGAGTTAATAATTAGTGAATTAATTAATAATTAATTCACACCACTCATCACTAGTGTATTAATCAGTTAGACAAAATACAACTAGTTCAACTATGTTTAATTGAGTTAAACTGAACACAACTCCATCAACTCCTCAATCAACTCCACCAATCTCACTCACATGAGTTCTAACTGAAGTCATCATGCAATAGCTCCACTTAGACCCTAGGAATAGCGTAATTCCTTATGTCAGCTACATGTGCCACATATTTAACTCAAACTGAAGTGCTCCAAGAGGATAAGATAATGTTTATAGTCCAAATATTATTAAGAGCTAATAATATTCGACATATCTATTTTTAGACTGGCAATCTAAAAATAGATTCTGCCCAGTATGTCTAAAAATAGAAGTCCATCTATTTTTCCAACTTGACCATCCCTCCACAAATAGCATCCTGCAACTCATAGAATCATGATCGACATGTCTAAAAATAGACATAGTCTAAAAATATACTTTGCGCCAAAAATACCCAGTGGGCCCACTTAGTGAAGGCGACTTCTTTCCACTAAGCTCTGTCATCTTGTTGCATTCTCAACACTCCCTTTCAACAAGATACGGATTATCTGCAACCCCTATCCTGCCTCTGTGGTATTCGAATTTTCTCCTGGTGAGCGCCTTCGTCAAGATATCAACATCCTGATCCTCCGTGGGAATGTATGAAAGTAACATGATCCTCCGCTGCACACAATCTCTGATATGATGATACCGGATGTCAATGTGTTTGGATCTATCATGAAATACTGGATTAAACGAGAGTTTGATGCAACTCTGATTATCACAATAAATCATAGTAGGCTCCAAGTGTGAATCGAACAACCTGACCAAGATCTTCTTCATCCATATAGCCTCGCATGCAGCCAAGCTTGCTGGCATATACTCGGCCTCTGTTGAACTGAGTGCCACAGATCTCTGCTTCCTTCTGTACCAAGAAACTTCTGTCGACCCGATACTGAAAATCCCTCCAGATGTGCTCTTTCTGTCCGTTGGGCTCCCTGCCCAATTTGCATCCGTGAAGCCACATAGCCTCACCTCATCCGACTGTCTGTACCACAATCCATATCCCGATGTGCCTCTGAGATAACACAATACATGCTTGCTCGCCTTCCAAAAGAGCTTGGTAGGCTTAACCATAGCTTGTGAAAGCTGGTTAAATGCATAGCATATATCGGGTCGTGTATTGACCAGATACATAAGAGACCCCACCAACTGTCGATAAACAGTGGCATCCACTACCTCCGCCGAAGTAGCATTCTCCTTCCTCCACCCTCCAGGAAGAGGAGTATCAATAGGCTTGCAACCATGCATGTTGAACTTCTCCAGTATCTCCCGGGCATACTTACCCTGAGAAACAAATATTCCATCACTGCGCTGCCAAATTTCCAATCCCAGGAAATAATGAAGGAGGCCCAAGTCCTTCATCTCAAACTCTTTTGCAAGATCCTCCTTGCATGAGAGTATCAACAGCTCATCACCTGTCAAAATCAAATCATCTACATAAATTACAATGATCAACAACTTACCCTCCACCACAATGTGGTATAGGTTAGGATCCGCCTCACTCTTGGAGAATCCAAGTCTGGCGAAATAACTGTCTATCCGTGTGTACCAAGCACGAGGTGCTTGTTTCAACCCATACAGCGCTCTCTTGAGCCTGCACACATGCGACTCGCTGCTGAAGATCTCGAAACCTTCGGGCTGCTCTATGTACACCTCCTCCTCAATGACTCCGTTGAGGAACGCAGTCTTCACATCCATCTGATGAATGTGCCACCCCATATGCGCTGAGAGAGCAAGGATCGTCCGTATGGAAGAGTACCTTGCGACAGGTGCAAAGGTCTCCTCATAGTCAATCCCCTCGATCTGTGAAAAGCCACGGGCGACAAATCTCGCCTTGTACTTCTCCACACTCCGGTCAGCCGCCTGCTTCACTTTGTAGATCCATCGCGAACCCTGCCCAGATTTCCTTCGGCCTCGCCACAATATCCCATGCACTGTTTCTGACAATCGAATCATACTCTTCCACCATGGCATCTACCCATGCGGGGTCCTCCACAGCTTCCTCGAAAGAGGATGGCTCTGTCACGATACACTTGCTCACAAGAGCCATGTGTCTAGTGTACCGGTCCGGTGACTGTCTCTGTCTGCGCTGTGCTATAGGTGGTCCTACAACCTTCTCTGCATCTTGAGCCAGTCGCTCAGCTTCTGTAGTGCGATTCCACCCTCTGATGGTTGGCGCTGCATGAGTGGTCTCTTCCACTCCATGAACCTCCTCTTGTGACTGATCCACATCCTGAGGCTCATCCTTAGGAACTAATAGCTCCTCATCTGCATGCAAGTGTGGCTCCCTCTCAAGCGAACACTTCATTGCTTTCTCCTCCTGAAATTTGATATCCCGTCGCACAACAGTCTTGCGACTGTCTGGAAAATACACACGATAGTTGTGGGGTGTATCATTGTACCCCAAAAATATCCCAACCTCCGCAGTCGGCTCCAGCTTCTTCCTGGCATCCTTCGTCACATGAATGTAAACAGGTGAACCAAAAATCCTCAAATGGGAAATATCAGGCTTCTTACCAGAAAACGCCTCCTCGAGTGTACTCATGCCAAGTATCCTGTGAGGACAACGGTTCTGCACATATACTGCAGTATTGCATGCCTCAGCCCACAAGTGTATGGGAAGGCCCTGATCATGCAACATCGCTCATGCAGCACCCACAATTGTTTTGTTCTTCCGCTCAGCAACCCCATTCTACTATGGGTTATGGGGAGCTATGAGCTCTCTTCGAATCCCTTCTGCGCTGTAAAAGTCCTTGAATTCGCCAGAGATGAATTCACCACCATTGTCGCTCCTAAGAGCCTTCACCTTCTTCCCCGATTCCTTCTCGACCAGTGCTTTGAACTCACAAAACTTAGAGTATGTCTCGCTCTTCTTCTGCATGAAGAAGATCCAACACTTTCGAGACAAATCATCAACAAAGATCACATAGTACCTGTGCTTTGTTGTCGAAGCTACTGAGAAAGGACCACACACGTCTGTGTGAACTCTCTCAAGGATCGTCGTGGCGCGACTATCCTTCTCGTGAAATGTGGCTTTCACAAATTTTCCCAAAGTACATCCCTTGCACTGATCCGACTGCGCAAGTGTACCTTTGGGAAGCTCTGTAGAAATCTGCTGCAAAATTTTCAAAGCTCCATGGTGAAGGTGGCCCAATCTCCTATGCCACAGCTTGCCCTCATCCCAGCTCACCACTCCTTCTGCCTTGCCTGCCATTGTTGTATAGCCATCTACCTGCAATTGATAAAGGTTCTTAACTCGAACTCCTGTCCTCCGGGTTTCACGATTTGCCTTACTACATAGGAAAGCCTTTCCCTCGCTAAAGACAACATCATATCCCTTGTCTTCTAACATCGCCACGGAGATAAGATTCTTCTTCAATCCTGGAACATGCATCAATTCCTTCAATACAAAGGGTTTACCAGACTCCCTCTCAAAGGAAATGGTACCGATACCGGTCGCACTGTATCTACCATCATCGCCCATCTCGATGTGCACTCCAAGATCTTTCTCATCCAGATCTGAAAACAAATCTCGATCTCCAGTCATGTGAAAAGGCGCACCCTTGCTCCAAAGCCACACTAATCCAGTCATACTTAAGACCCGAGCATGCGATCGTGAAAAATCCATTAAACTGCCGAGGATAAGGCCTCTCCAGCTGCAGATCTAGCAGCCTGCTTATTTTTCTTCTTCTACAGACAATTTGTGGCATAATGTCCGTGTTGGTGACAGTGAAAGCACTTCACCTTGGACATGTCCTGCTTCTTGCCTTTCACACCGGATTGAGAAGATTTCTTTCTCTTCCCCTTCTTTGCTTTGGTAGCCAAAGCGCAATTCTCTTCATCAAATGCCTTTGATGAAGATCCGTCCCTGGTACTTCGCCTTATCTCCTCTTGCACAGGATCCGACCAAAGTCGCTCCCATCCTGGCAATTTCTCCTGACCATTGACAGAATCCTAATAGGAATGCCAACTCTTCGGAAGCCCAAGGAGAGCCAAGCTCACCAAGTCCTCTTCATCTACAGTCACCCCCACACTTCCCAGCTCATCCCTGCATTGGATGAACTTTGTGAGGTACTTGGGCATACTGTCGCCTTTCTCCATCTTTATGTTTCTAAGTTTATCCTTGAGCGCCAACTTCCTCTGGTCACTCTTGCTTTGGAATAAATCTGTCAAGGCTTTCCACATCAAGTATGGAGAAGCCTTACCATGCAGGCTGGACACAATGTGATCCTTCACTCCCTCCAACAGAATCCTTCGACATTTTGCTGTCTTCTTTTGCCAAGCCTCAATTACGGCAGCATCGCTAGAAGTAGGCTTTGGGACTTCAGCATTTATGAACTCCTTCAACCCATTTTCATCTAACACCGCCTCCATCCTGTCCTTCCATGCAATATAATTCGAGCTACCCTCAAGGGCATACTCCAATCGCAATCCGTTGAAAGACATTTCAACTTCGACACCAAGAAAACACTACTGCAAATTCGAATTCCACCAGCTCAAAACTCAACCGCTTCAATGTACTGCAATTGCTCCAATGATCAATATTTCTCCGATACCATGTATAAAATTGAGTAATAGTTAAATCATTCACCGAGATTATCCTGATTACACACTATTTGTTCTTCATGCATAATACATAACCTCTTCTACCATTGATCATTAATTGTGGAAAGTAAACAATCGCATGCGCACATTAAAACCACATAATCAGTCACACATATAAACACATTATTTATGGGAAGGCTTAAAGCTGAAAACCCCCAACTATCTGTATATTATAATGATAGAGTTCATGTAAAAATAATAGCACAAAGCTGCTCACAAGCTCTCAGCACTATCTCACATGCTACACACTACACAAGCTCAGATCCAGCAAGTCACATGCTCCAATCCTGTCCACCTGTTAGCCAGCCTCTACTGCTCAATCCAATATGGATAATCATGAGATCCAAGTTCGAATCCCACCAAGATGTACTACGCAATCCTCATTGGCTTCTCCATCAATGTGTGGTGCAAACTCATGCACCAGTATAGTCACAACTGATAGTTAACCTACTCTTTCACCTACCTCCATCACTGATCTCCACTGAAACTGTCCATGCACTGAGTTAACTGATGTATTCTTTAGTTGATTTATGAGTTAATAATTAGTGAATTAATTAATAATTAATTCACACTACTCATCACTAGTGTACTAATTAGTTAGACTAAATACAACTAGTTCAACTATGTTTAACTAAGTTAAACTGAACACAACTCCATCAACTCCTCAATCAACTCCACCAAACTCACTCACATGAGTTCTAACTGAAGTCATCATGCAATAGCTCCACTTAGACCCTAGGAATAGCGTAATTCCTTCTGTCAGCTGCATGTGCCACATCCGTAGCTCAAACTGAAGTGCTCCAAGAGGATAAGATAATGTTTATAGTCCAAATATTATTAAGAGCTAATAATATTCAACATATCTATTTTTAGACTGGCAATCTAAAAATAGATTTTGCCCAGTATGTCTAAAAATAGAATTCCATCTATTTTTCCAACTTGACCATCCTCCACAAATAGCATCCTGCAACTCATAGAATCATGATCGACATGTCTAAAAATAGACATAGTCTAAAAATAGACTTTGTGCCAAAATGCCCTGCGGGCCCACTTAGTGAAGGCAACTTCTTTCCACTAAGCTCTGTCATCTTGTTGCATTCTCAACACCAAAATGAGCTTGTCCTCTTGTATTATAATTTTATCAAATACAATACAAGTATAAAAATGTCTCAATAGACAAATCTGAATGCATAAAATGATTCAGAATATAATAAAAAGCTAAGAATGCCTTTTCACATTCACTAAACAGTGAAGAATTACCATAAACAGTGATTTCTTCATTAATGTCCTACTGGTTCTTTGAACTTCTCTGAAGCTTTTCGGGTAGTATAAGTCCTCAAACAGATCTAAAACCTCTTCCAATGGCTTCAGAAGGTCGAATTTAGCTGAAAATGATCTTTGGTTCACCTAAAACAGATAGGTACAACTCAAAACAGCTCCAACCCCAAAATGGCCCTAGTGGACCTGAAAACTCTCCTGAAGGTTTTCAGCCTTTGAAAGTCTTCAAACAAAACTAAAACATATCCCAATGGCTCTGGAATGCTAAAAATAGTCAAAAATGACTTTTGGTTCTCCTCAAATGGTTAACCATAGCTCAACACAGCTCCATACCAAAAATGGCCCTTGTGGCTCAAAAAGCTTCTCCGAAGCCAAACAGACTGAAGATCAGCTCCAATGCCTCTGAAACCTGTCTCAATGGCTTCAAAATGATGAGAAAACCCAAAAAAAAAAAAAAAAATCGTTCCAAAAGGTTCTGTTATGAGAAAGTTATGGCAAAAACATTTTTTGCCCATACTAGCCTAAAAAACCTCCTCTAATTTTGGGCCAACTCCAGTTAAGCCCGACAGCTTTGGAAATGCCGCCTGAAATGGAGGAAATGGCACTCCGAATGGTGGAACCGTTTGGTGTGAAATTAAATTTCAAGGGCATCTATCACATGCCATACCCAACTTAATCGCCGAGCTAACCGTTGTGTTAATTGTTTCATAACCGTGGTAATAAATGTTTTAAACAACTTCCACTTAACATGTGAACACCACGAAAATATTGTAACCGCCGGTTGTATGGGATTTAGCCCTCAGTCTTGGTGCTGGGTTGTATGAATACCTGTTATATGGGAGCTAGCCCTTAGGGGCTGGCCCCCTTGCCGCCCATTTGAAATAACAACAAACTTTAAATATGGAATATGGTCTATAGGTGTTAAGAAACACCATGAGCCCGGGCGGTCGAGTTGCATGGCTGGCAGAGAAGACACCTGCATTTGAACGCTGTAGGGTCTCAAAAATTTTACACGACCAAACCTTCTCTGGCTTGGGGCCACGTGGCGGCCTCCGAGCAAGCCATGTGGTGCCCGTTGATTGTCCATCCACAAACAAAGTCAAACAATAGACCAATACACGATTGACACTTGTCACCATACGATTGGCCCAATTGGAATATTCTAGGGAATATTCTAAGGAATATTCCAAGAATATTCCTTGGAATATTCTTTTTTAAATAATTCCAAAGTCAAGTCAACCTTGGTCAAACTCAGTTTTTGCAGTTTACTGAAAACTTCAAACTCGCATAACTTTCACATGTGAAGTCGGATTTGAGTGTCGTTCATGGCGTTAGGATCGTATCGATGAGGCCTATCCGGTTGCTCAAGTTCTAAGTGATTTTTAACAATTTCAGTTTTGATATTTTTCCATAGCTCGGACTTGAGCTCCTAATCACACCTTCCAAATGAGAAGCTTTTGGACCTCAAAAGCTCACTGAAATGAAGAACTGAACTGTAGTACCGAAAATGAGAGAATAAAAACATCCTCTTCTCTTCAGCCTTCAAAAATTATCCTAACTTGCCAACTGTTCACATGGAAAATTGTTGCTGAATGATATGTACTTGTGCTGAATCCCGACTGAGTTTTCTCGCCATACCAATCTGCCAATCTGAAAAGAGCAATGACACTTGCTGAACTTTGTGCCCTCTTTGCTTGCATGCCTTTCCATCTCATGGAATCTTGCACTGCTTTGCATCGACACTTCGTTCTCTGCACCAATAGACACCAAAGGCACCTTTTGCAACATATGACATCAACAACAAGTTGATAATGAAATGTGCTTTACAATTGACACACAAAATCTGTAACATGTGTGCACAAAATCGACACAAGTCGAAAACAACAAGATACATCTTTACGAACATGTGTATGTATCATGTACAATGAACTATTTACAGTTCGCTAATTACACATACAACTTCTATGTACATGTGTAACTTCAACTCTTCTTTTCAACTACCAATAAGTACATCATCCCAAAAGAAAGATGTGGATGACTAAGAGCTGAAATAAAAAGACAATTTTGCAATATAAGTGAGTTTCATACTCCTATTTTACACCTCCATGGCGAAATTTTACAACATCATAGAAATTTATTTAACTGAAATACATGCATACAAAATCTGAAATTGCATGTACAAAATGAAGATGACTTACTGCAATAAGAAGTTAATCCACTTCCTACCAAGCCAACTCCATGGCGTCTTTTGCAGTTGCAATACACCTTCATGTGAATCTTCCATTTCCACATTGATAATGGACTCCATATATCCACTTGCGCCAAATTTTTTGTCCCTTAAATGCATATGCTTTGGACAATGAGTTGGATGCAAGGTCCAACAATGAGAGACATCATGTCCCTTTTTTTGACAAAATATGCAACTCTTAAGCACCTTCTGAGAAAGTTTTCTTTGCCTCTTCTGCTTCCTGTGAGCTTTCTTTTTCAACCAGCATCTTGAAGCAACATTATTAAATCCACCACAAAACGTGCAACAAAACTTCATTTCATTTGGACAAGAAAAATTATCATTTTTTGCTGAAACATAATCAAATTTATCATGTGAATAATTATACCTCTTTTTCTGCATGGAATGTCCATCCTTTTTGTCTTCTAGAGTCAATGAACTAGTAGAGGAGACAACTTTCCTTTTCAGACTTTCATCACTGTTCTTGTCTTGAAAACAATTTACATTTGCATGCTCGCCATAAGCGACATGTTTACCCTCTACTTGCTACAATGATGGCTTAAAAAAATGGCAATCATCCTTAAAACAATTTTGACATATATGCATTTGAGAACTTGGAATAAAGGTTCTCTTAATATTTGCATCACATGCATTCAAGGATTTGAATTCTTTGCCATAAAAATGCTCATATCCAAGACCAACATTCTTGGGATGCTTCACCACCGAAATAGGGTCAACCATGCCTTGTGCATGCTTGCCCAAACCTTTTCCTTCATGATAGCCCATCTTAAATATTAATTTGGACCCTATACCCCTTGTATGTTTTTCAAAAGAACCAACACACTTTTCAATTGAGGAAATTGAAGACAAGTTTGAACGATTTACCTCATCTTCAAGCATTTTCTTGGACAAAGCTTCTTGAGCTTGAAGGAAACAATTCTCCAAACATTGCATGACATGGAGAAACAAAAAAATAACATAAAAAATAATAGTTTTGATATAATATTATTATTAATAATTATTATAATTAAGGACAGATTGCATGACATGGAGAAACTTGAATATCTTTCATATACAGTGTCGGATTTGAGTGTCGTTTGCGACTACAAGATCGTTTCGACGAGGCCTTTCCTGCCATTCTAGTTCCAACCAATTCTGAGAAAATAAAATTTTGAGAATTTTCTCCAATTAGGACATGATCACCTGATCACACCTCCCAAATGGGAAGCTTTTGGACCCCAAAAGTTCTCTGATTACCGAAAATGAAGATTAGGAGACTGATTCAATTATCTAATTTATCTACATTAACTTCACCGTTAAACATGGGCAATTCAAATTTGACATCAAGCTTTAAAAAAGGATTTTACCAGTGGTTTTCGACTTAAGTGAATGATTTACCAAAGTCGAAGAAGATGATGTTGAGGAAGAGGATGAATGGAGGAAATGGTGATCCACCATCTCCATCGTCATCCTCTTCCTCAACATCATCTTCTTCAACTTCGGTAAATTAGTCACATAAGTCAAAAACCACTGGTAAAAATCCTTTTTTAAAGGTTGATGTCAATTTTGAATTTCCTGTGTTTAATGGTGAAGTTAATGCAGAGAAATTAGATAATTGAATCAGTCTCATAATCTTTAGTTTTGGTAATTAGAGAGATTTTGGGGTCCAAAAGCTTCCCATTTGGGAGGTGTGATTAGGTGATCATGTCCTAATTAGAGAAATGCTCAAAATTTTATTTTCTTAGAATTGGTTGGAACCAAAACGACAGGAAAGGCCTCGTCGAAACCATCCTATAGCCACGAATGACACTCAAATCCGACACTGTATGTGAAAGATATTCAAGTTTGAAATTTCACAATTTCATGTAAAAGTTTAGTTTGACTTGGTTTGAATTTGAATAAAAAAATATTAAAAAAGGAATATTCCACATAATATTCCAATAATATTCCACATAATATTCCATAGAATATTCTCTGTCAACCAGTCAGAGGTCGACAAGTATTGCAATCAGATTTCACTGTGGATATGAGGACCAATCAATGGGTGCCACGTGGCCCAATGAATTCAAAGGTTTATTGTGGAAAAATATATTAGCATTGGGAATATTCGACCGCGGGTTGGGCAACCACCAACCCACAGGCCCAACCAGCCTACCCACACATTAGTTCTTAACCTGTATAAATCAAAACTTGTATTTGAAGTTTAAATTACAAACAGGCGGGGCCAAAAGGGGGCCAGCCCCCTCTACAAAGGACCAGGGCTCGGAACCACAAGTCTCAACTACCGGCAGAGGTCACGACAATGGTTGTGGTTTAAAAAGATGCAGTCACATGTTACGGCGGCAGTTGTGTAAACAATTATTGCCACAGTTAGAAAACCGTTGGCTCCAACGGATATCCGACAGAATCGGATGGTCACACCTTCATGATAGCCCATCTTAAACATTATTTTGGACTCTATACCCCTTGTATGTTTTTCAAAAGAACCAACACACTTTTTAATTGAGGAAATTGAAGACAAGTTTGAACGGTTTACCTCATCTTCAGGAATTTTCTTGGACAAAGCTTCTTGAGCTTGAAGGAGTTGTTTCTCCATGTCATGCAATCTTTGGAGAATTGTTTCCTTCTCTTCCTTCATAGCAAACAATTGTGCATGAAGCTTAACACTTTCTCTTTGATCCTCAATGAGAATCTGCACCATGTCCTTCACGTTAATGAATTCATTCTTCATGTCATCATTGAAGAATCTTGTGAAGGATGAAACTTCACATGTGGAAGAAGTTGACATTATGTAAATGGTCAATTAACAAAAAGAACTTCCAAATAAAATTTCTCAAAGCTTTCAAACAAATGATAAGATTTTAACCAAATGTATTAATAGCCATACTCTTTTTCAAGTAGCCATAAAACACAAACTCCAATAGCTTTTCTTGAACAAACACTAATCAAGTGAGTTTGTTTTCCAAAGAAAATATTGAGGTAAATTGGGGTAAGTAAATAGCCTACAACTCTTTTTTCCTTTCCAATACTTAGCTAACAACAATTATCTTTTCAACTCAAGCAAACTCATACAATCAACCATTTGAAACAAATAAAACAGTCAATCTCTTACACTGTTTTAACACCTTTTTCACAAAAACAAATGCTCAACCCGAGCTCTAATACAAAAAATTTCGTTCCAAAAGGTTATGTTATGAGAAAGTTATGGCCAAAACCATTTTTGCCCAATCTGGCCTAAAAAACCTCTAATTTTGGGCCAACTCCAGTTAAGCTCAACAAATTTGGCAATGCTGCCTGAAATGGAGGAACTGGCGCTCCGAATGGCGGAACCATTTGGTGTGACATTAAATTTCAAGGGCATCTATCACATGCCATACCCGACTTAACCACTGAGTTAACCGTTGTGTTAATGGTTTCATAACTGTGGTAATAAATGTTTTAAACAAATTCTACTTAACATGTGAACACCACGAAAATATTGTAACCGTTGGTCGTATGGGCTTTAGCCCTTAGTCTTGGTGCTGGGTTGTATGAAGACCTGTTATATGGGGGATAGCCCTTAGGAGCTGGCCCCCTTGCCACCCGTTTGAAATAAAAACAAACTTTAAATATGAAATATGGTCTATAGGTGTTAAGAAACACCACGAGCCTGGGTGGTCGGGTCGCGCGGCTGGCAGAGTGGAGGCCCACATTTGAACCCTATAGGGTCTCAAAAATTTTACACGACCAAACCTTCTTTGGCCTGGGGCCACGTGGTGGCCTCTGAGCAGGCCACGTGGCACCTGCTGATTGGCCATCCACAAACAAAGTCAAACAATAGACCAATACACGATTGCCACTTGTCACCATACGATTGGCCCAATTGGAATATTCTGAGGAATATAACAAGGAATATTTTGAGGAATATTCCAAGAATATTCCTTGGAATATTCTTTTTTAAATAATTCGAAAGTCAAGTCAACCTTGGTCAAACTCATTTTTTGTAGTTTACTGAAAACTTCAAACTCGCATAACTTTCACATGCGAAGTCGTATTTGAGTTCTGTTCACGACGCCAAGATCGTATCGATGAGGCCTATCTGGTTGCTCAAGTTCCAAGTGATTTTGAACACTTTAAATTTTGAGCTTTTTCCATAGCTCGGACTTGAGCTCCTGATCACACCTCCCAAATGAGAAGCTTTTGGACCCCAAAAGCTCACTGAAATGAAGAACTGAACTATAGTACTGAAAATGAGAGAATAACAACATCCTCTTCTCTTCAGCCTTAAAAAATTATCCTGACTTGCCAACTGTTCACATGGCGAATTGTTGTTGAATGCTATGTACTTGTGCCGAATCCCGACCAAGTTTTCTCACCATACCAATCTGCCAATTTGAAAACAACAATGACACTTGCTGAAATTTGTGCCCTATTTACTTGCATGCCTTTCCATCTGATGGAATCTTGCACTACTTTGCATCAACACTTCGTTCTCTGCAACAATTGACACCAAAGGCACCTTGTGCAACATATGACATCAATAACAAGTTGACAATGAAATGTGCTATACAATTGACACACAAAATCTGTAACAAGTGTGCAAAAAATTGACACAAGTCGAAAACAACAAGATACATCTTTACGAACATGTGTATGTATCATGTACAATGAACTATTTATAGTTCGCTAATTACACATACAACTTCTATGTACATGTGTAACTTCAACTCTTCTTTTCAACTACCAATAAGTACATCATCCCAAAAGAAACATGTCGATGGCCAAGAGCTGAACTAAAAAGACATTTTTGCAATCTAAATGAGTATCATACTCATCTTTTACACCTCCATGGAAAAATTTGCAACATAATAGAAATTTCTTCAACTGAAACTGCTTTCACATGCAATCTTGCATCAACTTTTCAACTGAAATACATGCATACAAAATCTGAAATTTGCATGTACAAAATGAAGATGACTTACTGCAATAAGAAGTTAATCCACTTCCTACCAAACAAAATCCATGGCGTCTTTTGCTGTTGCAATACACCTTCATGTGAATCTTCCATTTCTACATCGATAATGGACTCCATAGATCCACTTGTGCCAAACTGTTTGTCCCTTAACTGCATATGATTTAGACGATGAGTTGTATGCAAGGTCCAACAATGAGAGACATCATGTGTCCCTTCCTTTAACAAAATGTGAAACTTTTAAGCACTTTCTGAGAAAGTTTTATTTGCCTCTTTTGCTTCCTGTGTGCTTTCTTTTTCAACCAGCATCTTGAAGCAACATGGTTAAATCCACCAAAAAATGTGCAACAAAACTTTCTTTCATTTGAACAAGCAGAATAATCATTCTTTGCTGAAACATAATCAAAGTGATCATGTGAATAATTATAACTCTTTTGCTGCATGGAATGTCCATCCTTTTTGTCTTAGAGAGACAATGAACTAGTAGAGGAGACAACTTTCCTTTTCATACATTCATCAATGTTCTTGTCTTGAAAACTGTTTACATTTGCATGCTCTCCATAAGCGACATGTTTACCTTGTACTTGTTGCAATGATGGCTTCCAACAATGGAAATCATCCTTAAAATTTTTTTGACATATATGCATTTGAGAGCTTGGAATAAAGGTTCTCTTAATATTTTCATCACATGTTAAAAACTAATATATCTGAAATGTGAGAACTTCTTAGATCTAATACAGAGATTGAATGTAGGGGCATTTACTAGATATGTCACCTTTAAAGAAAGGATGAGATCCAAAGGCTACCTGGCCCTTTACAGACTCTGTCTATAGAAATAATAGAAGCTAACACTAATGATCTGAAAATGAAACTACTTGTTTTCTATTCAAGGTATTAATTTTCCATAAAATTATATGTACAAACTATCTTATATGTTTTGCAATTGAAACAAAATGCTTTTGGTAAATTTCTGAGTCTTTTTGTGTGAAGGAGTGTTATTTATTTTTACTGTTTAACATATCAAATTCTGGAAAAACACAAAAATATAAATCACATAATATAACATGTTATGGCCTAAATCCACCTCAGGCTGAGAAAGGCAGAGTCTAGGGTAACATCAAACCACTCTTAATTTGGTAGCTAGCCCTACCAGATCAGGAGAGGGCTCTCTCCGGGTCAATCTCAGCAAAAAATGATCAGTGAGGCTTGAGATGACTTGAAATAAAGGCTGATTTTAGGCTAGGTAAATATGTAAGGAGGTTGGATTTGATTTTGAGGGTTTTTGTTGGATCAAAGGGAAAGGCAGATTTTGGGTTCGGGGGTGAGGCCTAGTTTTTGCAGAGTTCTGAATGGGGCAAGGAAGGCAATTGTTTTGATGCTTTGGATTGAATGGATGGATAGCTCATACTGGTGAGGAGATAAAGAGGGAAAGAGGCTTTCAAGAATCCTCTTCAAACAAATGAAAACATGAAAAATTAAACAAAACTCAAGGCAGAGAAAAGCAATCTAATGAATTCCACCTTTATAACTTGTTTGTTTAATTTGAGAATAAAGGAGAAGGAAAATGATATACATAAAACATCAGTGAACTTACAACCACATAGAGAAACACACCATCAAAACATAGAGCCACATGGATCCCAAAGAGTGCTGCAAACCCTGGTCTATTCCTCTGCCAAAATTGCAGAAATGAAATGTACAATGAAGTGCCAAGCAATCCTAAGTGTCCAACCCTGAAAATGACTGAGAAAATAGAAGATATAGACAAGCATAACTCATCCCCATACCTCTAGGGGTCGAGCTCACCATTCTAGGAGCTGTTTCAACCATATCTAAACTAAGAACTAGAAAATAGGCAATGAAACAACTTGCCTCTATAAGATAGGAAACTGATTCATTCACTTACATTTCACTTTTTGGTGAATGAATCTACTTGGATGAGTAAAAATGTGCCAAAATTACATCAAAGTCATGAAATTACATCAATTTACATCAAGAGTTACATGAAAAATTCAAACTGGCCAAAACTAGGCGAAAATCTGAGCTGCTGAGTGAAAATTAGACCAAATTTCCCAATGCGTTGCGCTTGAAATCTCTATGCGTAGCGCCACTTTGAGGCCAAGTTTGAGGGTCTTCCTGGAGTCCAAATTGAGTTAAAGATAGCTCGTTTGAAATCCCTTCCTGTCTACTTTCCAACACAACTAGAATTTTTGGATTTGGTTT
This sequence comes from Pinus albicaulis, assembly GCA_034641835.2. Lineage (NCBI taxonomy): Eukaryota > Viridiplantae > Streptophyta > Pinopsida > Pinales > Pinaceae > Pinus > Pinus albicaulis. Next base: position 1,513,241,152 of record CM076579.1, on the reverse strand, counting down.
CCATTTGCCCCTCCAAAAATCAAATCTCCCAACACTGCTTCCTGTGTGTCCAAAAAGTGGCAGAAAGACCATTTTTAAGGTGTTTTTGACCCTTGAGGCAACCCAAAACTTGTCAAAATACTTAGGTAATTTGTAGGCATGCATAACTTTTGATGAAAAATCCAAAAATACAAAGTTTTCCTCAAGAGGATCTGCCAATTATAAGCACACGCCAAGTGGTGCTACGCGTCGGGCAGGAAAATCTGTGTTAAGGCCAAAAAATTCAAAATTGACAAAAATTTTCCCAAATTTCTTGAAATCTGGGATGAATTTCCACCATCAAGCACTATGCTGGGCCAAAGAAGCTTTGGCCAAAATTTGGAGTCTATCATGCCTTTTGCGACGCTTTAGTGCCCTCTTTAGCTTTGCCTTCAGGATTTTGATTCACGCTTTGCAAACATGATTTCGTGCCCAATAATGGTTCTTCATGTGCTTGAGCATGTTCTTTTCCTTGTTTTCCTTTGCCAACAGCTTCTCCAAATGAATATTGACCCTTTCGAGCCAAGTCTCTCGATCAGCCTCTATCTCTCGCTGAATGGGTGTCATCTCGGTTTGGCTTCTTTGATCAGCTTGCCGGTTCTCACAGATTTTTTGCAACTCCATGATCGTATGCTGATCTTCCAACTGTTTGTTTCGCTACTCCAAGTAGTTGATCACCCATTGGCCCTCTGCAACTTGACGGTCAAGGTATCTTTCTCTGCCTTCTGCTCCTGAATATTCTCTCTCAACTTTGAGCTTGGAGAGCTCAAATCCTCATCAATAAGTATGAAATAAGTATCTTGGCCTCCTGAAGGCCCCTCATCTTGCATGGGCTTCTTACTTCTGTCTTTTACATGTACCTGTGCTGCTGATGATGGAGGCGAGACCCCTTCCACCCTGGGTGGAGATAGTACTCACCGAGCTGCTGCAAATAATAATCTGGTACCTCTCTGATAAGTAACAAACACTGGCACACTGATAGGCTCTGTCTCGTGACCTTCAGGCTGATGTGAAGGTTCACCTAGCTCATGAAAAACCTCTGGAGGAACCTGAGGAGCTGTGAAGAAATCATTAGCAATGACTTTTTCCCATGTGATACCTTGCAAGCCAAGCTGATGCAACACTACAATTTTAATGAGTGCATAGTGATAAATATTGTTGTACTACTGCTTGGGAGTTTTCCTCTGCACAAGAGTGGTCATTCTCTCGATATTCCGGCACATGAAATAAGGAATGTTCATCATCCTCACTCTGGTGAAATGCATCAATAACCTGATGTGATAGGCATAGAGGCATGAGAACCGACCCTCACAACTGAAATATCTGATAATGAGTTTCATCAGAGGCGTGTTGAGTCTCAAATCTGCATTGTTCTTATACATCTTCCTAGACCTTTTTCATTCACCTGAACCTCCCAAGTTGTCAATATCATTGTATATTAATTGCAAAAGAGCATCTAAAATGGTTTTTAACTATATTTTTGTGTCTGCTGTTTGATTTAGATTTTTCTCATTTAGTTGCGGAATCTTGCCACTTTCCGCAGCTGCTGCAACTTTCCGCAGCCATTTTGTGAAACTCTATGTTACAGGTGTCCTCAAGTAAAATGAGCCACATGGGCAAGTCAGAAATGATGTGGACATGGATCGTGTCCTATTGGCTCGGGAAAATTCATCTAGGGAGGCTGCGGTCAAAGGTGGCCAAGTGGAAGTCAACCATAGAGTCCCACGGTGACAGGACTCTGTTTCTCATCACGTGGAGATTTATATGGCCATTTCTGAATTGCGAGAGACAAATCAACACATGTACATGGCTCCATAAGCCGAATTCAAACATCCACTCTTCATAGATTTACTCCTCAACGCGGCCATGATCCTAGATCTCTGGACGTAATGGTTTACGTGTTCTCCATCAGCACAAACTGTAGGGAATTAGTTATATTTCCTTTGTTATAAATAGTGCATTTGCATACGCATATTAGATTAGTCTCTATTAGTCTCCATTAGCTTCCAGATAGCTCTGTAATGTAATTACGTTGCCACTGTGCCGTAATATCACCTTTCTGTTATGACTGCATTTTAATATATAAGAAGACTCTGTTTCTGAGCGTAATTCATACTTGAAGATTGTTGCCAAGGCTGGTGTAGAGGGCCCCTGCACACGCTGAGGTTTTGTGCATTATTGTATAGTTCTTGTTTTATTTCTTTAAGCTCATTGTGCCATAATCATTCATGTGTTTATACATTGAATCTTTCATGATATTTATGTTTCATCACTGTTTATAATCTTTCATGCTTTACATTTTACTTCTGTCTTTCATGTTTTATGTTATTGTTAACTGATCAGTGTTCTTGTTTCAGGTTATAAATAGGCAGCCCGGGCATTTGTATAACTTTTTGACTAATGACATGGAATTAATATTGTTCTGCTGCTAATTTACTTTTTGTTTAATTCTAGCACTGCTTTGTTTAATTCAGTCTTGCACATTTGTTTTAGTAGTTAGATTTAGATATATTAAATTGCTCATGACATCTTCAATTACCTCCGAAAGCCACAGCTGGACTGATGGTGAGGGATTGAATTATGAATGTGTAGTTTGATATTAGTTTACTTTCTGCAAGTTAGATATATTAAATTTCTCATGACATCTTCAGTTACCTTCGAAAGCCATAGATGGACTGACGGTGAGGGATTGAATTATGAATGCGTAGTTTTATATTAGTTTACTTTCTGCAAGTTAGATATATTAAATTTCTCATGACATCTTCAGTTACCTCCGAAAGCCACAACTGGACTGATGGTGCGGGATTGAATTATGAATGTGTAGTTTGATAATTAGTTTACTTTCTGCAAGTTAGATATCAGGTTTCTCAAGTTGTTTATGGTTACCTCCGAAAATCATAGCTGGACTAATGATGAGGGATCAGAAGATAAGTTGATGTAATTTGATTTAGATTTACTTTGTTGCAAATTTTGATTTCTTTAAGCATAGTTTCTTTTGTGTTTGAACAACAGCAAGAATAATGAGTTTCATGATCAGTAGTTCATTGTTTGTTTGACTAGAGTAGTGATGCAATTTCATTTTCTTTGAAGAATTAATTTTGTCATTGTGTGTTTTAAAATTATTTTGAAGTTTGGAAAATCATTAGAAAGACATTGTTGTCTTGAATATTTGTCTCCATACTTGTTTTTCAGAATTTCATAAAAAATCCAAAAACGACCAAAAAGTAAGAGATAGGTTATCTTGCACATATAGTGCACCACACTTCATCAACTTACGAATCCCGGATTGATAAATTAATGTAGCAATTTAGGACACACTAAATTGACCAAACATTTTGGCGCCGTTGCCGGGGAAGTGTAACTAGGTAGCCAATTTCTTAAAAAAAAACAAAATAACAAAAGAAGGGAAAACTTGATAACTTCTTGAAGTATGCTCTCCTCTTGCACCTAGTGTGATCTAGAGGATCAGAAAAGAGAGTTATTGGTTTAGTAATTTCTTAAGTATGCTCTCTTCTTGCACCTAGTGTGATCTGGAAGATCAGAAAGAGAATTATTAGCCCAAATTTTTAAAAAAAGAATAAAAAAATGACATGCATAGAGCAAGAGATTCTAGGGGAAGGTTTATAGCTAAAGCCAAGAGTTCGATTTTCACAACTCCATCTTCTTCAAGGCATAGACCAGATTCACCACCATCTACCCCTAGCCTTAAGATTTTTGGAATTCAAGGAGCAGCTGAATTAGAGGATTCTCCTATACCACCTACTAAATCTCATTTAGAAAAGGAAGAGACTCCCTCTCATCCTCCCTTGATAGAATAACTAGAGGACTTTAAGGACTCTAAAGAAACTATCATGGTAGAGGAAATAATAGATGGATTTAGAGGTAGAGGTAGAGGAGGAGGAAACAATGGAGACAACAATGGTGAAGGAAATAATGGAAGAAATAGGGAAGGAGACAACTTGTTTAGATTCCCTATAGTTGATGAGGAAACTCATACAACGATGAAAAATATCTCACCATCTGTCCTCCCTAAATTTTATGGATTGCGAAGTGAGGATCCTGAAACATTTCTGTTTGAGTTTGAAGTTGTGTGCCGAACTTATGACTATATGGAAGACTCTCAAAAACTTAAAATGTTTCCTTCAACATTGAAGGGAGCTGCTTTGAAATGGTTCATGGGATTAGCTACTCAATCTATTAGGACTTGGAATGATATGAAACAAACATTTTTGGATAGATACTTGGACTATTGTATGCCCACCAATCACAAGGATGAGGTATTCAAAATGATGCAAAAAGAAGATAAAAATTTGGAAGACTTACTTGAAAGATTTCAATACAACTTGAAAAGAGCAAAGATGAGCAACTTAGATGATGAAACCTTGAAAGCCCTCATATTAAAAGCCATTAGAGATGAATGGATAGATGTTTTAAACATGATGGGGAAAGGAGACATTTCTCAACTTCCACTTCGTGACATAACAGAACTATGTGTCCATCTCTCAAGAGGAAAATCTAAAACGGGAAAAGGGCCTAGGGATCCTTCTCTTATTAGGGCTAACAAATCTGCAACTGGATCAGTAAGTAGGGCAGAGATTGGTAATATTCTTGATGAATTCAAAACTGATATCTTAGGGAGCCTTAGTGAACAACTAGACACCCTTAAAATCCAAAACAAGCAGAAAGCAGAAACAGATGCTTTAGCCATCTTTTGTCTGAAATGTAGGAATAAACATGCTTTAAGGGAATGTCCCTTGGACGCAAAAGTTGTAGAAACATGTATGATTCTCTCAAAGAATCATGAGATCAAGGATTGTCCTTCAATTCCTGGACTCAAAGCTGTTTTTCAAGAAGACCCAAATTCAGTAGAATCTCTCTGTTTTGTTGCAAGAAGACCTTGGCAGGGACAACCAACTCAAGGGTTTAACAACTCTATGAATTTTCAAACCCCACCAAATTGGAATCCTTGGCAACAACCTTGGCGCCAACATCAAAATCCATATCAGCCATGGGTACAAGGGATGCAAAATCCTTATGGGAGATTTGCTCAATTTTATCAATATCATCCATCTTTTCAAAATCAACAAGCTCCACAACTTCCAAACACAAGTCCACAACTTTCATTGCCATTTACACAACAACAACCTTCTCAACAAAATCCAAATCCTCAACTCATGCTCCCATACCAACAAAAGACAAATCAACTTCCAGCTTAGCCATTTCCAAATCCTAATAATAAAAATCCTCAGAATACTTACATGGTAGAAGGACAACAATTTCCTACCTATATGATTGTTCCTCTCAACGATGTACAACTCAGATCTGGTAGAGTTTTAGAAAAACCTTCTATAGATGACCTAAAGCAGGATACCTCTGAGGAGGACTCTCTTAAGGCCAATAAGGGTTCTGAGGAAGAATCTCTTCAAAACTCAAATATTCAAAAAGAAAAAGAAAAGTTAATACCCACAACTCCTATAGTTGAGCAACCTGCATCTTCATCTACACCTCCTTTTCCTGAAAGACTACAAATTGACAAGGGGGTGGAAAAACAAATCTTGTTGCCTAACTATGATTTTCTAGATGAATTGAAGAATGTTTGTATCAATATTCCCTTGTTACAAGCCATTCGAGAGATTCCTATTCTAGCAAAAACAATAAAGGAGTTGAGTTTCAAAAGACCGGGAAGGAAACTAAAAGACACAAGAAGAATCCACCTGGTAGGAAAGATTGCAGATATTATGATGGGAAAAATTACCATGCAGAAGTATGTAGATCCGGGAAGTCCAATTGTCAAGACACATATAAATGGGATAGAAATTCCAAACACATTGATTGACTTAGGGGCTGCTATCAACATTATGAGTAGACAGACTATGGAACAGCTAAAACTTCCTAACCTTCTTTTTACACCTACTTTACTGCAACTTGCAGATCGATCAATTATTTAACCAGATGGTGTATTAGAAGATATTTCAGTCTCCTTAGATTCTTGGGAATATCCGGTAGATTTTATGATTTTGACTCCCAAGAGTAATCTAGGAGGGCACCCACTTATCTTAGGAAGACCTTGGCTAGCCACAGCTGATGATTTTATTAGTTGTAGATCTGGGGATATGTACATTTCTAATGGTAATTCGACAAAGAAATTCAATTTGTATCCTCCAGCAAAAGCAATCACAAAAGTAGGAGACAATGAATGGGTTGATGATGAGGACACTATACAACCTGTCTTTACCATTTCGGAAATTAGTGAGGATAGTCAAATTCTGAACACATTAGAAAATTTTGAGATATCTTTAGAATATGACCCCACACAATTTCAGATGGAATCTGACATAGAATATTTATCATCAAGACAAATGTCTCTTTACTCTATGGAAGAGTTTGGTAGTTCTACCATTGAGATTTTTCCAGGAAAAACATTGAATATCAACAAACATTTGGAAAATTCACAACAAAAAGAACTAATCAAAATCTTGCAAAAACATTCTACTGCATTTGCATGGGAGTATCTTGACATGAAAGGTATTGATCCTAAGACTTGCATCCATCATATCTATATTGAGGAAAACAGTAGACCAATCAGACAACCTCAAAGAAGGATGAATCCAAATCTTAGGGAGATAGTGAAAGAAGAGCTCCAAAAACTACTCAATGTAAACTTCATTTATCCAATTTCAGATAGTCGATGGGTTTCTCCTTTGGTTATAGTACCTAAAAAGAATGGTAAATGGAGGGTATGCATTGATTACAGGGAATTGAACAAAGAAACTTTGAAGGATCACTTTCCTTTGCCTTTTATCGATAAGGTATTAGATACATTAGTAGGTAAAAAGTACTTTTCATTTTTGGATGGTTTTAGTGGCTATAATCAAATTCAGGTAGCACCTGAAGATCAAGATAAGACCACATTTACTTGTCCATGGGGAACTTTTGCCTACCGAGTGCTTCCTTTTGGGTTGTGTAATGCACCAGCAACATTCCAAAGAGCAGTACTAGGAATTTTTTTTGATCTAATCCATGATTGTGTAGAGGTTTATATGGATGATTTTACAGTTTATGGTAATTCATTTGAAGAGGCATTAGAAAATTTCGAAAAAGTTCTTATAAGATGTAAAGAAACAAACCTTTCATTAAGCCATGAAAAATGTTTTATGATGTTTACTGAAGGGATTGTTTTAGGACATCATATTTCGGGAGATGGGATTAAGGTTGATAGATCAAAAGTTGAAGTCATCTCCAAGTTGCCTATTCCAAATTGTCAAAGAGATGTTAAAAGTTTTCTGGGATTTACTGGTTACTATAGAAGATTTATAGAAAACTTCACTAAAATAGCATCTCCACTCTTCAAATTGCTTACAAAAGACTGTGAATTTAAATGGGATCCTGATTGCCAATCAGCCTTTGAAACTTTGAAAACAAGAATATTTGAAGCACCTATCTTGAGAGGACCAAATTGGAAACTCCCTTTCCATATTTCTACAGATGCTTCAGATACAGCTCTAGGAGCTGTGTTGGGTCAAAAAGATTTAGTTCCTTATGCCATTTATTATACCAGTAAAAATTTGACTCCCATAGAGTTGAATTATACTGTGACTGAAAAAGAGTTTTTAGCTGTTGTTCATGCAATTAATAAGTTTAGACATTACATAACAGGCTATGAAACTTTTATTCATACTGACCATTCTGCAATTATATATTTAATGAACAAACCTGTTACTAATGGCAGAGTGACAAGATGGCTCTTACTTTTGTAAGAATTCAATATTACTGTGTTGGATAGACCAGGAAAACAAAATACAGTAGCTGATTTCTTGTCTAGGATTCAGAATACTAAAGAAGATTCTCCTGTAGAGGATAAGTTTTCTGATGAATACTTGTTTGCAGTAACTATTAAGACTCCTTGGTATGCAGATATTGCTAACTATTTGGTTACAAGGAAACTGCCTTCACATTTATTTCCAAATGAAAAACGAAAAATTATTCAGGAGAGTTCAAAATATTCATGGATTTCTAACGAATTGTTTAAAACAGGGCCAGATCTTGTGATCAGAAGATGTGTCAGGGAAGATGAAATGCCTGATATTCTTAAGGCATGTCATGATGAACCATGCGGCGGACAATTTGCGGACAAAAGGACGGCCTATAAAATCCTTTCCTTGGGATATTATTGGCCTTCCCTCTTCAAAGATGCAAAACAATATGTCAAAAGGTGTGATAGCTGCCAAAGAGTAGGGAAACCTACCCTTTCAAATGAAATGCCGTTGCAAACACAGGTACTCATTGAACCCTTTGAAAAATGGGCTTTAGATTTCATTGGACCTATTAATCCACCATCTAAGCAAAAGAAGTATATATTGGTTTGTACTGATTATGTTACTAAATGGGTAGAAGCCAAAGCATTAGTATCTGCTACTGAAAATTCGGTTGTTCATTTTCTTTATGAGGATATTTTTACTCACTTTGGTGTTCCAAGAGAAATTGTGACAGATCAAGGAAGCCAATTCACATCCAACTTGGTGGAGAAGTTGATGGAAGAATACAAAATCAAGCACAGAAGATCTACTCCTTACCATCCGCAAGCAAATGATCAAGTGGAGTCCACAAATAAAGTTCTTGAAAGTATCATCACCAAAACTGTTCATCTACATAGAAGAGATTGGGCAGAAAGGCTTCCTGAAGCCTTGTGGGCCTACAGAACTACATGGAGAAATACAACAGGACATTCTCCGTATGAACTTGTTTATGGGAAAGAAGTCTTGCTCCCCATTGAGTTCCAAGTCAAGACCTTCAAGATAGCAGTTCAATTGGGAATGAATTTATCAAAAGCCCAAAAGCATAGAATGGAGCAATTAAATGAGCTAGATGAGATCAGACAAGAGGCAATTCTAAGAACTGATCTAGTTCAATATCAAAGAGCTAAATGGCATGACAAGTACATCAAAGAGAAGAAGTTTCAAGAAGGAGATTGGGCATTGTTATTTGATTCCAAGTTTAAAGATTTTCGAGGAAAATTTCAGACTCATTGGCTTGGGCCATATGAGATTGACAAGATCTTTAGCAATGGAGCGGTAAGAATCAAGACCATTGATGAGTTTCAAACTCCTCTTATTGTGAATGACCACAGATTGAAAGTTTATCATAAGCCACTCTCAAAAGAGGATTTTGTCAAAATGTTTCAAGAAAATTCTGCAATCAGGCTGGTACAGAAGAATTCTTCTTCTCCACCAGCCTAGCTTTTGTTCTTTTCAGTTAAAATATATATATATATATATATATATATATATATATTGTATAAGCCTGAAAACCAATCACTGATTGGTAGTCTTATACAAAAAAAATAGGGTGAAAATCAGGAACACCTGACACTCTATATTTTCCAAAAAAAAAAATTTCTCTCTTTCATTTCACAAGTTTTGTGACCACCCATTCCACTTCATTCCACTTCATTTCACTCCATTCCACTTCATTGTATCTATTTCATTCCATTTTCACCAATAAAATTCTTTTTCATGACCATTTCCATCTAGTCATTTGTCATCTGTTCATTTTTATTCACCCAAATAATAGCTGTGTCAGTTTCCGCAACTGACATCTGTTTCCACAGCTGACTCCAGTTTCCGCAGCCAGAAGCAGATTCCGCAGCTACCACTCTGTTTTCAAAAGAATGTACAGCCAGATGTTATTTCCATAATCATGAAATTAAATGCAGGTGAGAGGACCAAAAAAAATGAAGACATGGAGAATTCAAGATATCAATAAGGAGCAACTAATTGAAGACCAAGGAAAAAGGAAAAGATTCCAAGGTATGAGTAAAATTCATTTCAAATAGCATTGAAAACACATTTTTATATAGTTCTAAACCATAAGCTCCATCCATTATGTGCAATGATTATATTGAAAAAATCTGTAACCCTTTCACGATCTCCATATGATCCTCCCACATTCATTTTCAAACGGTTCCATAATTAAACCTCCGATCTTCACTCAAACTCCGATACTCCACCTATGACAATGAGATGTAGTTTATTTGACTACGGCCTCTTATAGCCGCATAAATCCATAGCCGTTGTTTAAACATGCTCACATTTATTTTGCAGCCACCAAATTTCAAAACACTACCGGATGTGTTATACTCCTCCTATTGTTCTGTTAATCTCACAGCTGTATCTCTGCCGTGCTCACGAAACCCCTCTCTGTTCCATTTCACTCTATTTCTTTCTCTGTTACGCTACAGCCTGTATACCCACTCTCTGATATTTACATACAGTCATTGTGCTCATTTTCGTGCATTCAGCCGTTCTACTTCCATTGAACCCTCACGCAGGCAAATTTTTGAAGAGCAGAAAGAAGGATGGGTAAATTGTTAAGAGCAGAACCAGAAGGACCTAAGTTCATGGAAGGATATCCGCAAGTCAGGGATATATTGAAGAAAGAAAAGTGGCTGCGGATTATCCAAAAGTTCAGAGGCTACCATAAAGAAGTGACAAAAGCATTTGCAAGGTCGTTCAATGGCCTGGAAGTAGAGATTGGAGACCTTAAGTTTGCGGTGAATGAAGCATCTATAGCAACTGCCACGGAACTTCCTCAAGAGGGTGAGCGTTGGTTTAAGAATAAAAGCATTAGTGATGAAGCCTGGAGAATAATCTTACGAAACCAAGGTATGGACATAACTATTTTTAAAAGAGGAATTCCTATTCATGCTTTGAAAGAGGAATGGGCTACTTTGCTGCTAGTTGTTCAAAAATTCATTACCTGTGAAGGCCGTTTTGGGTCCATGTATATGTACCATACCAGATTGCTGATGAATTTTCTAGATAATCAAACTCTCAATCTCCCATATTTTCTGTTAAATAGTTTGAAGAAAATTTCTGTGACTGTTAAGAAGCATTAGGAGATGTAGAACCACATCTATATCACCACAGTCTTGTAAAAATTTTGATTGAAAAAGGGTTGAAGGAGAAGAAAGACACATGGGAACAATTTTTGATTAGAAATTTCTTTGAGGAACCTCAGGAAATTCCTAAAGGTAGCACATCAAGAATGAGTAGGAGAAAAAGAATAAATGATGAAACTCAAAGTACTCCCACTCAAGAAATTCCTGAAGGTAACACATCAAGAAGGAGTAGGAGAAAGAGAACAAATGATGAAATTCAAAATACTCCTACTACTATAATTGAAAGAAATGATAGGGAAGAGAAATTGTCAAAGAGGAAGAAGAAAGAAACTAAGGGTAAAAAGCCAATAACACCAAAAGAGAGAAAAAGTATTGAGGCTATACATCAAACCCCTTCTTCCGAAGAAGAAGATCATCAAGTGTTATCTGAAAGATTGGTTCATCTTCAAGAACAATTATCTATAGCCAAGAAGAAAGAGAAAGGAAAACAAAAGCAAAAGGACAGTGGTCCACAGCGTGTGAGAAGAAGTTCCAGACTTAAGGGGAAATTGAGGAAAATACAAATGAAAGGACCCCATTTCATCGATTTGGGAGAAGAAACATCTGAACAATCCCCAGCTGACCATAGTCTATCTCACTCTCAGTCAGTTAGTGAACCTGGTTCATTTCATTCTTAGTCAGACATTGAACATAGTCTATCCCATTCTCAGCAAGATGTTGATGTGAGCCCTTCTCAGCCAGATTTTGAAGATAACTCTCCTTCACGGCATTTTGGGGACAGCCCAATAAAAATGACACCTGATATAGACCCCAAGTAGCAGGAAGTATATGATTATATAGAATCTTTAGAAAAAGCAGCTACAGGTCCCAGTACTTCGTCCATTCAGCCTCACACAGTACAAGATGATTTAGTCCAATCACTGAAACAGGAAGTCTTTGAGCTAGAGCTTTTAAATAAACACATTAAAAATGAAAATGAGACATTGAAGGAACAAAGCAAATTGGACAAAATAATTCATGATAATACCATGCTACATCTGGGAATATGGCAGAAGAAGAACAAGAAATTGAAAAATAAATGCCAGAAGTTAAGCAGAGCACTAGTTAATATCAAATTTAGATGCTTAATGAAGAAGCCTAGGATGTTGGCAGCACCAAGGAAGAAGAGGAGAGGGCTGGATGTACTGGCTGAAGTGTCAAGGCATATGAACTGAAGGAGGATTATCAAAATTTTGGTTGCATGAGGACATGCAACACCTTCACAGTGGGGGTATGTTGAGTCTCAAATCTGCATTGTTCTTATACATCTTCCTAGACCTTTTTCATTCACATGAACCTCCCAAGTTGTCAATATCATTGTATATTAATTGCAAAAGAGCATCTAAAATGGTTTTTAACTACATTTTTGTGTCTGCTGTTTGATTTAGATTTTGCTCATTTAGCTGCGGAATCTTGCCACTTTCCGCAGCTGCTGCAACTTTCCTCAGCGATTTTGTGAAACTCTATGTTACAGGTGTCCTCAGGTAAAACGAGCCACATGGGCAAGTCAGAAATGATGTGGACATGGATCGTGTCCTATTGGCTCGGGCAAATTCATCTAGGGAGGCTGCGGTCAAAGGTGGCCAAGTGGAAGTCAACCATAGAGTCCCACGGTGACAGGACTCTGTTTCTCGTCACGTGGAGATTTGTATGGCCGTTTCTGAATTGCGGGAGACAAATCAACACATGTACATGGCTCCATAAGCCGAATTCAAACATCCACTCTTCATAGATTTACTCCTCAACGCGGCCATGATCCTAGATCTCTGGACGTAATGGTTTACGTGTTCTCCATCACCACAAACTGTAGGGAATTAGTTATATTTCCTTTGTTATAAATAATGCGTTTGCATACGCATATTAGATTAGTCTCTATTAGTCTCCATTAGCTTCCAGATAGCTCTGTAATGTAATTACGTTGCCATTGTGCCGTAATATCACCTTTCTGTTATGACTGCATTTTAATATATAAGAAGACTCTATTTCCAAGCGTAATTCGTACTTGAATATTGTTGCCAAGGCTGGTGTAGAGGGCCCCTGCACACTCTGAGGTTTTGTGCATTATTGTATAGTTCTTGTTTTATTTCTTTAAGCTCATTGTGCCATAATCATTCATGTGTTTATACATTGCATCTTTCATGATATTTATGTTTTTTCATCACTTGTTTATAATCTTTCATACTTTACATTTTACTTGTCTTTTATGTTTTATGTTATTGTTATTGAATCAGTGTTCTTGTTTCGGGTTATAAATAGGCGACCTGGGCATTTTGTGTATAACTTTTTGACTAATGACATGGCATTAATATTGTTCTGCTGCTAATTTACTTTTTGTTTAATTCCAGCACTGCTTTGTTTAATTCAGTCTTGCACATTTGTTTCAGTAGTTAGATTTAGATATATTAAATTACTCATGACATTTTCAGTTACCTCCGAAAGCCACAGCTGGACTGATGGTGAGGGATTGAATTATGAATGTGTAGTTTGATATTAGTTTACTTTCTGCAAGTTAGATATGTTCTCATGACATCTTCGATTACTCAGAAAGCCACAACTAGGCGGTAGTGAGGGATTGAATTATGAATGTGTAGTTTGATATTAGTTTACTTTCTGCAAGTTAGAAATATTAAATTGCTCATGACATCTTCAGTTACCTCCGAAAGCCACAGCTGGACTGATGGTGAGGGATTGAATTATGAATGTGGAGTTTGATATTAGTTTACTTTCTGCAAGTTAGATATATTAAATTTCTCATGACATCTTCAGTTACCTCCGAAAGCCACAGCTGGACTGATGGTGAGGGATTGAATTTATGAATGTGTAGTTTGATATTAGTTTACTTTCTGCAAGTTAGATATCGGGTTACTCAAGTTGTTTATGGTTACCTCCGAAAATCATAGCTGGACTAATGATGAGGGATCAGAAGATAAGTTGATGTAATTTGATTTAGATTTACTTTGTTGCAACTTTTGATTTCTTTAAGCATAGTTTCTTTTGTGTTTGAACAGCAGCAAGAATAATGAGTTTCATGATCAGTAGTTCATTGTTTGTTTGACTAGAGTAGTGATGCAATTTCATTTTCTTTGAAGAATTAATTTTGTCATTGTGTGTTTTTTAAATTCTTTTGAAGTTTGGAAAATCATTAGAAAGACATTGTTGTCTTGAATATTTGTCTCCATACTTGTCTTTTAGAATTTCACAAAAACCAAAAACGACAAAAAGGTAAGAAATAGGTTATCTTGCACATATAGTGCGCCACACTTCATCATCTTACGAATCCCGGATTGATAAATTAATGTAGCAATTTAGGACACACTAAATTGACCAAACATTTTGGCACCATTTCCAGGGAAGTGTAACTAGGTAGCCGATTTCTTAAAAAAAAACAAAAACAAAATAATAAAAGAAGGGAAAACTTGATAACTTCTTGAAGTATGCTCTCCTCTTGCACCTAGTGTGATCTAGAGGATCAGAAAAGAGAGTTATTGGTTTAGTAATTTCTTAAGTATGCTCTCTTCTTGCACCTAGTGTGATCTGGAAGATCAGAAAGAGAATTATTAGCCCAAATTTTTAAAAAATAAAATAAAAAAATGACATGCATAGAGCGAGAGATTCTAGGGGAAGGTTTATAGCTAAAGCCAAGAGTTCGATTTTCACAACTCCATCTTCTTCAAGGCATAGACCAGATTCACCACCATCTACCCCTAGCCTTAAGATTTTTGGAATTCAAGGAGCAGTTGAATTAGAGGATTCTCCTATACCACCTACTAAATCTCATTTAGAAAAGGAAGAGACTCCCTCTCATCCTCCCTTGATAGAATAACTAGAGGACTTTAAGGACTCTAAAGAAACTATCATGGCAGAGGAAATAATAGATGGATTTAGAGGTAGAGGTAGAGGAGGAGGAAACAATGGAGACAACAATGGTGAAGGAAATAATGGAAGAAATAGGGAAGGAGACAACTTGTTTGGATTCCCTATAGTTGATGAGGAAACTCATACAACGATGAAAAATATCTCACCATTTGTCCTCCCTAACTTTTATGGATTGCGAAGTGAGGATCCTGAAACATTTCTGTTTGAGTTTGAAGTCGTGTGCCGAACCTATGACTATATGGAAGACTCTCAAAAACTCAAACTGTTTCCTTCAACTTTGAAGGGAGCTGCTTTGAAATGGTTCATGGGATTAGCTACTCAATCTATTAGGACTTGGAATGATATGAAACAAAATTTTTTGGATAGATACTTGGACTATTGTATGCCCACCAATCACAAGGATGAGGTATTCAAAATGATGCAAAAAGAAGATGAAAACTTGGAAGATTTACTTGAAAGATTCCAATACAACTTGAAAAGAGAAAAGATGAGCAACTTAGATGATGAAAACTTGAAATCCCTCATATTAAAAGCTATTAGATATGAATGGATAGATATTTTAAACATGATGGGGAAAGGAGACATTTCTCAACTTCCACTTCGTGACATAACAGAACTATGTGTCCATCTCTCAAGAGGAAAATCTAAAACAGGAAAAGGGCCTAGGGATCCTTCTCTTATTAGGGCTAAAAAATCTGCAACTATATCAGTAAGTAGGGCATAGATTGGTAATATGCTTGATGAATTCAAAACTGATATCTTGGGGAGCCTTAGTGAACAACTAGACACCCTTAAAATCCAAAACAAGTAGAAAGCAAAAACAGATGCTTTAGCCATCTTTTGTCCGAAATGTAGGAATAAACATGCTTTAAGGGAATGTCCCTTGGACGCAAAAGTTGTAGAAACATGTATGATTTTCTCAGAGAATCACGAGATCAAGGATTGTCCTTCAATTCCTGGACTCAAAGCTGTTTTTCAAGAAGACCCAAATTCAGTAGAATCTCTCTGTTTTGTTGCAAGAAGACCTTGGCAGGGACAACAAACTCAAGGGTTTAACAACTCTATGAATTTTCAAACCCAACCAAATTGGAATCCTTGGCAAAAACCTTGGCCCCAACATCAAAATCCATATCAGCCATGGGTACAACGGATGCAAAATCCTTATGGGAGATTTGCTCAATTTTATCAATATCCTCCATCTTTTCAAAATCAACAAGCTCCACAACTTCCAAACACAAATCCACAACTTTCATTTCCATTTCCAGAACAACAACCTTCTCAAGAAAATCCAAATCTTCATCTCATGCTCCCATACCAACAAAAGACAAATCAACTTCCAGCTTATCCATTGCCAAATCCTAATAATAAAAATCCTCAGAATACTTACATGGTATAAGGACAACAATTTCCTACCTATATGATTGTTCCTCTCAACGATGTACAACTCAGATCTGGTAGAGTTTTAGAAAAACCTTCTATAGATGACCTAGAGCAGGATACCTATGAGGAGGACTCTCTTAAGGCCAATAAGGGTTCTGAGGAAGAATCTCTTCAAAACTCAAATATTCAAAAAGAAAAAGAAAAGTTAATACCCACAACTCCTATAGTTGAGCAACTTGCATCTTCATCTACACCTCCTTTTCCTGAAAGACTACAAATTGACAAGGGGGTAGAAAAACAAATCTTGTTGCCTAACTCTGACTTTCTAGATGAATTGAAGAATATTTGTATCAAGATTCCCTTGTTACAAGCCATTCGAGAGATTCCTATTCTAGCAAAAACAATAAAGGAGTTGAGTTTCAAAAGACCAGGAAGGAAACTAAAAGACACAAGAAGAATCCACCTGGTAGGAAAAATTGCAGATATTATGATGGGAAAAATCACGATGCAGAAGTATGTAGATCCAGGAAGTCCAATTGTTAAGACACATATAAATGGGATAGAAATTCCAAACACATTGATTGACTTAGGGGCTGCTATTAACATTATGAGTAGACAGACTATGGACCAGCTAAAACTTCCTAACCTTCTTTTTACACCTACTTTACTGCAACTTGCAGATTGATCAATTATTAAACCATATGGTGTATTAGAAGATATTTCAGTCTCCTTAGATTCTTGGGAATATCCGGTAGATTTTATGATTTTGACTCCCAAGAGTAATCTAGGAGGGCACCCACTTATCTTAGGAATACCTTGGCTAGCCACAGCTGATGCTTTTATTAGTTGTAGATCTGGGGATATGTACATTTATAATGGTAATTCGACAAAGAAATTCAATTTGTATCCTCCAGCAAAAGCAATCACAGAATTAGGAGACAATGAATGGGTCGATGATGAGGACATTATACAACCTATCTTTACCATTTTGAAAATTAGTGAGGATAGTCAAATTCTGAACACATTAGAAAATTTTGAGACATCTTCAGAATATGACCCCACACAATTTCAGTTGGAATCTGACATAGAATATTTATCATCAAGACAAATGTCTCTTTACTCTATGGAAGAGTTTGGTAGTTCTACCATTGAGATTTTTCCAGGAAAAACATTGAATATCAACAAAAATTTGGAAAAGTCACAACAAAAATAACTAATCAAAATCTTGCAAAAACATTCTACTGCATTTGCATGGGAGTATACTGACATGAAAGGTATTGATCCTAAGACTTGCATCCATCATATCTATATTGAGGAAAACAGTAGACCAATCGGACAACCTCAAAGAAGGATGAATCCAAATCTTAGGGAGATAGTGAAAGAAGAGCTCCAAAAACTACTCAATGTAAACTTCATTTATCCAATTTCAGATAGCCGATGGGTTTCTCCTTTGGTTATAGTACCTAAGAAGAATGGTAAATGGAGGGTATGCATTGATTACAGGGAATTGAACAAAGCAACTTTGAAGGATCACTTTCCTTTTCCTTTTATCGATCAGGTATTAGACACATTAGCAGGTAAAAAGTACTTTTCATTTTTGGATGGTTTTAGTGGCTATAATCAAATTCAGGTAGCACCTGAAGATCAAGATAAGACTACATTTACTTGTCCATGGGGAACTTTTGCCTACCGAGTGCTTCCTTTTGGGTTATGTAATGCACCTGCAACATTCCAAAGAGCAGTACTAGGAATTTTTTCTGATCTAATCCATGATTGTGTAGAGGTTTATATGGATGATTTTACGGTTTATGGTAATTCATTTGAAGAGGCATTAGAAAATTTGGAAAAAGTTCTTATAAGATGTAAAGAAACAAACCTTTCATTAAGCCATGAAAAATTCTTTATGATGTTTACTGAAGGGATTGTTTTAGGACATCATATTTCGGGAGATGGGATTAAGGTTGATAGATCAAAAGTTGAAGTCATCTCCAAGTTGCCTATTCCAAATTGTCAAAGAGATGTTAGAATTTTTCTAGTATTTACTGGTTACTATAGAAGATTTATAGAAAACTTCACTAAAATAGCATCTCCACTCTTCAAGTTGCTTACAAAAGACTGTGAATTTAAATGGGATCCTGATTGTCAATCCGCTTTTGAAACTTTGAAAACAAGAATATCTGAAGCACCTATCTTGAAGGACCAAATTGGAAACTTCCTTTCCATATTTCTACAGATGCTTCAGATACAGCTCTTGGAGCTGTGTTGGGTCAAAAAGATTTAATTCCTTATGCCATTTATTACACTAGTAAAAATTTGACTCCTACAGAGTTGAACTATACTGTGACTGAAAAAGAGGTTTTAGTTGTTGTTCATGCAATTAATAAGTTTAGACATTACATAACAGGCTATGAAACTTTTATTCATACTGACCATTCTGCAATTAGATATTTAATGAACAAACCTGTTACTAATGGCAGAGTGACAATATGGCTCTTACTTTTGCAAGAATTCAATATTACTGTGTTGGATAGACCAGGGAAACAAAATACAGTAGCTGATTTCTTGTCTAGGATTCAGAATACTAAAGAAGATTCTCCTGTAGAGGATAAGTTTCCTGATGAATACTTGTTTGCAGTAACTATTAAGACTCCTTGGTATGCGGATATTGCTAACTATTTGGTTACAGGGAAACTGCCTTCACATTTATTTCCAAATGAAAAACGAAAAATTATTCAGGAGAGTTCAAAATATTCATGGATTTCTAACGAATTGTTTAAAACAGGGCCAGATCTTGTGATCAGAAGATGTGTCAGGGAAGATGAAATGCCCGATATTCTTAAGGCATGTCATGATGAACCATGCGGCGGACACTTTGCAGACAAAAGGACGGCCTATAAAATCCTCTCTTTAGGATATTATTGGCCTTCCCTCTTCAAAGATGCAAAACAATATGTCAAAAGGTGTGACAGCTGCCAAAGAGTAGGGAAACATACCCCTTCAAATGAAATGCCATTGCAACCATAGGTACTCATTGAACCCTTTGAAAAATGGGCTTTAGATTTCATTGGACCTATTAATCCACCATCTAAGCAAAGGAAGTATATATTGGTTTGTACTGATTATGTTACTAAATGGGTAGAAGCTAAAGCATTAGTATCTGCTACTGAAAATTCAGTTGTTCATTTTCTTTATGAGGATATTTTTACTCGCTTTGGTGTTCCAAGAGAAATTGTGGCAGATCAGGGGAGCCAATTCACATCCAATTTGGTGGAGAAGTTGATGGAAGAATACAAAATCAAGCACAGAAGATCTACTCCTTACCATCCATAAGCAAATGGTCAAGTGGAGTCCACAAACAAAGTTCTTGAAAGTATCATCACCAAAACTGTTCATCTACATAGAAGAGATTGGGCAGAAAGGCTTCCAGAAGCCTTGTGGGCCTACAGAACTACATGGAGGAATACAACAGGACATTCTCCCTATGAACTTGTTTATGGGAAAGAAGTCTTGCTCTCCATTGAGTTCCAAGTCAAGACCTTCAAGATAGCAGTTCAGTTGGGGATGGACTTATCAGAAGCCCAAAAGCATAGAATGGAGCAATTAAATGAGCTAGATGAGATTAGACAAGAGGCAATTCTAAGAACTGATCTAGTTCAATATCAAAGAGCTAAATGGCATGACAAGTACATCAAAGAGAAGAAGTTTCAAGAAGGAGATTGGGCATTGTTATTTGATTCCAAGTTTAAAGATTTTCAAGGAAAATTTCAGACTCATTGGCTTGGGCCATATGAGATTGATAAGATCTTTAGGAATGGAGCGGTAAGAATCAAGACCATTGATGAGTTTCAAACTCCTGTTATTGTGAATGGCCACAGATTGAAAGTTTATCATAAGCCACTCTCAAAAGAGGATTTTTGTCAAAATGTTTCAAGAAAATTCTGCAATCAGGCTGGTACATAAGAATTCTTCTTCTTCACCAGCCTAGCTTTTGTTCCTTTCAGTTAAAAATAAAAAATAAAAAAAAAGAAGATAAAAAATAAAAAAAATTGTATAAGCTTGAAAACCAATCATTGATTGGCAGTCTTATACAGAAAATATAGGGTGAAAATCAGGAACACCTGACACTCTATATTTTCCAAAAAAAAATTTCTCTCTTTCATTTCACAAGTTTTGTGACCACCCATTCCACTTCATTCCACTTCATTTCACTTCATTTCAATCCATTCCACTTCATTTTATCTATTTTATTCCATTTTCACCAATAAAATTCTTTTTCATGACCATTTCCATCTAGTCATTTGTAATCTGTTCATTTTCATTCACCCAAATAATAGCTGTGTCAGTTTCCGCAGCTGACATCTGTTTCCGCAGCTGACTCCAGTTTCCGCAGCCAGAAGCAGATTCCGCAGCTAACACTCTGTTTTCAAAAGAATGTACAGCCAGATGTTATTTCCATAATCATGAAATTAAATGCAGGTGAGAGGACCAAAAAAAATGAAGACATGGAGAATTCAAGATATCAATGAGGAGCAACTAATTGAAGACCAAGGAAAAAGGCAAAGATTCCAAGGTATGAGTAAAATTCATTTCAAATAGCATTGAAAACACATTTTTATATAGTTCTAAACCATAAGCTCCATCCATTATGTGCAATGATTATATTGACAAACTCTGTAACCCTTTCACGATCTCCATATGATCCTCCCGCATTCATTCTCAAACGGTCCCATAATTAAACCTCCGATCTTCACTCATACTCCGATATTCCACCTATGACAATGAGACGTATTTTATTTGACCACGGCCTCTTTCAGCCGCATAAAATCCATAGCCGTTGTTTAAACATGCTTACATTTATTTTGCAGCCACCAAATTTCAAAACACTGCCGGATGTGTTATACTCCTCCTATTGTTCTGTTAATCTCACAGTCGTATCTTTGCCGTGCTCACGAAACCCCTCTCTGTTCTGCTTCACTCCATTTCATTCTCTGTTACGCTACAGTCTGTATACCCACTCTCTGATATCTACCTACAGCCATTGTGCTCATTTCCGTGCATTCAGCCGTTCTACTTCCATTGAACCCTCACGCAGGCAAGTTATTGAAGAGCAGAAAGAAGAATGGGTAAATTGCTAAGAGCAGAACCAGAAGGACCTAAATTCATGGAAGGATATCCGCAAGTCAGGGATATATTGAAGAAAGCAAAGTGGCTGCGGTTTATCCAAAAGTTCAGAGGCTACCATAAAGAAGTGACAAAAGCATTTGCAAGGTCTTTTAATGGCCTGGAAGTAGAGATTGGAGACCTTAAGTTTGCGGTGAATGAGGCATCTATAGCATCTACCACAGAACTTCTTCAAGAGGGTGAACGATGGTTTAAGAACAAAAGCATTAGTGATGAAGCCTGGAGAATAATCTTACGAAACCAAGGTATGGACATAACTATTTTTAAAAGAGGAATTCATGTTCATGCTTTGAAAGAGGAATGGGCTACTTTGCTGCTAGTTGTTCAAAAATTCATTACCTGTGAAGGCCGTTTTGGGTCCATGTATATGTACCATACCAGATTGATGATGAATTTTCTAGATAATCAAACTCTCAATCTCCCATATTTTCTATTAAATAGTTTGAAGAAAATGTCTGTGACTGTTCAGAAGCATTTGGGAGATGTAGAACCACATCTATATCACCACAGTCTTGTAAAAATTTTGATTGAAAAAGAGTTAAAGGAGAAGAAAGACACATGGGAACAATTTTTGATTAGAAATTTCTTTGAGGAACCTTAGGAAATTCCTGAAGGTAACACATCAAGAAGGAGTAGGAGAAAAAGAATAAATTATGAAACTCAAAGTACTCCTACTCAAGAAATTCCTGAAGGTAACACATCAAGAAGGAGTAGGAGAAAGAGAACAAATGATGAAATTCAAAATACTCCTACTACTATAATTGAAAGAACTGATAGGGAAGAGAGACTGTCAAAGAGGAAGAAGAAAGAAACTAAGGGTAAAAAGCCAATAACACCAAAAGAGAGAAAAAGTATTGAGGCTATACATCAAACCCCTTCTTCCGAAGAAGAAGATCATCAAGTGTTATCTGAAAGATTGGTTCATTTCAAGAACAGTTATCTATAGCCAAGAAGAAAGAGAAAGGAAAACAAAAGAAAAAGGACAGTGGTCCACAGCGTGTGAGAAGAAGTTCCAGACTTAAGGGGAAATTGAGGAAAATGCAAATGAAAGGACCCCATTTCATCGATTTGGGAGAAGAAACATCTGAACAATCCCCAGTTGACCATAGTCCATCTCACTCTCAGTCAGTTAGTGAACCTAGTTCATTTCATTCTCAGTCAGACATTGAACATAGTCCATCCCATTCTCAGCAAGATGTTTATGTGAGCCCTTCTCAGCCAGATTTTGAAGATAACTCTCCTTCACGGCATATTGGGGACAGCCCAATAAAAATGACACCTGATATAGACCCCAAGCAGCAGGAAGTATATGATTATATAGAATCTTTAGAAAAAGCAGCTACAGGTCCCAGCACTTCATCCATTCAGCCTCACACAGTACAAGATGATTTAGTCCAATCACTAAAACAAGAAGTCTTTGAGCTAGAACTTTTAAATAGACACATCAAAAATGAAAATGAGACATTGAAGGAACAAAGTAAATTGGACAAAATCATTCATGATAATACCATGCTACATCTGGGAATATGGCAGAAGAAGAACAAGAAATTGAAAAGGAAATGCTAGAAGTTAAGCAGAGCACTGGTTAATATCAAATTTAGATGCTTAATGAAGAAGCCCAGGATGTTGGCAGCACCAAGGAAGAAGAGGAGAGGATTGGATGTATTGGCTGAAGTGTCAAGGCATATGAACTGAAGAAGGATTATCAAAATTTTGGTTGCATGAGGACATGCAACACCTTCACAGTGGGGGTATGTTGAGTCTCAAAGCTGCATTGTTCTTATACATCTTCCTAGACCTTTTTCATTCACCTGAACCTTCCCAGTTGTCAATATCATTATATATTAATTGCAAAAGAGCATCTAAAATGGTTTTTAACTATATTTTTGTGTCTGTTGTTTGATTTAGATTTTGCTCATTTAGCTGCGGAATCTTGCCACTTTCCGCAGCTGCTGCAACTTTCCGTAGCCATTTTGTGAAACTCTATGTTACAGGTGTCTTCAGGTAAAACGAGCCACATGGGCAAGTCAGAAATGATGTGGACATGGATCATGTCCTATTGGCTCGAGCAAATTCACCTAAGGAGGCTACGGTCAAAGGTGGCCAAGTGGAAGTCAACCGTAGAGTCCCACGGTGACAGGACTCTGTTTCTCGTCACGTGGAGATTTATATGGCCATTTCTGAATTGCGGGAGACAAATCAACACATGTACATGGCTCCATAAGCCGAATTCAAACATCCACTCTTCATAGATTTACTCCTCAACGCGGCCATGATCCTAGATCTCTGGACGTAATGGTTTACGTGTTCTCCATCAGCACAAACTGTAGGGAATTAGTTATATTTCTTTTGTTATAAATAATGCGTTTGCATACGCATATTAGATTAGTCTCTATTAGTCTCCATTAGCTTCCAGATAGCTCTGTAATGTAATTACGTTGCCACTGTGCCGTAATATCACCTCTCTGTTATGACTGCATTTTAATATATAAGAAGACTCTGTTTCCAAGCGTAATTCGTACTTGAAGTCTGTTGCCAAGGCTGGTGTAGAGGGCCCCTGCACATGCTGATGTTTTGTGCATTATTGTATAGTTCTTGTTTATTTCTTTAAGCTCAATGTGCCATAATTCATTCACATGTTTATACATTGCATCTTTCATGATATATATGCTTCATTTCTGTTTATAATCTTTCATGCTTTACATCTTGCTTCTGTCCATAATCTTTCATGTTTTATGTTATTGTTAACTGATCAGTGTTCTTGTTTCGGGTTATAAATAGGCAGCCCGGGCATTTGCATAACTTTTTGACTAATGACATGGAATTAATATTGTTCTGCTGCTAATTTACTTTTCTTAGTTTCTGTTTAATTTCAGTACTGCTTTGTTTATTTCAGTCTTGCACATTTGCTTCAGTATTTAGATTTAGATATATTAAATTTCTCATGTCATTTTCAGTTACCTCCGAAAGCCACAGCTGGACTGATGGTGAGGGATTGAATTATGAATGTGTAGTTTGATATTAGTTTACTTTCTGCAAGTTAGAAATATTAAATTTCTCATGACATCTTGGGCTTTGGATGCACAACTAGGCGATGGTGAGATTGAAAATATGAATGTGTAGTTTGATAGTGGTTACTTTTACGCAAGTTAGATATCGGGTTACTCAAGTTGTTTTATGGTTACCTCACGAAAATCATGTTTGTACTAATGATGAGGGATCAGAAGATAAGTTGATGTAATTTGATTTAGATTTACTTTGTTGCAAGTTGATTTCTTTAAGCAGCGTTTCTTTTGTGTTGAGCAATGACGAGAATAATGAGTTTCATTATCGGTAGTTCATTGTTGTTTGACTAGAGTAGTGATGCAATTTCATTTTCTTTGAAGAATTAATTTTGTCATTATGTGTTTTTAAAATTCTTTTGAAGTTTGGAAAATCATTAGAAAGACATTGTTGTCTTGAATATTTGTCTCCATACTTGTATTTTAGAATTTCATAAAAAATCCAAAAACGACCAAAAAGTAAGAGATAGGTTATCTTGCACATATAGTGGGCCACGCTTCGTCAGCTTACGAATCCTGGATTGACAAATTAAATGCAGCAATTTAGGACACACTAAATTGACCAAAAATTTTGGTGCCGTTGCCGGGGAAGTGTAACTAGGTAGCCAATTTCTTAAAAAAAAACAAAATAACAAAAGAAGGGAAAACTTGATAACTTCTTGAAGTATGCTCTCCTCTTGCACCTAGTGTGATCTGGAGGATCAGAAAAGAGAGTTATTGGTTCAGTAATTTCTTAAGTATGGTCTCTTCTTGCACCTAGTGTGATCTGGAAGATCAGAAAGAGAATTATTAGCGCAACTTTTTAAAAAATTAAAAATAAAAAATGACATGCATAGAGCAAGAGATTCTAGGGGAAGGTTTATAGCTAAAGCCAAGAGTTCGATTTTCACAACTCCATCTTCTTCAAGGCATAGACAAGAATCACCACCATCTACCCCTAGCCTTAAGATTTTTGGAATTCAAGGAGCAGCTGAATTAGAAGATTCTCCTATACCACCTACTAAATCTCATTTAGAAAAGGAAGAGACTCCCTCTCATCCTCCCTTGATAGAAGAACTAGAGGAATTTAAGGACTCTAAAGAAAATATCATGGCAGAGGAAATAATAGATGGATTTAGAGGTAGAGGTATAGGAGGAGGAAATAATGGAGACAACAATGGTGAAGGTAATAATGGAAGAAATAGGGAAGGAGACAACTTGTTTGGATTCCCTATAGTTGATGAGGAAACTCATACAACGATGAAAAATATCTCACCATCTGTCCTCCCTAACTTTTATGGATTGCGAAGTGAGGATCCTGAAACATTTATGTTTGAGTTTGAAGTTGTGTGCCGAACTTATGACTATATGGAAGACTCTCAAAAACTCAAACTGTTTCCTTCAACATTGAAGGGATCTGCTTTGAAATGGTTCATGGGATTAGCCTCTCAATCTATTAGGACTTGGAATGATATGAAACAAACATTTTTGGATAGATACTTGGACTATTGTATGCCCACCAATCACAAGGATGAGGTATTCAAAATGATGCAAAAAGAAGATGAAAATTTGGAAGACTTACTTGAAAGATTTCAATGCAACTTGAAAAGAGAAAAGATGAGCAACTTAGATGATGAAACCTTGAAAGCCCTCATATTAAAAGCCATTAGAGATGAATGGATAGATGTTTTAAACATGATGGGGAAATGAGACATTTCTCAACTTCCACTTCGTGACATAACAGAACTATGTGTCCATCTCTCAAGGGGAAAATCTAAAACGGGAAAAGGGCCTAGAGATCCTTCTCTTATCAGGGCAAACAAATCTGCAACTGGATCAGTAAGTAGGGTAGAGATTGGCAATATGCTTGATGAATTCAAAACTGATATCTTAGGGAGCCTTAGTGAACAACTAGACACCCTTAAAATCCAAAACAAGCAGAAAGCAGAAACGGATGCTTTAGCCATCTTTTGTCCGAAATGTAGGAAGAAACATGCTTTAAGGGAATGTCCCTTGGATGCAAAAGTTGTAGAAACATGTATGATTTGCTCAGAGAATCATGAGATCAAGGATTGTCCTTCAATTCCTGGACTCAAAGCTATTTTTCAAGAAGACCCAAATTCAGTAGAATCTCTCTGTTTTGTTGCAAGAAGACCTTGGCAGGGACAACAAACTCAAGGGTTTAACAACTCTATGAATTTTCAAACCCCACCAAATTGGAATCCTTGGCAACAACCTTGGCCCCAACATCAAAATCCATATCAGCCATGGGTACAAGGGATGCAAAATCCTTATGAGAGATTTTCTCAATTTTATCAATATCCTCCATCTTTTCAAAATCAACAAGCTCCACAACTTCCAAACACAAATCCACAACTTTCATTGCCATTTCCAGAACAACAACCTTCTCAACAAAATCCAAATCCTCAACTCATGCTCCCATACCAACAAAAGACAAATCAACTTCCAGCTTAGCCATTGCCAAATCCTAATAATAAAAATCCTCAGAATACTTACATGGTAGATGGACAAAAATTTCCTACCTATATGATTGTTCCTCTCAACGATGTACAACTCAGATCTGGTAGAGTTTTAGAAAAACCTTCTATAGATGACCTAGAGTAGGATACCTTTGAGGAGGACTCTCTTAAGGCCAATAAGGGTTCTGAGGAAGAATCTCTTCAAAACTCAAATATTCAAAAAGAAAAAGAAAAGTTAATACCCACAACTCCTATAGTTGAGCAACCTGCATCTTCATCTACACCTCCTTTTCTTGAAAGACTACAAATTGACAGGGGGTGGAAAAACAAATCTTGTTGCCTAACTATGATTTTCTAGATGAATTGAAGAATGCTTGTATCAAGATTCCCTTGTTACAAGCCATTCGATAGATTCCTATTCTAGCAAAAACAATAAAGGAGTTGAGTTTCAAAAGACCAGGAAGGAAACTAAAAGACACAAGAAGAATCCACCTGGTAGGAAAAATTGCAGATATTATGATGGGAAAAACCACCATGCAGAAGTATGTAGATCTAGGAAGTCCAATTGTCAAGACACAAATAAATGGGATAGAAATTCCAAACACATTGATTAACTTAGGGGCTGCTATTAACATTATGAGTAGACAGACTGTGGACCAGCTAAAACTTCCTAACCTTATTTTTACACCTACTTTACTGCAACTTGCAGATCGATCAATTATTAAACCAGATGGTGTATTAGAAGATATTTCAGTCTCCTTAGATTCTTGGGAATATCTAGTAGATTTTATGATTTTGACTCCCAAGAGTAATCTAGGAGGGCACCCACTTATCTTAGGAAGACCTTGGCTAGCCACAGCTGATGCTTTTATTAGTTGTAGATCTGGGGATATGTACATTTCTAATGGTAATTCAACAAAGAAATTCAATTTGTATCCTCTAGCAAAAGCAATCACAGAATTAGGAGACAATGAATGGGTCGATGATGAGGAAATTATACAACCTGTCTTTACCATTTCGGAAATTAGTGAGGATAGTCCAATTCTGAACACATTAGAAAATTTTGAGACATCTTCAGAATATGACCCCACACAATTTTAGTTGGAATCTGACATAGAATATTTATCATCAAGACAAATGTCTCTTTACTCTATGGAAGAGTTTGGTAGTTCTACCATTGAGATTTTTCCAGGAAAAACATTGAATATCAACAAACATTTGGAAAAGTCACAACAAAAAGAACTAATCAAAATCTTGCAAAAACATTCTATTGCATTTGCATGGGAGTATACTGACATGAAAGGTATTGATCCTAAGACTTGCATCCATCATATCTATATTGAGGAAAACAGTAGACCAATCAGACAACCTCAAAGAAGGATGAATCCAAATCTTAGGGAGATAGTGAAAGAAGAGCTCCAAAAACTACTCAATGTAAACTTCATTTACCCAATTTCAGATAGCCGATGGGTTTCTCCTCTGGTTATAGTACCTAAAAAGAATGGGAAATGGAGGGTATGCATTGATTACAGGGATTTGAACAAAGCAACTTTGAAGGATCACTTTCCTTTGCCTTTTATCGATCATGTATTAGATACATTAGCAGGTAAAAAGTACTTTTCATTTTTGGATGGTTTTAGTGGCTATAATCAAATTCAGGTAGCACCTGAAGATCAAGATAAGACCACTTTTACTTGTCCATGGGTAACTTTTTCCTACCGAGTGCTTCCTTTTGGGTTATGTAATGCACCTGCAACATTCCAAAGAGCAGTACTAGGAATTTTTTCTGATCTAATCCATCATTGTGTAGAGGTTTATATGGATGATTTTACAGTTTATGCTAATTCATTTGAAGAGGCATTAGAAAATTTGGAAAAAGTTCTTATAAGATGTAAAGAAACAAACCTTTCATTAAGCCATGAAAAATGCTTTATGATGTTTACTAAAGGGATTGTTTTAGGACATCATATTTCAGGAGAAGGGATTAAGGTTGATAGATCAAAAGTTGAAGTCATCTCCAAGTTACCTATTCCAAATTGTCAAAGAGATGTTAGAAGCTTTCTGGGATTTACTGGTTACTATAGAAGATTTATAGAAAACTTCACTAAAATAGCATCTCCACTCTTCGAATTGCTTACAAAAGACTGTGAATTTAAATGGGATCATGATTGTCAATCAGCCTTTGAAACTTTGAAAACAAGAATATCTGAAGCACCTATCTTGAGAGGACCAAATTGGAAACTCCCTTTCCATATTTCTACAGATGCTTTAGATACAGCTCTAGGAGCTGTGTTGGGTCAAAAAGATTTAGTTCCTTATGCCATTTATTATACCGGTAAAAATTTGACTCCCACAGAGTTGAACTATACTGTGACTGAAAAAGAGTTTTTAGTTGTTGTTCATGCAATTAATAATTTTAGACATTACATAACAGGCTATGAAACTTTTATTCATACTGACCATTCTGCAATTAGATATTTAATGAACAAACCTGTTACTAATGGAAGAGTGACAAGATGGCTTTTACTTTTGCAAGAATTCAATATTACTGTGTTGGATAGACCAGGAAAACAGAATACAGTAGCTGATTTCTTGTCTAGAATTCAGAATACTAAAGAAGATTCTCCTGTAGAGGATAAGTTTCCTGATGAATACTTGTTTGCATTAACTATTAAGACTCCTTGGTATGCAGATATTGCTAACTATTTGGTCACAGGGAAACTGCCTTCACATTTATTTCCAAGTGAAAAACGAAAAATTATTCAGGAGAGTTCAAAATATTCATGGATTTCTAACGAATTGTTTAAAACAGGGCCGGATCTTGTGATCAGAAGATGTGTCAGGGAAGATGAAATGCCTGATATTCTTAAGGCATGTCATGATGAACCATGCGGCGGACACTTTGTAGACAAAAGGACGGCCTATAAAATCCTCTCTTTAGGATATTATTGGCCTTCCCTCTTCAAAGATGCAAAACAATATGTCAGAAGGTGTGACAACTGCCAAAGAGTAGGGAAACCTACCCTTTCAAATGAAATGCCATTGCAACCATAGGTACTCATTGAACCCTTTGAAAAATGGGCTTTAGATTTCATTGGACCTATTAATCCACCATATAAGCAAAAGAAGTATATATTGGTTTGTACTGATTATGTTACTAAATGGGTAGAAGCCAAAGCATTAGTATCTGCTACTGAAAATTCAGTTGTTCATTTTCTTTATGAGGATATTTTTACTCGCTTTGGTGTTCCAAGAGAGATTGTGACAGATCAAGGAAGCCAATTCACATCCAACTTGGTGGAGAAGTTGATGGAAGAATACAAAATCAAGCACAAAAGATCTACTCCTTACCATCCGCAAGCAAATGGTCAAGTGGAGTCTACAAATAAAGTTCTTGAAAGTATCATCACCAAAACTGTTCATCTACATAGAAGAGATTGGGCAGAAAGGCTTCCTGAAGCCTTGTGGGCCTACAGAACTACATGGAGAAATACAACAGGACATTCTCCGTATGAACTTGTTTATGGGAAAGAAGTCTTGCTCTCCATTGAGTTCCAAGTCAAGACCTTCAAGATAGCAGTTCAATTGGGAATGAATTTATCAAAATCCCAAAAGCATAGAATGGAGCAATTAAATGAGCTAGATGAGATCAGACAAGAAGCAATTCTAAGAACTGATCTAGTTCAATATCAAAGAGCTAAATGGCATGACAAGTACATCAAAGAGAAGAACTTTCAAGAAGGAGATTGGGCATTGTTATTTGATTCCAAGTTTAAAGATTTTCAAGGAAAATTTCAGACTCATTGGCTTGGGCCATATGAGATTGACAAGATCTTTAGCAATGGAGCGGTAAGAATCAAGACCATTGATGAGTTTCAAACTCCTCTTATTGTGAATGGCCATAGATTGAAATTTTATCATAAGCCACTCTCAAAAGAGGATTTTGTCAAAATGTTTCAAGAAAATTCTGCAATCAAGCTCGTACAGAAGAATTCTTCTTCTTCACCAGCCTAGCTTTTGTTCTTTTCAGTTAAAATAAAATAAAATAAATAAATAAATAAATAAAAAAATTTGTATAAGCCTGAAAACCAATCATTGATTGGCAGTCTTATACAGAGAATATAGGGTGAAAATCAGGAACACCTGACACTCTATATTTTCCAAAAAAAAAATTCTCTCTTTCATTTCACAAGTTTTGTGACCACCCATTCTACTTCATTCCACTTCATTTCACCCATTCCACTTCATTCCACTTCATTTCACTTCATTTCAATCCATTCCACTTCATTTTATCTATTTTATTCCATTTTCACCAATAAAATTCTTTTTCATGACCATTTCCATCTAGTCATTTGTCATCTGTTCATTTTCATTCACCCAAATAATAGCTGTGTCAGTTTCCGCAACTGACATCTGTTTCCGCAGCTGACTCCAGTTTCCGCAGCCAGAAGCAGATTCCGCAGCTACCACTCTGTTTTCAAAAGAATGTACAGCCATATGTTATTTCCATAATCATGAAATTAAATGCAGGTGAGAGGACCAAAAAAAATGAAGACATGGAGAATTCAAGATATCAATAAGGAGCAACTAATTGAAGACGAAGGAAAAAGGCAAAGATTCCAAGGTATGAGTAAAATTCATTTCAAATAGCATTGAAAACACATTTTTATATAGTTCTAAACCATAAGCTCCATCCATTATGTGCAATGATTATATTGAAAAACTCCGTAACCCTTTCACGATCTCCATATGATCCTCCCACATTCATTCTCAAACGGTCCCATAATTAAACCTCCGATCTTCACTCATACTCCGATATTCCACCTATGACAATGAGACGTAGTTGATTTGACTACGGCTTCTTACAGCCGCATAAATCCATAGCCGTTGTTTAAACGTGCTCACATTTATTTTGCAGCCACCAAATTTCAAAACACTGCCGGATGTGTTATACTCCTCCTATTGTTCTGTTAATCTCACAGCCGTATCTCTGTCGTGCTCACGAAACCCCTCTCTGTTCCGCCTCACTCCATTTCATTCTCTGTTACGCTACAGCCTGTATACCCACTCTCTGATATCTACCTATAGTCATTGTGCTCATTTCCATGCATTCAGTTGTTCTATTTCCATTGAACCCTCACGTAGGCAAATTTTTTAAAGAGCAGAAAGAAGAATGGGTAAATTATTAAGAGAAGAACCAGAAGGACCTAAATTCATGGAAGGATATCCGCAAGTCATGGATATATTGAAGAAAGCAAAGTGGCTGCGATTTATCCAAAATTTCAGAGGCTACCATAAAGAGGTGACAAAAGCATTTGCAAGGTCGTTCAATGGCCTGGAGGTAGAGATTGGAGACCTTAAGTTTGTGGTGAATGAGGCATCTATAGCATCTGCCACAGAACTTCTTCAAGAGGGTGAGCGTTGGTTTAAGAATAAAAGCATTAGTGATGAGGCCTGGAGAATAATCTTACGAAACCAAGGTATGGACATAACTATTTTTAAAAGAGGAATTCTTGTTCATGCTTTGAAAGAGGAATGGGCTACTTTGCTGCTAGTTGTTCAAAAATTCATTACCTGTGAAGGCCATTTTGGGTCCATGTATATGTACCATACCAGATTGCTGATGAATTTTCTAGATAATCAAGCTCTCAATCTCCCATATTTTCTATTAAATAGTTTGAAGAAAATGTCTGTGACTGTTTAGAAGCATTTAGGAGATGTAGAACCACATCTATATCACCACGGTCTTGTAAAAATTTTGATTGAAAAAGAGTTAAAGGAGAAGAAAGACACATGGGAACAATTTTTGATTAGAAATTTCTTTGAGGAACCTCAGGAAATTCCTAAAGGTAGCACATCAAGAAGGAGTAGGAGAAAAAGAACAAATGATGAAACCCAAAGTACTCCTACTCAAGAAATTCCTGAAGGTAGCATATCAAGAAGGAGTAGGAGAAAGAGAACAAATGATGAAATTCAAAAACTCCTACTACTACAATTGAAAGAACTAATAGGGAAGAGAGACTGTCAAAGAGGAAGAAGAAAGAAACCAAGGGTAAGAAGCCAATAACACCAAAAGAGAGAAAAAGTATTGAGGCTATACATCAAACCCCTTCTTCCGAAGAAGAAGATCATCAAGTGTTATCTGAAAGATTGGTTCATCTTCAAGAACAGTTATCTATAGCCAAGAAGAAAGAGAAAGGAAAACAAAAGCAAAAGGACAGTGGTCCACATCGTGTGAGAAGAAGTTCCAGACTTAAGGGGAAATTGAGGAAAACGCAAATGAAAGGACCCCATTTCATCGATTTGGGAGAAGAAACATCTGAACAATCCCCAGTTGACCATAGTCCATCTCACTCTCAATCAGTTAGTGAACCTGGTTCATTTCATTCTCAGTCAGACATTGAACATAGTCCATCCCATTCTCAGCAAGATGTTGATGTGAGCCCTTCTCAGCCAGATTTTGAAGATAACTCTCCTTCACGGCATTTTGGGGACAACCCAATAAAAATGACTCCTGATATAGACCCCAAGCAGCAGGAAGTATATGATTATATAGAATCTTTGGAAAAAGCAGCTACAGGCCCCAGTACTTCGTCCATTCAGCCTCACACAGTACAGAATGATTTAGTCCAATCACTAAAACAGGAAGTCTTTGAGCTAGAGCTTTTAAATAGACACATCAAAAATGAAAATGAGACATTGAAGGAACAAGGCAAACTAGACAAAATCATTCATGATAATACCATGCTACATCTAGGAATATGGCAGAAGAAGAACAAGAAATTGAAAAGGAAATGCCAGAAGTTAAGCAGAGCACTGGTTAATATCAAATTTAGATGCTTAATGAAGAAGCCCAGGATGTTGGCAGCACCAAGGAAGAAGATGAGAGGATTGGATGTATTGGCTGAAGTGTCAAGGCATATGAACTGAAGAAGGATTATCAAAATTTTGGTTTCATAAGGACATGCAACACCTTCACAGTGGGGGTATGTTGAGTCTCAAATCTGCATTGTTCTTATACATCTTCCTAGACCTTTTTCATTCACCTGAACCTCCCAAGTTGTCAATATCATTGTATATTAATTGCAAAAGAGCATCTAAAATGGTTTTTAACTATATTTTTGTGTCTGCTGTTTGATTTAGATTTTGCTCATTTAGCTGCGGAATCTTGCCACTTTCCGCAACTGCTGCAACTTTCCGCAACCATTTTGTGAAACTCTATGTTACAGGTGTCCTCAGGTAAAACGAGCCACATGGGCAAGTTAGAAATGATGTGGACATGGATCGTGTCCTATTGGCTCGGGAAAATTCATCTAGGGAGGTTGCGGTCAAAGGTGGCCAAGTGGAAGTCAACCATAGAGTCCCACGTTGACAGGACTCTGTTTCTCGTCACGTAGAGATTTATATGGCCGTTTCTGAATTGCGGGAGACAAATCAACACATGTACATGGCTCCATAAGCCGAATTCAAACATCCACTCTTCATATATTTACTCCTCAACGCGGCCATGATCCTAGATCTCTGGACGTAATGGTTTACGTGTTCTCCATCAGCACAAACTGTAGGGAATTAGTTATATTTCCTTTGTTATAAATAATGCGTTTGCATACGCATATTAGATTAGTCTCTATTAGTCTCCATTAGCTTCCAGATAGCTCTGTAATGTAATTACGTTGCCACTATGCCGTAATATCACCTTTCTGTTATGACTGTATTTTAATATATAAGAAGACTCTGTTTCCAAGCGTAATTCGTACTTGAAGATTGTTGCCAAGGCTGGTGTAGAGGGCCCCTGCACACACTGAGGTTTTGTGCATTATTGTATAGTTCTTGTTTTATTTCTTTAAGCTCATTGTGCCATAATCATTCATGTGTTTATACATTGCATCTTTCATGATATTTATGTTTCATCACTATTTATAATCTTTCATGCTTTACATTTTACTTCTGTCTTTCATGTTTTATGTTATTGTTAACTGATCAGTGTTCTTGTTTCAGGTTATAAATAGGCAGCCCGGGCATTTGTATAAATTTTTGACTAATGACATGGAATTAATATTGTTCTGCTGCTAATTTACTTTTTGTTTAATTCTAGCACTGCTTTGTTTAATTCAGTCTTGCACATTTGTTTCAGTAGTTAGATTTAGATATATTAAATTGCTCATGACATCTTCAGTTACCTCCGAAAGCCACAGCTGGACTGATGGTGAGGGATTGAATTATGAATTTGTAGTTTGATATTATTTTACTTTATGCAAGTTAGATATATTAAATTGCTCATGACATCTTCAGTTACCTCCGAAAGCCACAGCTGGACTGATGGTGAGGGATTGAATTATGAATGTGTAGTTTGATATTAGTTTACTTTCTTCAAGTTAGATATATTAAATTTCTCATGACATCTTCAGTTACCTCCGAAAGCCACAGCTGGACTGATGGTGAGGGATTGAATTATGAATGTGTAGTTTGATATTAGTTTACTTTCTGCAAGTTAGATATCGGGTTACTCAAGTTGTTTATGGTTACCTCCGAAAATCATAGCTGGACTAATGATGAGGGATCAGAAGATAAGTTGATGTAATTTGATTTAGATTTACTTTGTTGCAACTTTTGATTTCTTTAAGCATAGTTTCTTTTGTGTTTGAACAGCAGCAAGAATAATGAGTTTCATGATCAGTAGTTCATTGTTTGTTTGACTAGAGTAGTGATACAATTTCATTTTCGTTGAAGAATTAATTTTGTCATTGTGTGTTTTTAAAATTCTTTTGAAGTTTGGAAAATCATTAGAAATACATTGTTGTCTTGAATATTTGTCTCCATACTTGTATTTTATAATTTCATAAAAAATCCAAAAACGACCAAAAAGTAAGAGATAGGTTATCTTGCACATATAGTGCGCCACACTTCGTCAGCTTACGAATCCCGGATTGACAAATTAAATGCAGCAATTTAGGACACACTAAATTGACCAAACAAGGCGCATAGGAATCCTTCAAGAACCTAAAAGGAAACACTTGGCTGAGTTGTCTCACATAGCTAGGCCTGATATATGGTTCATAATGCACTCTATCCACCTATTGTCTTTTGTTCCACTGTTCACCCACATTTGGTATTCCAGTTGCTTGAGAGATAGTTTCCGGTGTCAAAATGAAATTTACACTAGCAAGAGTTACTTGTCCACCATGTAAATGCAATACAAACAAATGAGCCAACTCCTGATGATAATGGGTCCTAGCAATCATTTCACAATATTGAAAACAAGACTATTGTTGGAAACATGCCATGGCAAGTGGGCAAGCCTACAATTCAGTCAATGAGGTGGGCTCCTCTCTCACATGTCTGCCACCTTTTCGAGGCCTTCTAGGTGCATGTAACTCAGTGGTGGAATCACTGTCTTGGTCATATGATGTATCAGTGTCCATCTCCATGGTGTTTCAAAGTCTATGCAAGGTGTATGTTGGCTTGTATGAGATGAAAATGAGAATTTGGTGCTTTTGTTTTAGTTGCTAAATATGTGTCAAAGGGGAGGGACTGTACGAGAAATAGGGCAGTGGGGACAATGGGGTTTTAATCAAGTGATAATTTGCCTTTTGAAAATTTGATAAATGTAGGGACAATGGACAGCCACTTGATTTTTTTTTTTGGGATTTGGGGAAATTTTGAAAATGGGATAGGGATAATGGGAATGAGATGGTATGAGTGACTATAGGGATTTAAGGGAGATAGGGGAATGGACTGTAGTGATGAGATTATAGTGAGGGGAGGAATAAACAAGGTGGCGAATGGAGTATTTGGCACCACAATCAATTTTAAAACTTCAACTTCAAAACCCTAAGGAAGAAATTCTAAACAAGATGATAGGGTTTGTTTTTTTGTGTAGAAAATTCTCATAATCCGTCTTCAAACATTTTTAAATGGCAACTAGAGGGTCATATGAACTTACTTGAGCAGAAAAAACCGAGCCAATTTGAGTTTTAGGAAGCAATGGCCAAAAATTTGGTTGTCTACCCCGTGCGCCGTGACCACTGCCCAATGCGTCGCACCCTTTATATGTGCCACTACAGTTCAAATTTGCAAAGTGAAGAGCAGCCCTATGCGCCGCGACAATTGCCCAGTGCGCCGCGACCAACAAATTACACACAGTTTGCCCTCCAAACACTTGCGTTGCTCCTCCATGATTTGTATTGGCTCAAGGCTATCTCTTGGCATGCAAATGGAGTGTTGGATTATGAAAATATCTTATATGCCCAAAATTTTAAAATTTTCTTTTGAAAACCCACTTTGTAATATTTGAACACTTTGGCATTTTTCAAATGAACTCTGTTTTGCTTGTTTTTTATTTATTTTTGGACCGAATGATGAATTTCTTGTCTGTTTTGCAGGGATGGATGGCATGGAACTTTGGAAAAGGTGACCAGGGATGCGAATGGAACGTTATTACAACTAAAGAACTTAAAAATTACATTGCATTTATTACAAAAGGATAAAATAGACAATTTTTCTTCAAAACAGGGTTTTGAAGAAAAATCATTATCAAGCATTATGATGATGAAATTTTTGCAGTGAAACCTTATTTGAAGCTTCCTCATGTGCCTGCTGGAATTATTAGGCATTATGAAGACCAAATTAACGAAACCCTAGACCTAATGAAACCTAAAACCCTAAAATGACTCTTTGCCAATATTAAGACCAAACATGACTGTAAATGATTTTGATCAACAGCATTAGACCAGCAGGTATAAGACATGAGGAACATGAGTAAAAAGCCCCCGCATCGTCAGAATATCCATGCCCCTAATGAAATGCAGATGACTAAACTGAATGAGACACCTAAAATGAAATGCAATAAGAGAAATTTGATCTCTGACGGAAGGATGAAGATACCAACTCTAACATAACACAGCAGCTGATAAGGCAGTTCACCCCTCCTGGGTTACATCTACCAGGTCCAAGGTCCCCAAATGGGCATGTCCTTGCTCTTATTAGATGCTCAAATTGAATAATTAATATTAATAATAATAATAATTTTTAATATTTAATATGTCCTTGTATGTTCTCATTGTAATAGTTTTTAATTATTTTATTAATTACTATTTTTTATAGTTTTTAATGGTATCAGAGCAAGGTTAAGCTCGGGTTGAGCATTTGTTTTTGGAAAAAGGTGTTAAAATAGTGTAAGAGATTGACTATTTTATTGGTTGCAAAATGGTTGATTGCATGAGTTTTCTTGAGTTGAAAAGATAGTTGTTGTTAGCTAAGCTTTGGAAAGGTTTGAAGACTATTTTCCTTACCCCAAATTACCTCAAGAATACCTTTGGAAAACAAACCCATTTGATTAGTGTTTTCTGCAAAACCTATTGGAGTTTGTGTTTTATGGCTGTAAAGACATTTGGGAAAAAATCTTGTCATTTTTTGGAAAGCTTCGAGAACTTTTCTTTGAAGTTACTTTTGTTTATTTGACCATTCACATAATGTCAAATTCTTCCATAAGTGAAGTTTCCTCCTTCATGAAATTCTTCAATGATGACATGAAGAATGAGTTCATTAAGGTGAAGGACATGGTGCAAATTCTCATTGAGGATCAAAGAGAAAGTGTTAAGATTCATGTACAATTGTTGGCTATGAAGGAAGAGAAGGAAACAATTATCCAAAGGTTGCATGACATGGAGAAAAAAATCCTTCAAGCTCAAGAAGCTTTATCCAAGAAAATGTCTGAGAAAGAGGTAAACCGTTCAAACTTGTCTTCAATTTCCTCAATTGAAAAGTGTGTTGGTTCTTTTGAAAAACATACAAGGGGTATAGGGTCCAAATTAATGTTTATGATGGGCTATCATGAAGGAAAAGGTTTGGTAAAGCATGCACAAGGCATGGTTGACCCTATTTCGGTTGTGGAGTGACCCAAGAATGTTGGTCTTGGATATGAGTAGTTTAATGGCGAAGAATCCAAATCCTTGAATGCATGTAATACAAATTTTAAGAGAATCTTTATTCCAAGTTCTCAAATGCATATATGTCAAAATTGTTTTAAGGATGAATTCCATTGTTTGAAGCCATCATTGCAGCAAGTAGAAGGTAAAAATGTCACTTACGGCGAGCATGCAAATGTAAACAGTTTTCAAGACAAGAACATTGATGAAATTCTGAAAAGGAAAGTTGTCTCCTCTACTAGTTCATCATCTCTCGAAGACAAAAAGGATGGAATTCCATGCAAAAAAATATGTATAATTATTCACATGATCACTTTGATTATGTTTAAGCAAAGAATTATTATTCTGCTTGTTCAAATGAAAGAAATTTTTGTTGCACATTTTGTGGTGGATTTAACCATGTTGCTTCAAGATGCTGGTTGAAAAAGAAAGCACACAGGAAGCAAAAGAGGCAAATAAAACTTTCTCAGAAAGTTCTTAAAATTTTCACATTTTGTCAAAATAAGGGACATGATGGCTCTCATTGTTGGACCTTGCATCCAACTCATCGTCCAAAGCATATGTAGTTAAGGGACAAAAATTTTGGCGCAAGTGGATCTATGGAGTCCATTATCGATGTAGAAATGGAAGATTCACATGAAGGTGTATTGCAACCGCAAAATACGCCATGGAGTTGGTTTGGTAGGAAGTAGATTAACTTCTTATTGCAATAAGCCATCTTCATTTTGTACATGCAAATTTCAGATTTTGTATGCATGTATTTCAGTTGAAAAGGTGATGCAAGATTGCATGTGAAAGCAGTTTCAGTTGAAGAAATTTATATTATGTTTCAAATTTCTCCATGGAGGTGTAAGAGATAAGTATGATACTCATTTATATTTCAGCAATGTATTTTTATTTCAGCTCTTGGTCATCCACATGTTTCTTTTGGGATGATGTACTTATTGGTAGTTGAAAATAAGAGTTGAAATTGCACATGTACATAGAAGTTGTATGTGTAATTAGTGAACTGTAAATAGTTCATTGTACATGAAACATACACATGTTTGTAAAGATGTATCTTATTGTTGTCGACTTGTGTTGATTTTGTGCACACTTGTTACAAATTTTGTGTGTCAATTGTATAGCACATTTCATTGTCAACTTGTTGTTGACGTCATATGTTGCATAAGGTGCCTTTGGTGTCAATTGTTGTAGAGAACGAAGTGTCGGTGCAAAGCAGTGCAAGATTCCATGAGATGGAAGGACATGCAAGCAAAGAGGGCACAAAGTTTAGCAAGTGTCATTGTTGTTTTCATATTGGCATATTGGTATGGCAAGAAAACATGGTCAGGATTCGGCACAAGTATATGGCTCATTCAGAAAAAATTCTCCATTTGAACAGTTGACAAGTCAGGAAAATTTTTGGAGGTTGAAGAGAAGAGGATGATGTTATTCTCTCATTTTTTGTACTACAGTTCAGGTCAAAATTTTAGTGAGCTTTTGGGGTCCAAAATTGTCTCATTTGGGAGGTGTGATCAGGAGCTCAAATCTGAGCTATGGAAAAAACTCAAAATTGAAAGTGTTCAAAATCACTTGCAACCCGAACGACTGGATAGGCCTCGGCGATATGATCCTAACGCCACAAACAACACTCAAATCCAACACTGTATGTGGAAGTTATGTAGGTTTAAAGTTTTCAGTAAACTCCAAACACTGAGTTTTACCAAGTTTGACCTTCAAATTGGAAAAATTAAAAAAAAAAATATTCCAAGGAATATTCTTGGAATATTCCTCAAAATATTCCATTTGGGCCAATTATTTTATGACAAGTGGCATCTTTGGGTTCAATGGCAGTTTGATTCAGATTTTTGTGGCCAATTAAAGGGCACCATGTGGCCTGCCCAGAGGCCGCCATGTGGCCCCAAGCCATATACAAATTTGTGTGGCAAAATTTTCTATTAGCACCGAGTTTCGAACCAGAGTCTCGGCGCTGCCAGCCGGGCGGCCCGACCGGGCGGTCTACATGTAGTTCTTAACATGTATGCGGTAAATTTTGTATTTAAATATTAACGTTGGTTTAGTTGGTTGAAATAAGGGCTAACCCCTTATGGCTAGCCCCATGTTAATCGGCCCATATGTCCCACCCGCTAGGAACCGGGGGCTAATAACCGGCGGTAACGGTTTGTTAAACGGTTCCGAAACTTCGACATGTGATCGCGGAGTTGTCAAATCGTAACATTTAAATCTGCCACCAATTAAGGGCACAGTTCCACCATTTAAGGTGGATTTCCCAAATTTGGCACTGCTAACTGCAGTGTCTCCACATTTAGTGGAGTTTGTTTAGGCCAAACTGGACAAAATTTATTTTGGCCTTATCTCCCTCATTACTGAACCTTTTGGAATGAAATGTTTTTTATTTTGGGTCTTTTCAACATTCTGAAGCCATTGACACATGTTTCAGAGCCATTAGAGCTAATCTTTAGCCTGTTTAGTTTCGGAGAAGCTTTTTGAGCCACCAGGGCCATTTTTGGTTTGGAGCTGTGTTGAGCTATGGTTAACCATTTGAGGAGAACCAAAAGTCATTTTTGACTATTTTCAACATTCCAGATCCATTGGGATAGGTTTCAGTTTTGTTTGAAGAATTTTAGAGTCTGAAAAACTTCAGGAGAGTTTTCAGGGCCACCAAGGCCATTTTGGGGTTGGAGCTGTTTTGAGTTGTACCTATCTGTTTTAGGTGAACCAAAGAATATTTTCAGCTAATTTTGACCTTTTGAAGCCATTGGAACTAATAATAATAATTTTATCTTTAATATTTTGGACCTTTCATCTAACTCATCGTCTAAAGCATATGCAGCAAGAGGACAAAAAGATTGGCGCAAGTAGATCTATGGATTCCATTATCGATGTGGAAATGGAAGATTCACATGAAGAACTGCGGTTGCAAAAAAAGACGCCATGGAGTTGGTTTGGTAGGAAGTGGATTAACTTCTTCTTGCAGTAAGTCATCTTCATTTTGTACATGCAAATTTCAGATTTTGTATGCATGTATTTCAATTGAAGAAATTTCTATGATGTTGCAAAATTTCGCCATGGAGGTGTAAAAGAGGAGTATGAAACTCACTTAATTGTAGCATTTTCTTTTTAGTTCAGCTCTTTGTCACCGACATGTTTTTGGGATGATGTACTTGTTGGTAGTTGAAAAGAAGAGTTGAAAGTTGCAAATGTACATAGAGGTTGTATGTGTAAATAGCGAATTGTATATAGTTCATTGTACATGATACATACACATGTTTGTAAAGATGTATCTATTCTTTATCAACTTGTGTCGATGGTATGCACACTTGTTACAGATTTTTTGTGTCAATTGTTTAGCACATTTCATTGTCAACTTGTTGTTGATGTCATATGTTGCACAAGGTGCCTTTGGTGTCAATTGGTGCAAAAAATGAAGTGTCGGTGCAAAGCAGTGCAAGATTCCATGAGATGGAAGGGCATGCAAGCAAAGAGGGTAGAAGTTCAGCAAGTTTCATTGCTTTTTTTAGATTGGCAGATTGGTATGGCGAGAAAACTTGGTTGGGATTCGACTCAAGTACATAGCTC
The DNA here is from genome assembly GCA_034641835.2 of Pinus albicaulis. Taxonomy (NCBI): domain Eukaryota; kingdom Viridiplantae; phylum Streptophyta; class Pinopsida; order Pinales; family Pinaceae; genus Pinus; species Pinus albicaulis. The sequence continues at coordinate 1,513,198,731 of CM076579.1, read as the reverse complement.
ATTCAACAAAAATTCGCCATGTGAACAGTTGGCAAGTCAGGAAAATTTTTGAAGGCTGAAGTGAAAAGGATGTTTATTTTCTCATTTTCTATACTACAGTTCAGTTCATCATTTCAGTGAGCTTTTGGGGTCCAAAAGCTTCTCATTTGGGAGGTGTGATCAGGAGCTCAAATTTAAGCTATGGAAAAAGCTCAAAATTGAAAGTGTTCGAAATCACTTGGAACCTGAGCAACTGGATAGAACTCATTGATACGATCCTGGCACCATGAACGGCACTCAAATCCGTTGCTGTATGTGAAATTTATTCAATTTTTAAAATTCACAATTTCAGGCAAAAGACCAGTTAGACCAGGTTTGACTTCAAAATTTGAAAAATTAAAAAAGGAATATTCCTAGAATATTCCAAGGAATAGTCCTATAATATTCCTTAGAATATTCCTTGGAATATTCCTCCAAATATTCCACATGGGCCAATTATGCAGTGACAAGTGGCAATTTGTGATTTGTGGTTGGTTTGACTTTTTTATATTTTGATCAATTATGGGTTGCCACGTGGCAGACCTGGAGGGTGCCACGTGGCCCCCTGGTCGATGAAATGGTGGCGTGGTAAAATTTACAAGGGCCAACGGATTTGAACACGCGACCTATTGCACGCAAACCAAACGACCCAACTAACTGGCCTATGCAATGAGTCTTAACATTGTAAGCGCAAAGTTTTTATTTATATTATATGGTATTTACCATTGGAGGGGGGAAGGGATAGCCCCCGTGTGTAATCTCAAATCGACCACACCATTCGAGACTGGGGGCTCCGCTACCGGTGGTCACGGTTAAATAAACAACGGTATGTGACCACATATGTTGATAATAATTGCCACGGTTTATGTCAACGGTTATATTGGCGGTTGTTACGGTCCATGTGACCAATAACACCAGACATTCAATATTACACCAAACAGTTCCACCATTCGGAGCCCCAGTTCCTCCATTTCAGGCGACATTGCCAAAGTTGTCGGGCTTAACTGGAGTTGGCCCAAAATTAGAGGAGGTTTTTTAGGCCAGATAGGGCAAAAATAGTTTGGGTCATATCTTCCTCCTTACTGAACCTTTATGAACGAAATTTTTTTTATTTCATGTCTTCTCATATTTTTGAAGCCATTTAGATAGGTTTCAGAGCCATTGGAGCTGTTCTACAACCTGTTTAGCTTCGGAGAAGCCTAGAGAGCCATTAGGGTCATTAAGGATTTGGAGCCGTGTTGAGCTATGGTTAATCATTTGAGGTGAACCAAAAGTCATTTTCGACTATTTTCAGCATTTCAGAGCCATTGGAATAGATTCAGAGGTAGTAGAGGTGATCTACAGTCTATTTAGCTTCAGGGAAGCTTGGAGAGCCATTAGAGCCTAGAGGGAGTTGGAGTTGTTTTTGGCTATGCTTAACCATTTGAGGTGAAAAAAAATCCAATATATAATGATTTCTATGTTATGAAGTCATTTTCACAACTCATTTTTCCTGTTTAGGCATTTTTCTCTCTATATAACTCATATGAACATTTTAATACAAGAGGACAAGCTCATTTTGGGAGGCTTGATCCAGCAGATGTAGCCTAGGAGAGGTGAACTGCTCATCAAACATTGGTGTCATGCTATGCTGAAGTTATCTTGTTGTATATTTCTATTTTAATAAGTTAAACAACAAATTGAAATAACTTACCCTTATGCATAAACTCATAAACAGTTTCCATAAACACTTTGTTTCAATTGCAAGACATGAATAACAGTTGCACATATAATTTGATGCAAATTGGGAGTGTTAACTTCTACAAAATTTATATAGACAGATTTTGTAAAGGGCCAAGTAGCCTCTGGATCTCATCCTTTTATCAAAGGTGACATATCCAGTAAATGCCCCTACAATCAATCTCTGGAATAGTTCTAAGTAGTTGTTTAATCAGCTAGACTTGGAGTTTTTGCACACATTTAATATTATGGAAATTGATACCTTGCACACATTTTCAAGTACTTCCATTTTCAGATCAGATGGTATCGTCCAAAGAAATAGTAATAGTTTTTAAAATAACTATTATAATAATAGTAATAATAGAAATAATAATAAAAACTATTATTAATTATTAAATATCTGATACCATCAAAACTAATATATATGATTATTATTAATTAATTATTAATAGTTTTGATATTTAAGTTTTACTATTATTATTATAATAATAGTTTTTAAACTATTTCTATTACCTATCTTCTTCAATTTCCTCAATTGAAAAGTGTGTTGGTTCTTTTGAAAAACATACAAGGGGTATAGGGTCCAAATTAATGTTTAAGATGGGCTATCATGAAGGCAAAGGTTTGGGAAAGCATGCACAAGGCATGGTTGACAATATTTCGGTTGTGGAGCAACCCAAGAATGTTGGCCTTGGATATGAGCAGTTTAATGGCGAAAAATTCAAATCCTTGAATGCATGTAATGCAAATTTTAAGAGAACCTTTGTTCCAAGTTCTCAAATGCATTTATGTCAAAATTGTTTTAAAGATGATTTCCATTGTTTTAAGCCATCATTGCAGCAAGTAGAAGGTAAACATGTCGCTTATGGTGAGCATGCAAATGTAAACAATTTTCAAGACAAGAACAGTGATGAAAGTCTGAAAAAGAAAGTTGTCTCCTCTACTAGTTCATCATCTCTTGAAGACAAAAAGGTTGGACATTTCGTGTAGGAAAAGAGGTATAATCATTCACATGATCAATTTGATTATGTTTCAGCAAAGAATGATTATTTTTCTTGTTCAAATGAAAGGAAATTTTGTTGCACATTTTGTGGTGGATTTAACCATGTTGCTTCAAGATGCTGGTTGAAAAAGAAAGCACACAGGAAGCAAAATAGGGAAAGAAAAATTTCTCAGAAAGTGCTTAAGAGTTGCACATTTTTTCAAAGGAAGGGACATGATGTATCTCATTGTTGGACCTTGCATCCAAATCATTGACCAAAGCATATGCAGTTAAGGGACAAACAGTTTGGCGCAAGTGGATCTATGGAGTCCATTATCAATGTCGAAATGGAAGATTCACATGAAGGTGAATTGCATCCGCAAAAGATGCCATGGATTTGGTTTGGTAAGAAGTGGATTAAATTCTTATTGCAATAAGTCATCTTCATTTTGTACATGCAAATTTCAGATTTTGTATGCATGTATTTCAGTTGAAGTTGATGCAAGATTGCATGTAAGAGTTTCAGTTGAAGAAATTTCTATGATGTTGCAAAATTTCACCATGGAGGTGTAAAAGAGGAGTATGAAACTCACTTATATTACAGCAATGTCTTTTAGTTCAGCTCTTAGTCACCACATGTTTTTTTGGGATGATGGTATCAGATCTGATTTGGATTCTTCGCCATTAAACTGCTCATATCCAAGACCAACATTCTTGAATGCATGTAATACAAATTGTAAGAGAACCATTATTCCAAGTTCTCAAATGCATATATGTCAAAATTTTTTTAAGGATGAATTCCATTGTTTGAAGCCATCATTGCAGCAAGTAGAAGGTAAACATGTCGCTTATGGTGAGCATGCAAATGTAAACAGTTCTCAAGACAAGAACATCGATGAAACTCTGAAAGGGAAAGCTGTCTCCTCTACTAGTTCATCGTCTCTCGAAGACAAAAAGGATGGACATTCCATGCAGCAAAAGAGGTATAATTATTCACATGATCACTTTGATTATGTTTTAGCAAAGAATGATTATTCTGCTTGTTCAAATGAAAGGAAGTTTTGTTGCACATTTTGTGGTGGATTTAACCATGTTGCTTCAAGATGCTGGTTGAAAAAGAAAGCACACAGGAAGAAAAAGAGGCAAATAAACTTTCTCAGAAAGTGCTTAAAAGTTGCACATTTTGTCAAAGGAAGGGACATGATGTCTCTCATTGTTGGACCTTGCGTCCAACTCATCATCCAAAGCATATGCAGTTAAGGGACAAATAGTTTGGCGGAAGTGGATCTATGGAGTCCATTATTGATGTAGAAATGGAAGATTCACATGAAGGTGTATTGCAACCGCAAAAGACGCCATGGAGTTGGTTTGGTAGGAAGTGGATTAACTTCTTATTGCAGTAATTCATCTTCATTTTTTACATGCAAATTTTAGATTTTTTATGCATGCATTTCAGTTGAAAAGTTGATGCAAGATTGCATGTGAAAGTAGTTTCAGTTGAAGAAATTTCTATTATGTTGCAAATTTCTCCATGGAGGTGTAAGAGATGAGTATGATACTCATTTAGATTTCAGCAATGTCTTTTTAGTTCAGCTCTTGGTCATCTGCATGTTTCTTTTGGGATGATGTACTTATTGGTAGTTGAAAATAAGAGTTGAAATTGCACATATACATAGAAGTTGTATGTGTAATTAGCGAACTGTAAATAGTTCATTGTACATGATACATACACACGTTTGTAAAGATGTATCTTGTTTTTGTTGACTTGTGTCGATTTTGTGCACACTTGTTACAGATTTTGTGTGTCAATTGTATATCACATTTCACTGTCAACTTTTTGTTGATGTCATATGTTGCACAAGGTGTCTTTGGTGTCGATTGGTGTAGAGAACGAAGTGTCGGTGCAAAGCAGTGCAATATTCCATGAGATGGAAGAGCATGCATGAAAATAGGGCACAAATTTCAGTGAGTGTCATTGTTGTTTTCAGATTGGCAGATTGGTATGGCGAGAAAACTTGGTTGAGATTCGGCACAAGTATATGGCTCATTCAGAAAAAATTCGCCATTTGAAAAGTTGACAAGTCAGGAAAAGTTTTGGAGGCTGAAGAGAAGAGGATGATGTTATCCTCTCATTTTCTGTACTACAGTTCATTTCAAAATTTCAGTGAGCTTTTGGGGTCCAAAAGCTTCTCAGTTGGGAGGTGTGATCAGGAGCTCAAATCTCAACTATGGAAAAAGCTCAAAATTGAAAGTGTTCAAAATCACTTGAAATTTGAACGACCGGATAGGCCTCGACAATATGATCCTAACGCCATGAACAACACTCAAATATGACACTGTATGAGGAATTTATGCAGGTCTGAAGTTTTCAATAAACTCCAAAACCTGAGTTTGACCAAGTTTGACCTTCAAATTGGAAAAAATCTGTTTTTGCAGTTTACTGAAAAATTTCAAACCTGCATAACTTCCACATACAGTGTCAAATTTGAGTGCCGTTCATGGCGTTAGGATCGTATCGTCGAGGCCTATCCGGTCGTTCAGGTTGCAAGTGATTTTGAACACTTTCAATTTTGAGCTTTTTCCATAGCTCATATTTGAGCTCCTAATCAACACTCCAATGAAAAATATTGAATCTTTTACTTTAACATATCAAAGAGGAAATAGGCATGTATTTTTTGCCTCTAAAAGGCAAGATACCATGCCTTCTACACCAACTGAGAAACTTGATGAAGGCAAAGAAAAGGTTAAGGAAGAAGAAGAAGAACATTAGCACGAGGTTGAACAAGAATTTGAACTCATTCATGTTGACAGTGATGAGGAAAATGAGGCAAGGATCTCAAGCTTTCTCCTCCAAAACAAGAATGTCCAAATCAGAGACCTACAATAAAATCTAGATAGGTCTAAGTATGTGATAAATTTCATTGAGATGTAGAACAAATAGCTATGGGTACAAAGTGCCATTTATGAGGCCAGGGAAATCAGAGCTGGAAAGAGGCTAAAAGGACTAAGGTAAGACTTCATGAAGTCTTGGGTGTTTTTGAGGAGAGTGAATATGAGGAAGGGCAGTTTTCCAGGAGGAGGCCAAGAACCATTGGCTTGAGGAAGGCCTTGGCAAGGCAAAGGGAACAAGATTCAGCCTTGGCAGAGTAGCTACCTCTAAGTGCACTGCTTGCCATGGAAATAGAGTATGATCAGGAACCTTGGCTTGAAAGGGCAAACACACACTTGGAGGCTAAATTGGAGAAGGCACAAAGAGACCTTGACCTCGAAAGGAAGATGGCCAAGCACTATGCATTAAGAAACAAAATTGCAAGGGCCAAGCTAAAAAAATCCCTTGCCAAAATTCAACCACTCAAGGAGGAAAAAGACCAAGAAAACCTTGTAATCCTTGCTGAAGCTTCTCTACAGGCATCCCAAACTCCATGAAGAAGACAATTGCAAATTTTGGCAAGTTTTTGACAAATTTAATTTTTTCACTGTTTTTGAGGGCCAATGGTGCAACGCCATTGGCACAACACGTTTTCTCAAGGAATCCATTGGAGGAAAACTCAAAATTTTTGGAATCCTTAGGCCAAGGGCATTAGGCACACCAAATTTCAGATTATTTGGAGTAGTTTTGGTCCCTCAAAAGGCCCAAAAACATGCAAATTTTCACCTTTCTGCCTTGTTTTCAGGGTTGGCGTTGCTCCCTTAGCAGCCTTGGGAGTTTTTATTTTTGGTCAGGAAAATGGAGTCCAATCAGAAAACAAAGGGAATTTTTGGAAAGTAGACTTGATAGGCTTTCCAACGAGCTATCACAGAGCTCATTTTGACATCGGGAAGGCCTTCAAAAATCAGCTGCAAGGTGACCCAATTTTCTAGTGCAGGCACTACGCCCTTGGACCTCTGTGCTACACCCTTGCCAAAAAGTTAAAAAAAATAAAAAATTATGGCAAGTGGATATTTTAATGTTTTTTGAGGCAAATCACTGTAGAGTTGGTTGAGGAGTTATGTTTGAGTTATCTTTCATTTATTGTATTACATATTATATGCCTTGGGCCTTGCATGGTCTCTTGGACATAAATGACATTTATGAGTCTTTAATGGTTCCCAAAACCCTAGTTAGGTTTTTGACCCTCCAATTCATGATAAATAGAGCATGTAGGTCTTATTGTATTTTTTTGGATGTTTATTGAGAGTAATATACATACTTTGAGATTGAAGAGAAATTGGCTCTGGTTTTTGTGGATGGCTTGGCTTGCTTGACAATGGAGAAGGCTTACTTGCAGGATCCCTGAGCATAGTTAACGGTGACGTGTTCTTAATTTAGTTCATGTTTTCTTATGTTATCATTTTATTCCATCTTTACATTGGAGTAGGACAAAAGTTTTAGGCTAAGAAATGTTGTTTAGAGGCACCTTAGCTCTGTTTGTTCTTCACTACCTCTATATTTTCCTCTGCTAGGTCAGTTTAGAGAATTCTTAGTTGCTCTCTAAGCCCACTTATGATTTTTTATCTTATGAATGATTCAATGAAGAAAATTTCAAAGATGTTTTATGGTTAGCCCTATTTTTTATATATTACTTAATCATTGTTTTTAAGATCTTTAAGAAAATGTCAAAGATGTTTTATGGTTAGCCCTGTTTTTTTTATATTACTTAATCATTGTTTTTAAGATCTTTACTTTGAAGTGTTGCTAGTTAGGTTCAGCTAAAGAGGTCTATAATTTTCTATGCCCTTTTGTTTATCCTAAAAGGTTGCTTTGGAGGTCTTTATAGCTTGATTAATGAATTTTAGGAGTTCCCTCTTCTTTAATCTATATTATATGTCTATCTTAAATGTTTTCTAATCTTGAAGGTGAAATCACTAGAAGTTTTACAAGTTTCTTGCCTTCTATAGTTCACTGGATCGTTTGTTTTAAATGCTTATTTGCTTGAGTTTAATCAGAGAAGTTATTGGTATGACCTGTCTTTGATTATTTCTTCATGCATAGTAGTGTTAAAGACTATTGTTGTTTAAAGTATTTGTTCAAGGATTCTTAACTGCCCTTTTGCACCTACTATGTTCACAAACTTGATGTTCATTTCATTCACATAAACCTTGAAGATCCATTTGACCATGTTATATTTTCCTTGTGATACACCTTGATCTGTTGTTAAAATTTTCATGACTTCTTGGAGACTCCATATCCCAATGGATTGATCCTATCCTACTCTACCTATTTCTCTTGACAACCTACCCAACCAAAACAAAAAACAAACATACAAACCATAATCCCTATAACTAGCCTAAAATCCAAATCTAAAAGCTATCAAGTTACGTCTTTCACAAACCTAGAGAGATACCTCTCTGAGTCTAGGAAGGTTAGGTCCTAGGACTCCAAAGACTTGTTTGATGTTACCCCTGTACATTTGGTCTTACCAATCTAACAAATTATGGGGACCTAACATAGTCGCGATCATGGTGGGACCTTCTGAGTCAGTAACATCCTAAGTACTCCTTAAGACCTCAGAAAATCTCTGTCAAACTTAGAAAACTCAAGTTTTAGCCAAGAGAAGTGTCTAATTGATTCACCATACTAGAAAAATGATGACTCAACTAGAAGGCACTCATTAAAAACCTTAGTGTTGTATTAAGAAACTCAGAAAACCCCAAAACATCTCTAGATTGGTTTTTTCCAATTTTTGGTGGTGGACCACAAGTACATATTCTTAAAACAACAAAAAACATCCACCTGGAGACTCCACTAGCCTCCAGTAGGCCTACTAACTTTACTAGTTCTCATAGACTCTCCGGGATTGTGTCATATCAGTCCTAAGTAGTTTAGAGGCATAGTCACACATTTTATGAGTTCAACAAACATTAAGAGAGGTCTCCCTTCAAAAAACATCCATAAACTTCTAGCCTCTCTTTACTTCAGGATTGAAATCTGGCTTCATAGAGAATTAACACCAAATCTCACCCTGATCCCAACCCTCATACCATAGTTGATGACCCATTGAAGAATTTGTGGAATAATTCTAGGACTAAAGATTCAACTATTGTTAGACCAATTCATAGAGCAAGTTATATCCATGAACATCTCATATCCTTGCAAGATACCCAATTTTACTTACATCGTTAAAGAAACTTATTTCGAACTAAGTCACAAAGTGGGATAGAACAAACACTCTTTGAGGCTATCAACACACATTAGAGCCCTAGTAGAGAAGCCTCTCCTTCCACACCTCCTGATTTTCAGCTTCTCCATCACTTTGGCTCCTTTCATTCCAAGTCTGCTCAAAATCAGTTTGTTGGTCCAAGCACATCTACCACACCCACTCATACATTCACTATGAAAACCACTCCACTTCATCCTCCACCTCCTCTCACAAACCCTCCTCTTGTAAATTCTCCTTGGATTCCAATACCTCCCATCATGGAAACATGGTATGCCCCTCTGGCACTACCACAACCTTTATTACCTTTTCCAAATTACTACCAATCCAAAATCCCTCACTTTAATGGAGCTGACTCTACCACTGCCCAACAACATGTAGACAAGATTGATGATGCCTTTGACTACCAAGAGATAGAATAGGATACCATAAAAATGAGAATGTTTGCCCAAATATTAGGAGGAGAAGCAAAGAAATGGTTCAAAAACTTAGCTCCTAATAGCATACATGACCTCCCTTCCCTATATCAAACATTCATAAACAAGTGGGATATTAATAAAAACCATCTTCAAATCCTCTCAGAATATAAAAACCCTAAGAGAAATGTTGGGGAAAGTGTCCAAGACTACTGCACTAGATTCAATAGTGTTTACAATGCACTTCCACCTCACATGAAACCCCCACATGGCCTAGCCTTAGTAAAATTTCCAGAAGGTTTTGATCCAGACATGGCCTGCCAGTTGAGAGAAAGAAAACCCCTAACCTTAGAAGACATGCAAAGGGGAGCTATCAGTGTAGAAGCCAATCTAATTGAGAAGAGGGCTAGGATGAGGTCATAAAAGAGAGTTACATACAAAGAGGACATTGTGGCCTCAACCTCTTCTTCTGATGCCAAAATTGATATCCTAGTTATGACAAGGGAGAGAATGATGGAGAGGATCAATTTAAATGAAAGAACACCTCCTCGAGAAAACCAAGCAAATCCTCAAAATAGAAATAGGAACCAAAACTTCAGAAGAGACACTCCTCAAATCAGACTAAGGGAAAATGACCAACAAATCAGACCTCCTTTCCAGGAAAATTATGTAGATGAATAGGAAAGAGAGGCTGAGGAGTTGGAAGAAAACCATGTAAATTTGATAGGATTTGATAACGAGGAGAATACTTTCCTCACAAAGGAAGAACAAGGTCTATTTCATCTAATCAAATTGAAACAAACTATGAGTATTCTGAAGACTACAGGTTAGGATTTGAAAATTCCATCATGGAGGTTCATAGGAAATATGACCTTAGGAGAAAAAAGAACCAAGATGCCTTCAAGAAAATCAAATTAGACACTGCTATTAGGAAGACCTCTGAAAACACTCCTAAGAGGATAACAGACAACACAAACACCATGGCTAAGAAATCTGATAAAAAAAAATAAAAAACTAGCCAACAAAATGGTGCCCCAAGCTGCCCCAGTACATCAACTAGTGGCCCTAAAAAAACTCTTTTGACAAAAGTTCCAAAGAAGAATCAACAAACTAAACTTGTAGAAAAAACTATGGTTGATAAAACTAATGTAAATAAGTTAAAGACACCAACACCTTTTAGTTTTGATGGAGAGATTGCCAGGATCAAAATAAACATACCTCTTACTGAACTGGTAACACAAGATGTGTATAGGACCCAAGTTTTGAAAGTCTTGAACATAGGAAATGACAATGACACTCTAAATTTGATTGATGACAAGCCTGAGCTGTTGTTTGGACCTAAGGTAGGGGGAAAATTTCAAGAAGGAGTTGTCCCTCCATTCTATGTTAGCCTAAACATACATGAAAAAATCCTACACAATTCTATGCTTACACAACCTCATCCCAAAGGTAGTGATGGAGAGATTAGGCCTGGAAATAACCAAACCTTACAAAGACTTGTACTCTTTCGATTCAAGTAGAGTCAAATGTTTGGGTCTAATCAAGGATCTGTGTGTCAATTTGGCACAAATACCTGTTAAGAGCCTAGTCATGGACATAGTTTTTACTGAAATTCACCGAAGTATGGGTTGCTTCTATCTATATCATGGGGATCCAAAATTCAAGGGAGCCTCCAAATGGACATGTCATATGCTACCATCCTTGTTTTTAACCAAACAAGGAGATTGTACCGGGAATCCCACATGAAATACATGGTAAGCAACCAACATAGGCCAAACAACACTCCTCTTTATACCATCCATTCAGACCTTGACTCATTTATCTTGTATAATGAAGAAGACATTAATGAACAAGTAAATGAAAATGAGAAAGAACTAGGCCCACCAGAACAGTAAAATCAACCACAAAGTGAAGAACATAACAACCAAAACACTAGCAGCCCTGAACAACAACATAGTGGCGAATATGAAATTGAAACACTTTGGAGCATGAACTTTGATGGCTCTTGTGGTAAAGCTGGTTCAGGATCTGGTGTTTGGATCCACAACACAAATTAGGGCCACTCCTACAAACTATATTTTCAATGCACAAATAATATTGCAGAGTGTGAGGCTCTCCTCCTTGGTTTACATTTTCTTAAAGACATAGGAACTAAAAAGATCTCTGTTCAAGGAGATTTAGATTTGATCATTAGGAAAATCAAAGGAGAGTATTCAACCAAGAATCATAGGCTAAGAGAATATAGGAATTATGCCTTAGACCTCCTGAAAACCTTTGAGAAGTATGAACTTACCTTCATCCCTAGATCTCTTAAAAGCCTTGCCAATGAATTTTATTTTGCTGCCAACACTTGCCAAATACCCCATGCAAATGAAAAATACACTTTCAAAGTAAAAAACCGTCCTACAGTACCTGACAACATAGATTATTGGAAAGTGTTTGAGGGTGATAAAAAAATTGATGACTTTTTGCAATCTAAGAATGAATTTTAAATACCAAAACCAAGCTTAGAGCATGAACAAGATTTCCCAAATGAAGAACAAACATAAAAAATAGAGACATTTCCTAATGCTGATGTAAATATGCTAGAACACTTTCATGAGGCAGAATTTTCTAGGGACCTAGATCAAAAGGACCTTGAGGTTTTACAATACAAAGATGATTTATTACCAAGAGGTCTTGCCCCATTAGAAGAGCTCCATTAGAAGAGCTGTTTGACTTCAATGATGTTGCTAGGAAGCCAAAAATAGAAACCACCAAGACTAATGTAGAGGAGTGCAACATAGGTAGCATGGAAGAGCCCAAAATGATCAATCTGTCCAAAACTCTTCCACCTCGCATAAAACAGAAATACATAGAGCTGTTCAAAGAGTTTAAAGATGTTTTTGAATGGGGATATGAGGACTTGAAGTCCTATGACACAAGCATTATTCAACATAAGATTCCTCTCAAGGAAAATCAAAACCCTTTCAAACAAGAATTGAGAAGAATAAACCCCGTTCTAGTGCCTCTAGTTGAAAAGGAAATAAAAAAAAAAGTATGATGCTGGGATCATAGTCCCACTCAGGTAATCATAATGAGTTTCAAATCTTGTGTCAGTTAGGAAGAAAACTAGGGAAATAAGGCTATGCATAAACTTTAGAAACTTGAACAGAGCCTCCCTGAAAGACAACTTTCCTTTACCAAAGATGGATCACATACTACAAAGGGTGGTAGTTTCTAAGTGAATATCATTGCTTGATGGCTTTTAAGGTTACAATCAGGTACTAGTACTCCCAAGTGATCAACACAAAACTGCCTTCACCACACCTTGGGGCACATTCATGTTTTTTAAAATGCCTTTTGGGTTGATGAATGCAGGGGCTACTTTCCAAAAAGCCATGGACATAATTTTTTCTGAAGACATAGGTTACTTCATAGTCATATATCTTGATGACATCACTGTCTATTCTAAGATTGATGAAGAACACTTAGTCCACTTGAGAAAAGTCTTTGAAAAGTGTAAGAAGTATGGCCTATCTTTGAATCCTAAGAAAAATTTTTTTGGTCTTCAGGAAGGAAAACTCCTACATCATCTCTGAAGAAGGGATCAAGATAGACCCCAAAAGGATTGAGGGTATCTTACAAATAAGCCACCCAAGAGACATTAAAGAGTTGCAATCTTTCATTGGAAAGATCAACTTCCTAAGAAGGTTCATACCAAACCTCATTGAACTCCTAAGAAACATCAAAAACATGTTGAAAAGAGAAGTACGAGTAAAATGGACTCTGGAAGAAAAAAAATCCTTTGAACTGGTAAAACAAGCACTCACCCAAACACCAGTTCTAATCAGCCCTGACTTTACCAAAGATTTCTTCATTTTCTCCTTTGCATCAGAACACACTATAGCTGCAGTGTTGCTCCAAAAGAACATGATGGGACAAGAACATTCCATAGCCTTCTTTAGCAAAGCCCTTAGAGATGCTCCTCTAAAATATAACATCATGGAGAAACAAGCCTTTGCCTTGATTAAAGCATTGAAAGATTTTAGAGTTTATATCTTGCATTTGTTCCACACACAGTTTTCAAGGACATTTTGAATCATGAACCTGATGGTAAAAGGGGAAATGGGATTTCTATTATTTTAGAATGTGATTTAGAAATTAGACCCCTAAACTGAATAAAGGACAAGCACTTGAAAAACTCATGGTTGAATCAAATTTTCAAGCATTAGACATGAACATGTTACATTCTTTAGATGAACAAGAAGAACTTGCATCTCCACCTGTTGAAGAACAATTATTGAATTCACTTTGGCATGCTGACATATTGTATGTACTTGTCAATCTGAATGTTCCTCCTACCTTGTCCAAAACAAAAGCTAGATTTTTGAAACAAAAGGCTTTGAATTTCTACATTTTAGATAGAGTTTTGTATTGTAAAAATTCTGTTGATATCCTACTTAAATGTTTGCTTGAAGATGATGTAGAAACGATCATGCATGAGTTTCATGAGGGAGAGTGTGGAGGTCATCTCTACTGGAAAACCACTGCCAAAAAAATCCTTAGAGCTGGCTACTATTGGGCCACCCTTTTCCCTGATACTCACAAGCTAGTGATGACTTGCCATAAGTGCCAAATCTTTGATGGCAAGAGGAAACTTCTACCTTTACCTTTACATCCCATGAGTGTTGAAGCTCCATTTCAACAATGGGGTTTGGAGTTCATTGGAAAATGATAGCAGGGTGTCCTGCCAAAAATCCACAATCTTTAAAAAATGTGCATATATAACGGCAATTCCTATTTCAGGTCAATTTCATCAGATTTCTGGCAAATTCATTCACTGTTTGGATTCGGAATTGCAACCATCTATGTACGCCTTTCACTTTCCAGCTTCCCAAGCTTGAACACATCACCTTAGCTCGATCCTTCCATCATGATAGACTCCATATATGATAAGCCCTTTGAAACGAATAGCCCAATTTGAATCCAACTTATCAAATCAGTTTTTGAGGACTCTGTCCATCCAACAATGCTCAGCTGCAGCAATCTGGTAAATATAATAACTCAAGAAAACCCACAACTTCTGGGCATATTAGAGCTGGGTTTCAACACTTTAAACTAATAGTGATTTCTGAATTTACCCAATCGATCACTGCAAATGTGATTGACCAAACTGTAACATTCAACTTAAAAATTCCATAAAACACTTGTGCCCATGTGTTAAAATTGAGTCTAGTAATTTAATACCACCGTGTATCGATTTCATGCATTTCAATTTTATGCGATCATCTCATACCTAACTCCGTTGAACTTCTGCAAAGTATCAACCTCTGGATCGCGCCTTCAATTTCTGGACAGCGCTTTCTGGCATATCATATCAATTTTATGTCTCTGTCTAATTTGGAGGAAATTCTTCGCGGGTTTGCGGATTTCAATTCCTTCACAACCTGGATCATAAACTGTCCAACTGTATTTGAAATTCAATTCAGTGTTTTTACCATTCGATCATCATTGACACCAACCGATTTGTCAATGCAACAACTCTGCATCAATCAAAAAACGTTAACGCATATTATAATCAGGTATAAATGTCTGAGGCGTTCTCCATATCCCATATCTGTGGATTAAATCTGCAATTCCTCACAAGACAAATTCCATACGCTAACTCTGTCTCTAACACAACGATTTCGTTCAGATTGCAATTCTACAGTGCCTACAAATTAACTGCTTTGCCAGGTTTAAGAATTACTTGACTCGTATTCCTTTTATACGATAGCAATTGTAATTTCGCTGTAGGACAACTTGTATATAAAACCTGAAATTTGAAACCCTGTCTTCTATGTCTGATATGTTATGAATCTACCATTGCCAATTGAACTATTTTCACACAGCGCCTCCAGCATTTAATTCACGATTTGAACCGGGTTTGTAATATAAAATCGATATGGAGTTATAAAATCGGACTCCAATCTCACATTTTGACAGAGATTTAAAATGTAATTCAAGAGAAATAGTCTTACAAAAACCCGCTGATTCAAAAGTATTGAATTAAAACCATTCCACAGAGATTAATGCCCCTATATTCAAAGATTCACGACTTGCCAGACTGTAATTTTTTTTCCCAGGTCAAGAATTAATTGATTACGTTTCTTCTATACAATTATAACCGGTCAATTTGCTGTAGGAAACTTTATACACAAAATCGAACCTTTAAAACTGTTCCTCCATTTGCTATGAGCTCATCAACAGATAAATGTTTATGGACTGTTATGATATTGAAACCTTAGCGCATTCACACTCATCAGTTTTGTATTGTGTTACAAAATTAGCATCGAACATTCCAACCCATACAAAATTCGAGTCTTTCAATCTCATACAATTCAGAAACAACAGTCTCACAATCACACAATGGAAATTAACACAAAATCATTTCTTCATTAATTACTTAAACCACTTACAAACTTCCTTTCGCCTTGGCCAGATCTTCATTTGATGGCCCTTCAACTTCTAAAAACTGACTTCACACACTCTTACTACCTCTATCCTCACTCTCTCCAATTATATAAGGAAAATACAATTGATACAAATACATGGTTTCATGAATCAATTCTGATTCTGAACCAGAAATCTCTCCACCTCTCCTAAAAAATCTCTTCAATCCCACTCTTTTCTAAACTAACACTAAATAAAGCTTTTAAAATCTCTCATACTCTATTCTAGCCAAATAAATCCAACTATTTGGCCTAATCTCCATACAAGGAGGATCACTCAGCCACCTATACCCTTTCCTCAATAAATAAACACTCTCACATATTTAAACAAATAATTTAATTAAATTTTTTTTCTTTCAGCCCCTTGCTAGTCACAACATGTGACCATACTATCACATTGCGGATTAGCCTGAATGCTCCTGCATCAGATTATCAAAGTTGAAAGTTTCCATGACCTCCTGGTCATGTGTTTCTTCTGCTATCCATCCAGTATCCCAAACTTTACTTTGTAACTGGTCATCACTTTCATTATGCTGCTAATTCAATTCTTCTGCCACTGTCACTTCGGTTCCTCCAAATTCTCAAATCTTAATTTGCTGTTTTCCTCTGTTCTTGCTGATGCAAATTCCTGTGGTCAATTTCTCCTTCTTGCTGTCCATGTTCTCATATAATTTCATCTTCCACAATTTCTCAATTTCCTTCTTACCATTTGTCTTTAATTGAACTCCACTGACATCTGTCTGCTGTACATTCTCCTTTTCCATACTTTCCTCTTTCATTTGTTTATCTTCAGCTCTTTTAATCATGAAAATTTCCCTGTCAATACCATCATTCTCAAAATTATTAAATACATGCTCAAAATATCTTTCTGTTTCAGCCATTTCTTCCAGCAATCTCAGTTCTTCATCAACATGCATAAGCACATTGTCCAATCGTTGTTCCTCACCTGTCAAACCTGAAACCATACACAACATGTCAGTTTCAAAAATGCAAGGCTCTTCATTCGAAGCCTCAATGATCAGCTCCTCATGCTCCTCTGAACTATTCTGATAGTTCACTAAATTATTGAGAAATTCTTCCTCAACATCTCTGATTTCTTCCTCATCAAAGAAAACTTCTGGGACTGCAACTTCTTGACTATGCTTGGCAACTTCATCATAATTTTGTAGAATACCTTCCTGTTCTACACAATTTCTTCCAATACTCGGTTTTTCCAAATAAGACAATAATGCCTCTTCCCCTTCTCTGATAAGACTTTGATCTTTCAAAGATTTCCTTGGTTTACCTTCTTCAACTAAGTTCTCGATGTCATATTTCCTTCTCTGCAATGCATTTGTTTCCTTTCCTGTTTCCATCTCCCATTCGTCTCCTATCCATGCTAAAATTCTTTTAAATATAATCCAATAATTTTCCACTAAAAGAAGACATAACCATTCAGCCATACCTTTTAATTTCCTCCACCAATTGAAGTCTTGAAAATCCTTATGCATCTCCTTTCTTGCTTGTCTTGCCTTTGCTCCTTTCACTTTTTCATACACAGGTTCAAATTCTTTAGGCTGCATACCTGCAATTTTACATTCACAGAAATAATTAATCCCAAAAATATGAGATCCTCTTGTCTGTGCAGATGATGTCAACGCATTCCTCTCATTCTGATCTGCATAGATCAGTTCTTCTCTACTGTCATCACTGTCTTCGTCCCCAAGGATAGATCCTTTCTCTGGTTCACAGATGTATCCTATTTCTTCATTCTCAGTTGTTCGAAGTTGTTGGAACACCTAATCCTACATGGGTAGGTGTGGAATATGAAAAGTCACAATGGAGTCCAAGTGACCTTGGAATGTGAAACCAAGAGTCACACCATTGTATTATAAATGTACATCTTTGTATAATGGAAAATAAGAAAGCCTCACGCTTATCTTTCATTGTGTGTTTAGTCTCTTGTGTGTGTGCTCATCTTCCTCATACACCATGTGTGTGCTTCAACATGGTGTTTAACAGAAGTAATAATTTCTCAGCAAACAATTCTCTGACAGGCCATTTAACTCTTCTTCCCACATAAAATCCTTTTTTCCATTTTTCTCTAATTCATTTCAATACCAGCTTCTCCAAATGACTGAGTTCTGCCTTCATCCCAGCCAACTCTATATCACTTTCTTCTTTACTCATTACTTTGAGTCCAATTGCTTCAGCACCCTTTTTCCTATGTCTGTGAATTTCCTTTGTACCCTTGTCATGACCATCAATAGTCAATTCCTTTCCTTCCTTTGGTGAAACTTCCTTCTTCACTAGTGAGCTACAACTAACTTTTTCCATTTCGCCTATAACAAGTCTCCTTCATGCCTCACCAAAATTTCCTGAGTTTAGCCTTTTGGCACTTCTTGGTTCTTTCCTCGAACCTTTCACTGACTAACAATTCTACCCAGCACTCTTCTTGCTGGAATTGTTATCTCCTATCCACAATCACAATTGTGGAGCTGCCTCATCAACTTCTACCCAACCTCAGTTGGAAGTTGCTCTCATCTCCTCTTGAATACTTCTTGATTTAGGCTCTGCATCTTCAATTGCTCACTACCTTCTTCATTCAGTAAATTTGTTTACTGTCGGGTATTGTCACCTTTACGCATCTGGGAATTCTTCTTGCTCTATCTTCTTCACATAGCTCATATGCTATGATGCTGGTACAACTCATTCCTCCTTCCACTGACTTGCACAATCTGATCTCAAGACACATCAAAGTATCTTTCAAACCTGCAATATTTCCTTCAAAAATGTCTTTAAACTACTCCCATTTCATCAGTCAAAGGACTCACCTGTTTACTATTTCATTTAAGCTTTCAAATACATCTCTGCAAAATTATCAGCTTAAACATTCTTACCAGAGCTTCCCGACATTCTCTATTTCTCCATTCTGATCCTTATCTTCATCAAACACACTTCCTGGCAATTATACATCTGCTAAATTTAAAACTCAGTTTCCCAAAACAATCCTTTCAGAGCGTTAAGCTAGCTCTGATACCAAAAATGATAGCAGGGTGTCCTGCCAAAAATCCAGAATCTTTAAAAACTGTGCATATATAACGGCAATTCCTATTTCAGGTCAATTTCATCAGATTTCTGGCAAATTCATTCACTGTTTGGATTCGGAATTGCAACCATCTATGTACGCCTTTCACTTTCCAGCTTCCCAAGCTTGAACACATCACCTTAGCTCGATCCTTCCATCATGATAGACTCCATATATGATAAGCCCTTTGAAACGAATAGCCCAATTTGAATCCAACTTATCAAATTAGTTTTTGAGGACTCTGTCCATCCAACAATGCTAGTGCGATAATGTTACATAATATAATAACAAAAAATACAAATTCACGGGCATATTAGTACGGTTCAACCTTTAAAATAATAGTGATTCTGAATTTACCAATAGTGCTGCAAATGTGATTGACAAACTTGTAACATTCCAACTTAAAAATTCCATAAAACACTTAGCCCATGTAATAAAATTGAGTCTAGTAATTTAATACCACCAACTAAGTTTCATTCAATTTTACTCGATCATCTCATACACGACTCAGTTGAACTTTCTGCAAAGTATCAACCTGCCTATCCTTTAATTTAGGACAAGTAGCTTTACAGCGTATCATATCAATTTGATGTCATCCCAATTTGGAGAAGTTAACTAGGTTGCAATTTCAATTCTTCACCACCTGGATCATAAAGCGCCACTACCGGTACGTATTTGAAGTTGGTCGGAATTTTTACCATTCAGTCATCATTGACACCAGCGGGTTGTCAGTAAGCAACTCTGCATCAATCACAAAATGTTAACGCATATTATAATCAGGTATAAATGTCTGAGGCGTTTTCAATATCCCATGTCTATGGATTAAATCTGCAATTCCTCACAAGACAAATTCCATACGCTAACTCTGTCTCTAACACACTGATTTCGTTCAGATTGCAATTCTACAGTGCCTACAAATTAACTGCTTTGCCAGGTTTAAGAATTACTTGACTTGTATTCCTTTTATATGATAGCAATTGTAATTTCGCTGTAGACAACTTGTATATAAAACCTGAACTTTGAAGCCCTTTCTTCTCTGTCTGATATGTTATGAATCTACCATTGCCAATTGAACTATTTTCACACAGCGCCTCCAGCATTCAATTCACGATTTGAACCGGGTTTGTAATATGAAATCGATATGGAGTTATAAAATCGGACTCCAATCTCACATTTTGACAGAGATTTAAAACGTAATTCAAGAGCAATAGTCTTACAAAAACCCGCAGTTAAAGTATTGAATTTCATTATTCCATAGAAGTTAATGGTATGTTTAAAGATTCATGACTTGCCGGTTGTAATTTTTTTTCCCGGAGCAAGAATAAATTGATTACGTTTCTTATATTAATTATAACGGTCATTTGTTTAGGAAACTTTATACACAAAATCGAACCTTTAAAAGCTGATTTGTTCCTGTTTTCTATGAGCTCATCGACGGATAAATGTTTATGGTGTGCTGATATTGAAAACTTAGCGCATTCACACTCATCAGTTTTGTATTGTGTTACAAAATTAGCATCGAACATTCCAACCCATACAAAATTCGAGTCTTTCAATCTCATACAATTCAGAAACAACAGTCTCACAATCACACAATGGAAATTAACACAAAATCAATTCTTCATTAATTACTTAAACCACTTACAAACTTCCTTTCACCTTGGCTAGATCTTCATTTGATGGCCCTTCAACTTCTAAAAACTGACTTCACACACTCTTACTACCTCTATCCTCACTCTCTCCAATTATATAAGGAAAATACAATTGATACAAATACATGGTTTCATGAATCAATTCTGATTCTGAACCATAAATCTCTCAACCTCTCCTAAAAAATCTCTTCAATCCCACTCTTTTCTAAAGTAACACTAAATAAAGCTTTTAAAATCTCTCATACTCTATTCTAGCCAAATAAATCCAACTATTTGGCCTGATCTCCATACAAGGAGGATCACTCAGCCACCTATACCCTTTCCTCAATAAATAAACACTCTCACATATTTAAACAAATAATTTAATTAAATTTTTTTTCTTTCAGCCCCTTGCTAGTCACAACATGTGACCATACTATCACAATGCTGACTAGCCTGAATGCTCCTGCATCAGAGAAATTCACCCTACCTCATCTGGCCAACACAAGTGGATCCTTACTGCAACTGATTATTTCACCAAATGGATAGAAGCCATTCCCTCAAGGAATTCCACTGACTCAGTTATCATCAAATTCCTTGAAACCAACATCTTGTCCAGATTTGGTTGTCCTAGAAATATCATCACCAGTAATGCTGTTGAATTCAAGTCCAAGAGAATGGTGGACTTTTTCTACAAATACCACATCACACTAGGGCATTCAACAACTTATTACCCTCAAGGTAATGGACTAGCTGAGTCCTCTAAAAAAATCTTGGTGAACATCATCAAGAAGCTATTGGAACAAAACTAAAAAGCATGGCATAGCAAAATAGTACATGCATTATGGGCTGATAGAATAACCACCAAGAAATCATTCGGTATGTCTCCATATCAACTAGTGTATGGCATGGATACAATTTTCCCAACATCGTTGGGAGTTCCGGTGATGAAGCTCTTCCAAGAGGTACAATCAGAAGAAAATGATATGGAAAGGAGGCTAAACCAAACCATTCATTTGCAACAGTCAAGGGAAGAGGTTTACAAAAGAACACAAGAAGTATAAGAAAATATTAAGAAGATCGTTGACAGAAGGACCAAAGCCAATGATTTCCAAATTGGAGACACAATTTTGAAGTGGGATTCAAGGAGAGAGTAAAAAGGAAAGCATGGAAAAATTGAAAATTTGTGGAAGGGTCCTTACATCATTCATTCAATTAGAGGTAACAATGCTTTCTTTTTACAAGAGCTGGATGGAGTAGAGTTATTTGGAGGTCCTGTCAATGGCAGGATGCTCAAGCAGTATTTTTGTCAAAATTCCTAGTTTGAAGCTTTCATTCATTGTACATAACATTGCTTGATGAAATATCACAAAAATGAAAACAAAAAAACAGAGAAAAGAAGAAAAATAGGGTAGGAAAAAGAATAGCTACAGTGCCATACCCAAAAAAGAGTGTTTCTAAAAGTGTGCAAGCCTAAATGCCACTACTTGTTTGGAAAAAATATTCTTGTTCAGTCATCTAGCCTAATCATGATTGAACCATTGCTTAGACTAGTAACAGTCATTAAGCTTTCGTAATAAGGTTTATTGGATTACTGCTAATACGGTTAGATTACATAGATCCGTATAGAGACCTTTCAACCTAGCCTTATGGTTGGTCTAGAAACCTATTATACGTCAGTCTGAACCTCATTTATATTTGGTCTCACCGCCTATCCATTATTTCAACGGTTGAAAACGTAGAATCGGGGAATTTGTGGAATACCAAGAATCGAACCCGTTTATTCAGTTGATTTTCTTAGCCCAGTTAGAATAGTGCTACCAATCAGTAGGAAGAGGTTTTCTTCTCCTCCCCCTCTACCCAACCTATTATGTGTCCATCCATTCCTCCATAATGCTTGGTCGGACCTGACGCTCCTCCTAATAAAAATGAGAGGCGCTAGCCCTGATAGGCAGTGTGTGTATTGCTTCGCTCTATCTTGGGCATGATCTGCCTCACCGATTTCGTTCGATAGATATAGGGCAAGGTGGGAGGTTCGGTCTACCAAGCTGTAAATGCTAACGGGGGCGGGTTTAAGGTGCGTTCAACATTGCTGGTGCTAATATAATGCTTCCCACCGGGGAGCTATATTCAGTCATCAACGAGCTATCTATATTAAGTAAGGGTATGCATTCCTTTGTTTAAATTTATGCTGATAGGTTAGTGAAAGAAGACTTGTAAAATCATTTAAGCTTGACTTGTCAGTAGATTAGATTAGGAGAAGGTGTTGGTTCCCAAAGCACAAATCTAAACCAAAAAGAAAGAGATGGATTCATTACTAATTCTAAATCATAGCCCTCATATGTTCTAATTTTGAATTGTACAAAAATAATGTCTATGTGCATCTTGTTCAAATGCCACAACCCATGGAAAATCATATTGCTTAATCCTAGTTAGTCATGTTTTCAATTTCATGTTTGTAGGCTAAAGAATGAAATCTGTCAAACAACTTAATCTTGACAGATGAATAGTATAGGTAGAGAATAAAAGAGTTCATTAGCTTAATCTGAACTTTTGGAAGTGATAAGGGTACAAGTAGATAGTTTTTCATGATTTTAAAAGAAAAATGTCAAGGGCTTTCCAGTCCAAGTGCACCCAAAAGAAGAAAAAATGTTAGGCAAGGTATGATGGGCAGGTAGAAATGAGGTTGAAGCAATCATGTCCTTTCAAATTTTGGAGATCATAGCTTCAAGAGAACATAAACAAATGAAGGAAGAGGGATCTACCAAGTGCAAGTAAGGCACTCATCTTCAAAACTCAGAGATTTGATATCTGAAGTTCTGGATACCTCCTGAAAAGGAGCTGCCCTCCCCAAGTGGAGCCACTATTAGTCATCAGTAATTTTTTCTATTTGGAGATGACTAAATATTGGTCCTAGATTTCTAAAAACAAGTTTCCTAAATATTATGAATTTTAGAAATCTCACTACCTTCATTATCCTTATACCAAAATTTTCACTATTTTACCATTTTTGCATTTCATGGTCACCCTACCATTCCTAAAAAACTCCTTATGGGCTTGTGTTACTCATCTCCATCCTGTTTCCTAAATATAACCTTATCACTTTGTTTTTCCTTGCCCATAACCCCATTTTTCACCTAGACTCGCCTAAATATATGCCTCCCATATTCATCAAGTTCCTCAAGCATTGATGGTCTCAAAAATATCTCTGTAGGCTCTTTAGATAAATCAAGTACATTGGATTTTGGATCTTCAATAAATTAATTTATCAAATACTCTGTTTTTACACTTGAAGACCCCAAGCCAAGTTTCAGTGAAGGACCAGGTCAAAGGATCCTCCCACTAGGTCATTAGGTTTTCATAGGTTGTAAGGTCATCATTGATTTTTTAAGCACTGCTTTTCCTATGCTAGAAGCTGTTTCAGATGTATTAGGAGATCAACACTTGATTGTCCATGAAAGATTAGAAAATCTCCTAAGAAGACCACTCTATGAAATTCAAGTTCTGCAAGAGGTAAATGAGAATTTTGACACTTCTTCAGGAGAGTTAAAAGGAATATCAGCATAAACTTGGTAAGGTAAGAGGTCTGCCCCTCAATAGAGACATTCATAGCAAGGATAGGGGACACAGTTTGGTTTCAAGGAAAATAAGTTTTTTTGAGCTTGAAGGTCTAGCAGTGATCCAATGCAGCCAGTGAACTGAAGGAGACACACCAAACCAAACATAAAGAGGAGTTTATCAGAAACTATTAATGAAAAGGGAAAAGGGTGAGGAGAACTGAACATAAATGAATGAATTTGAAAGGGCTATATATAACTTAGAAGACAACACTGATAATTGTTTTCAAGCATTCTACACACCCAGGGTTTTAGGAAGATGATCAAAGAAGGTGAAAAGCATGGTTTGAACTCCATGCTGACAACAGAGAAGGGTTTCTGAAGATGTCTCTATTTGAAAAGATTCCAAACTTGTCTAAAGAAGTCTGTCATGCCTCAATATCAGTAAGAAAGGTGAAACTCAGGTTTTCAATCACATGCCAAACATAAGATGACTTGAGCTCCAAGGTGAGAACAAAGAAGTTTTGGAGATACTTCCACTGTGTAAATTCCTAAGGTTGTCAAAGTGAATTTAGCATGCTTCAAAAATCAGAAAGGAAGAGTCACTTCAATTTTCTCATGACACCTGTTGACTGAAAATGTTGAGGGACATAAACAAGACAAAGAAAATCAACCTTGTGACTCAGAAAAAATATGCAGAACAAGGAGGTAAAGAGTATCAGTGAGCAAGGTTTAAATTATCATTTTAGGCACTTGCAGATCAAAAGTGGCCAAAGAAGGTAAAGGCATATCTTGAGTTCATAATGCATGTCAAAGGACAGTTTTTTAAGGTGTTAATGTGTGAAATCCCCCAGAAAATGTTCAAAAGAGCTCATGATGCTTCAAGAGGAAACAAGAAGGTCAAATTCCATCATCTTAGCAAACCTGCAGAGAAAACAGTGCAAAATGGTTGGTAAGAAAGGATAAAAGGGATAAGTCCAATATTGTGAAAGAAAGCACAGGAAACTTTGAAAACACTCCTGTGTGAAACCCTCCAAAGAAAACATCAAGTGAAGGTGTCACCTCAAGGAGCAAGAGGCGCTACATGTTTAGGGCGGCGATGCGTGTTCAGAATTGGGTGCTGCACCCCTGCCAAAAAATCCCTTGCAAATTTTCAAAGCACTGCATGCCTGGAAGTACGCACTGCCCGTTTCGCCAAATGTTGTGCATTTTCCCGACAGGCCCAAAAGACCCGACAGTCCCGAAAAAGAGCGTCGGCGCTGCGCGCCTGGCTCAAGGCCCGACAAATCTACCCAAACTGATCCATTGTGCACACACTGCACGCCTGCCACACAGATGTGTGTTTAGCCCAACTCGACCCATCGTGCACGCGCTAGGAGTTCAGGCCAACCTAAGAGCACGTTCAGCGTTGCGCGTTTGGACAGGAATGCCTCCACACCCTGCAGGCACTCAAAATTACTTCATGAACCCTCCAAATTTCTGTCAGGTGTCCTTCTGGCATAGTGAGAGGTAAGTGTATTCCTTCTTTCATCTTCAAGTGTATTTGATGGTTTAAAATTAGAACAAGTTGGGAAACCTACGGAGAAAATCGAAGTTTCAAGCTCAAAAACACCACTGTTTGAGACAGTCCTCCATCTGCATACTAAGAGCACACAAAGAGTTTCCTTGTTGAAATATTGTGCATTCATCTAGGGTTTTGCCTCACCCTCATTCACTCATCCCTCATTTGTATAAAGTTGCATTTTTCACCATCACTCCCTTACCCTTTTCCACCTCAATTTCACAAGCAGAGCTAGGGTTTTTCAAAGGCAACAGTGAGAAAAATGTCAAGGGAAGGAGGCAGTGCTAGTGAGGAGGAGGGTAAAGTGCCAAGGAGGCACCAACACAAAGGAGGGAGGATTAATAGTTTTGAACCTCAAAACATTGATGAGCTGGTTGCCTCTCCTATGTCTGTCACATATTTCCAAAATGTGGGATGTTTTCATTTTTGTGAAAGAGTACAACATGTACAAAGTCATCCTAAGCTGACGAGGCTATTCATCCTTAACCTACATGACAAACAATCAAACTTTGCAGGGGTGACCTTTGAAATCTCCTCATATGCCATTGCCAATGCCACAGGCATACCTGCTGTAGGGGAAAAGTGGTTCAAACAGACCAATCTAGACTTAAGCCACTATGAACCTTTCCTAAAGCCTAGATACAAAGAATACTACAAATCCATCTTTCCTTTCTCACATCTGCTAGAGAGATATGAACCTTTGATGAGAGTGATCATGAAATAATTTACATGTGAAGGAAGGTTCTCTAGGCTTTATTCTTATCACATTAGGCTACTCATGCGCTTTACTAGGGTTAGGATGCTGCACCTACCCTATTACCTCTACGGGAGTATTGACAAGATGTCCTATATTGTACAAAAGAGAGCCTATCCCCAGCAGATGCATAGTCTCTTTCACCACTTTCTTGTCAAAATTCGTGTGATGCATCAATTGCAGTAGAAGGGCATCCCTTGGGAGGTTTTCATTGCCCATGAAGTTGTTGGGAAAAATACTAAGAGGGGGGGGGGGGGTGAATTAGTAT
The DNA here is from genome assembly GCA_034641835.2 of Pinus albicaulis. Taxonomy (NCBI): domain Eukaryota; kingdom Viridiplantae; phylum Streptophyta; class Pinopsida; order Pinales; family Pinaceae; genus Pinus; species Pinus albicaulis. Next base: position 1,513,172,148 of record CM076579.1, on the reverse strand, counting down.
TTAGAGCTGACTGACAAATTTTTAATTTTCCTTTTTCTTAAAAACATATGTTACATTACTGCATCCAACTTGTATGTCCAGAGATCTTATCATGTCTTTACTTAGATCATTGCATCATTTATTCATCAGATAAGTAGCAAGCATGAATAGAAATAATTGTACAAACCATCAAACATAAGCAACACATATGAACACCAGGATTTAAGGTGGAAACCCAATTCGAGAGAAAACCACCGCTGCTGAAGTCTCTGTCTTCAATATTTTATTACAAAGAAAACATATTACAATTTTTGTGTTGGCGCAAACTTATACCAACACGCAGGCACCCACCTGAAGAAGGCTACAACCTTCTCTCATTTACCAGTCTCTCCTGGAAGGGAGCTACAACCCCCTGATCATAACATCAGCTTCTATATACAGAAGGCTTCAACTGTCTGATCCACTGCAGATCACCCTTCATCAATTTTCACACTGGTTCAAACAGTTTCAATGCAACCCTTTATTCAATTATCAACAAAAAATTTTGCCCTAATTCTTCATAGTGCGACCACTGTAACCTATACATCAGAAGTAATCCAGACTTCAGAGAATATATACATTCAACATCCCATGTATCCTTCTGTGTATATTAATCTTTAGAAACCCCAACTGTCATATGCACTTTCAATGTAGATGACTCGCATATATATATATATATATATACGTGTTGTTCTTGTATGGACCTGTAATAATAATATGTTTGCAGAGCAGGCCGAATCTACAAAAACTTACCCGGATTCATATGTGTTCTTGTAGCAGACAAGCGCTAGTTCTCCATGACTTCATTCGTTGTTTAAGACCAGAGGTTCACTCATTCATCACCCTTACGCATGCACATGTTCTTCATCCTTTCGTTAGTTGATCTGATCATTATATTTTCACGTGCACCATCGATTCAGATATATTAGGGTTTATTCCTACAGATATCTCCAAAGGAGATTCGTTTTTATTATCAATCCTTTCCACACTCCTTTTTCATAATTATCATCACTTTATATATTTTTCGCCCTTATTAACACCATGGGTCAAAACCATTCAATTACTAATGGTATTCCTGGACAGTATTTCCTTTAGCACCCTTACGTACCTCTTTGATTTCTTTTTAATTTATTTATCAATTTGATGAAATTGATAAATAAATATATTTACAAAGTTTTAAACCCTTCTTTGGACTTTATAAACAATATCCAATGCTTTCAAATAGTTTAATATTTCAATGAAACTTTGACCCCTGGCCCACATATGTGCCCCTTCGTCCCAAAATAAACTTCGCGCAAGTCCAGTGCCCGATCACCATTGGATTGCGAGCCTCCAAGATCGACGGATATCGCTTGTGCAATTTGCACGAGAAATAATGTGCGATGGCGCGTCATACTTGTGTTATTCTTCGCGCATCTTGATTAATCTCCGGGCAAGTCCGACGCACGATCACCGTCCGATTGCCCCCTTTCAGATCGACGATGCAAAAGCAATTTCGCTGGCTGTCCTGGTACAGGCTTTAATGCGCGATGGACTATCGTTATCGTGTGATTGGCGGTTTTGCAGGGATGCGTGTAAACACCTCTATGGAATCGCTGCCAATTCGGGAATACCACCTATCGTCCAAAGGTGGTGCGGAAAAACTCGGAAACCACCTTCACTATTCACTCGCAGTTTTTAAACAGTGATCATCCGTTCAATTGCTCCGTACTCCAGGTGCCGTTTACTAATCTGCGCCATCTCTAAAGCCAAACTTCGTTTTAAGTATTCTTCTGCAGAATATATATATATATCTATATGTATATAATATGTTCTATACATACAGAACGCGACCATGGCTCACTGTACCGAGACCTTACCAACCTGATAAAAGCACGAATCTATCCATAGATCATCACACAGAGTTGTAGGAAATTGCGTACGAGAATTGAACCAATCAAAGCCCTAATTGCTCTGGTTATTAACAGAGTATCACCGAAACTCAACCATACACAGATTTTCCCGAAACTTTCGCAGGGATTATAATTTCTGTAAAATCAAATCAACCCAGTCTTCGGACAATTCTCCTTCAATGTACTGCTTGTCTCTGTAACTGCATCTGTCCTCTATTCTTTGCTGCTGATCCCACTGATCGTTGATCTCTGCAATGTTGCTGTTCTTCTTCGTTGCCCATGCCTTTTCCAATTCCTTTGCCACATCCTTTATCATTAATGACAATATTCCAATGATCTCCCTATGTCATTCTGTCTTCAATACATTACCTTCCATGGTATGTTTGAAGTTCTTCCCTGTCACAGTTCTGCAAGTCCTTCATTAATTAGGTTGCCATCAAGGACAACACATGGAATCATATTGCCAACAATCTACCCCTTTGGACTTGATGGCAACCATGATAGTGTTTGATCATTACAGTAGATAGATACATTGATTGTAACCATTATTCAAACACCATGATGCTACCATTATTCAAACACCATGATACTCTCCCCCTTTGACATCAAGGGAAAAGGTTTGACAATACCATGCTACCCCTGAGGTCATGCATTGTCATATGACCAATGCTCCCCCTTAGCGTGTGCAATCAGAGATGCCCACCAGCACCTCACAACCAATTTAGTATTCTGTAATTAAGTAGACCAGATCCTCTGCATGGCAGAGATTACTCCCAGTTTCTGTCTGAGATATTCGAATGCTTCCCTGGGTAGAGGTTTGGTAAATATATTAGCAACTTGTTCTTTGGAGGAAACATACTCCAATTTTACCTTTTGCTCAAGCACTTGTTCTCGTAAGAAATGATATTTTATGGGAATGTGCTTGGTCTTGGAATGCATAACAGGATTCTTTGAGATACTGATGGCACTTGTGTTATCACACATAATGGAGATAGGTGGTGAACATTTGATTTGAAAATCTTGTAGGGTTTGCATCATCCAAAGAAGTTGAGTGCAACATGATGCTGCAGCCACATATTCTGCTTCTGCTGTAGATAAGGCAATGTAGCTTTGTTTCTTGCTAAACCAAGATACTAACCGGGGCCCCATATAGAATGCACCACCACTAGTGCTTTTCCGATCATCAATACTTCCAGCCCAATCTGCATCAGTGTATGCATGAAGAGTAAGATCAACATTCTTTGGATACCATAGTCCAAAATCTTGAGTTCCTTGTAGATGTTTGAATATTCTTTTTACAGCCTGAAGATGAGACTCTCTTGGATTGGCTTGAAATCGTCCGACAATCCCAGCTGCATGCATAATGTCTGGTCTTGTCCCAGTGAGATAAAGTAGACTTCCTATCATAGATATGTATTCTGGTTGATTCACCGTGGGAGAATCATCACTAGAACTGAGATTACATCCGGTTATCATTGGTGTACTTACAGGTTTGCAATATTCCATGCCATACTTCTTTAGGATTTGCTTAAGGTATTTTTCTTGTGATAAAAAAATGCCATCTGTTGCTTGTTGTACTTGCAAACCAAGAAAGAATGTTAGTTCCCCAAGTAAAGACATTTCAAATTCTTGCTGCATATCAGAAACAAATTTCTAACTCATAGATTCTTCATTACTTCCAAAAATGATATCATCAACATATACAACCACAATTAATAGTTTGTCATTTTCAGTTTTTGTGTATAAGTTGCTATCAGCAGATCCTTTTGAGAATCCTTGTTGATGGAGATATTTGTCAAGACGATAGTACCATGCCCTTGGAGCTTGTTTGAGACCATATAGAGCTTTCTTAAGTCTACAAACAAGTTTTTCATCATTCGCCAAAATGAAACCTTCTGGTTGTTCTATATAAACTTCTTCTTCTAGATCACCATTGAGAAAAGTAGATTTAACATCCATTTGATAAACTTTGATTTTTTGGAAGCTTGAAGAAGCAAGAAACATTCTTATGGCTTCAAATCTGGCTACAGGAACAAAATTTTCTTCAAAGTCTATACCTTCTTGTTGAGCATACCCCTTGCAAACAATTCTAGCTTTATTTCTTATAACATCCCCATTCTCATTTAACTTGTTTTTGAATATCCATTTAGTTCCAATGACATTTTTGTCCTGAGGTCTTGGTACTAATTCCCAAGTGTGATTCTTTTCAATTTGATCAAGCTCTTCATTCATGGCTTGAATCCAGCATTCATATTTGCTGGCTTGACTGACACTGTGAGGTTCAATAGTGGACAGAAATGCCAGATTTCTAGAGGATCCCACAAGAGTCCTTCTTGTTTGTACACCCGATCCCTTTTCTCCCAAAATTTGAGATTCTGGATGGTTCTTTTGAACATATCTAGATGGAGCCTTTTCAGAAAATTCATCTTCGGGTTCTTCACTGGGTTCACTGTTTGTATCATTATTATTTGATGTAGAAGGATATGTGTCATCATCATCTTCATCTGTTGTTTTCTTTTCTTCTTTTGGAACTGTAGGAGACTCATCAATAACAACATCAATACATTCAACAATCTTCCGAAGTCTTTTATTGTAACATTTATATGCCCTACTCCTAGAGGAGTAACCAAGAAATATTCCTTCATCTGCTCTGGGTTCAAACTTGCCAATTTTTTCATCATTATTCTTGATAAAGCATTTGCTACCAAAAATTCTAAAATGATTTATAGTGGGAGGATTACCATACCAGAGTTCATATGGAGTTTTATCACTATTTATTCGAACATGTGCTTTGTTGAGAATGTTGACTGCTGTATGTGCTGCTTCTCCCCAAAATGTGTCTGGTGTTCCGGAATCATCAAGCATAGCTCTAGCCATTTGTTGAACTGTTTTGTTCATTCCCTCTGCAACGCCATTTTGTTGTGGAGTGCCTTTTACAGAAAATTGTCTTTTTATGCCATGTTGTTCACAAAATTCAAGGAATTCATTGGATGTATATTCTCCTCCTCTATCAGATCTGAGACACTTGATTTTTATATCTAACTCATTCTCAACTAGTGCTTTGAAGATATGAAATTTCTCAAATGCTTCATCTTTGTGTTTAAGCAGCCCAATCCAACACATTCTAGACAAATCATCAATGAACAAGATATAGTATTCTTCACCACGTGGTGAATTTTTCCTCATAGGTCCACATATGTCAGTATGAATGAGTTCAAGAGGCTTGCTTGACGATCCTTCCTTGGCATTAAATTGTACTCTGGTTTTCTTGCCGAATTGGCAAGATTTGCATATGATATTTTCAGGTAGAGTAATATTGGGAAGATCACGAACAACTTTAAGTCTGCTTGATTTGTTGATTTGAGAGAAGCTCAAATGCCCCAACCTTCTATGCCATAGCCAATTTTCTGAATATTTACTCAAATAACATTGTTCTTTGCAGTTCTTCAATATATATAGGTTGTTTGGAGTTCTTTTCTCTTTGATAATTGCTTTACCTGTATTAAGATCATGTACCACACATTATTTTGAACTAAAGACAACTTCAGTTCCTTGATCACACATTTGACTTACACTTAACAAGTTATGCTTTAATCCATCCACATACATGACTTCATTAGCTTTCACTTTTTCTTTTAGAAACACAGACCCTTTTCCTTTAATGACCGCAGGAGTATCATTTCCAAATGTAACATTCTTTTCCTTCTCTAGAGCACTATAAGTGAGAATTTTGTCTTTATCACATGTCATGTGTCTTGAGCATCCACTATCAATGTACCATTGGTTTTCTTCATATTCTGCAAATAACACTATGCCACAATTTTCCACCTGTAATTCCTTCTTTTTCCATACTTTGGAGCTTGAAGGAACATGTTCTTTTGGCTGAACTTTGCTCCTACATTCTGATTCTTCATGGAAAAAATTATTGCAATAAGCACATTCAACTTCATTTTGAAGAGGAGAAAAGTTGTTATAAGTATTCTTCGTTGTTTCAATATAAATCCTTTTCTTTCTTGCTTCTCTTGTCATGATGGTTTTATATGCAACACATTGAACAGATTTATGGCCAAAATTGTGACATGAGGAAAATTGTCCATTGAAGAAGAAATTTTTGCGATCATAAAATCTTCTATATGAATTTATTTGTTGATTGGTGTTTCTTTGAAAGCCATTCCTGTTAGTGTTCTTTGAATTGAGATGATCATGTTTTACCTGTAAAGATTATTTATTTCCTTGTTGAGTGGCAGCATGTTGTAAACCAGCTGTAACTGCTTTTAGATAATTTGGTGTTGAAGCCTGGGAAGATTCTCCAATAAATCCAAGACCTGTCTTTACAAGAGGAGACCGTTGTACCTTGATAATCTCATCTAACGTTTCAGATCCTTTATCAAATCTAAGATTCATAGTTTTTAATTTCTCAAGTTCTTTTCTTAGGCTTACTACTTCACACTCTAATTTCTCATTGTGTTTTTCCTTTTCTTCAAGCTGATTTTTAAGAGTCTCTATGGTTATTTTACTCTCTTCTAAGCAAATTTTGAGTTTATTGTTTTCATCAAGAAAATCATTGTCTTCTAGAGCATCCACAAAAGTTTCCTTTTCTTCTCTAGAATCTTTTTCAAATGCCATGAGAAGTCTAAGATCGTGTTCACATTCTTCCTCACTATCAGATAACCCATCACTATATTCATGAGTATAGTAACTCCTTTTAGTGCTAAAACGATTCGTATTCCTTCTTGCAACTTCCTTCCCCTTTTTATGCATTTCTTTATAAGGACACTTAGCTGCATAATGTCCAACTCTTCCATAATCAAAACATTTGAAAGGAAGCTTACCTCTGAACTGTCATGTCCCAAGTTGAAGTTTCTTTACAAAGTTTATCTCTTCTTCTTCTGAGATATATCCTGATCCTTCTGTTTTTTGTACTTCCTTCCCTTATGTAAAAGTTATAAAGTCTGCTTCTTTGACTTCAGATGGTCCTCCTTTTCTCATTTCATATGCAGTTAGTATGCCATGAAGTTGCACCAAAGTAAGATTTTGAAGATCTTGCTTTTCTTCAAGAGAATAAACTTTTGACTCAAATTTTGTTGTTAGTGATCTTAAGACTTTCTCAACCAAAGTAGATTTGGTTATTTTTTCTCCTAGATTTCTCATACGATTTACAATATCATCAAGACGTAAAAATAAATTGGCAATGCTCTCCTCATTATCCATTTTTAGATTTTCATATTGAATTCTGAGAGTTTGTAGTTTAGCACTTTTTACCTTTGCATCACCTTCATAACTTAGAATGATCTTGTCCCATATTGCCTTTGCTGTATTCAGTTGCATGAATTTGACAAATTCTGATTCAATTAGACTTACCAATAGAGAATTGATCGCCTTTGCATTTGTTTCATAGTTATTTCTTTCCATTGGATCTGTTGGTACTGCAGCTGGATATTGATATCCTCCTTCAACAATTGCCCATACCTCTGCTCCTAGAGACTAAAGATAAGATCTCATCCTTGTTTTCCAGAAGATTAAATTGTTTCTGTTGAAGAGTGGAGGCCTGATAGATGCTATTCCATCTTGATTGCTCATCTTGCTTGATCTTCCTTCTAGCGGTTAAGCCTTTTCAGAAGGACCTGCTCTGATACCAATTGTTGGGAAAAATACTGAGAGGGGGGGGGGGGGTGAATCAGTATTTAGAGCTGACTGACAAATTTTTAATTTTCCTTTCTCTTAAAAACATATGTTACATTACTGCATCCAACTTGTATGTCCAGAGATCTTATCATGTCTTTACTTAGATCATTGCATCATTTATTCATCAGATAAGTAGCAAGCATGAATAGAAATAACTGTACAAACCATCAAACATAAGCAACACATATGAACACCAAGATTTAAGGTGGAAACCCAATTCGGGAGAAAATCACCACTGCTGAAGTCTCTGTCTTCAATATTTTATTATAAAGAAAACATATTAAAATTTCTGTGCTGGCACAGACTTATACCAGCACGCAGGCACCCACCTGCAGAAGGCTACAACCTTCTCTCATTTACCAGCCTCTCCTGGAAAGGAGCTACAACCCCCTGATCATAACATCAGCTTCTATATACAGTAGGCTTCAACTGTGTGATCCACTGCAGACCACCTTTCATCAATTTTCACACTGGTTCAAACAGTTTCAATGCAACCCTTTATTCAATTATCAACAAACATATTTGCCCTATTCTTCATAGTGCGACCACTGTAACCTATACATCATAAGTAATCCAGACTTCAGAGAATATATGCATTCAACATCCCATGTATCCTTCTGTGTATATTAATCTTCAGAAACCCCAACTGTCATATGCACTTTCAATGTAGATGACTCACATATATATATATATATATATATATATATATATATATATATATATATATATATATATATATACGTGTTGTTCTTGTATGGACCTGTAATAATAATATGTTTTCAGAGCAGGCCGGATCTACAAAAACTTACCCGGATTCATATGTGTTCTTGTAGCAGACAAGCGCCAGTTCTTCATGACTTCGTTCATCGTTTAAGACTAGAGGTTCACTCATTCATCACCCTTATGCATGCACATGTTCTTCATCCTTTCGTTAGTTGATCTGATCATTATATTTTCACGTGCATCGTCGATTCAGATATATCAGGGTTTATTCCTACAGATATCTCCAAAGGAGATTCGTTTTTATTATCAATCCTTTCCACACTCCTTTTTCATAATTCTCATCACTTTATATAGTTTTCACCCTTATTAACACCATGGGTCAAAACCATTCAATTACTAATGGTATTCCTGGACGGCATTTCCTTTAGCACCCTTACGTACCTCTTTGATTTCTTTTTAATTTATTTATCAATTTGATGAAATTGATAAATAAATATATTTACAAAGTTTTAAACCCTTCTTCGGACTTTATAAACAATATCCAATGCTTTCAAATAGTTTAATATTTCAATAAAAATTTGACCCCTGGCCCACATATGCGCCCCTTCGTCCCAAAATAAACTTCGCGCAAGTCTAGTGCCCGATCACCGTTGGATTGCGAGCCTCCAAGATCAACGGATATCGCTTGGGAAATTTGCACGAGCAATAATGCACGATGGCACGTCATACTTGTGTTATTATTCGCACATATTGATTAATCTCCGGGCAAGTACGACGCACGATCGCCGTCTGATTGCCCCCTTTCAGATCGACGGTGCAAAAGAAATTTCGCTGGCCATCCTGGTACGGGCTTTAACGCGCGATGGACTATTGTTATCATGCGATTGGAGGTTTTTCATGGACGCGTGTCAACACCTCTATGGAATCGTTTCCAATTCGGGAATACCACCTATCGTCCAAAGGTGGTGCGGAGAAACCCGGAAACCACCTTCACTATTCACTCGCAGTTTTTAAACAGTGATCATCCGTTCAATCGCTCCGTACTCCAGGTTCCGTTTACTAATTTGCGCCATATCTAAAGCCAAACTTCGTTTTAAGTATTCTTCCGCAGGATATATATATATATAATATGTTCTGTACATACAGAAGCGACCATGGCTCACTGTACCGAGACCTTAGCAGCCTGATAAAAGCACGAATCTATCGATAGATCATCACACAGAGTTGTAGGAAATTGCATACGAGAATTGAACCAATCAAAGCCCCAATTTCTCTGGTTATTAACAGAGTATCACCGAAACTCAACCATACACAAATTTTCCCGAAACTTTCGCAGGGATTATAATTTCTGTAAAATCAAATCAACCCAGTCTTCAGACAATTCTTCTTCAATGTACTTCTTGTCTCTGTAACTACATCTGTCCTCTATTCTTTGCTGCTAATCCTGTTGATCGTTGATCTCTGCAACTTTGCTGTTCTTCTTCGTTTCCCATGCCTTTTCCAATTCCTTTGTCAGATCCTTTATCATTAATGACAATATTCCAATGATCTCCCTATGTCATTATGTCTTCAATACATTACCTTCCATGGTATGTTCAAAGTTCTTCACTGTCACAGTTCTGCAAGTCCTTCATTAATTAGGTTACCATCAAGGACAACACATGGCATCATATTTCCAACAGAAGTACTCACCAACCCACAACCCCATCATCAGAAAAATTTTCCCTCATTATCTCATCCTCCTTTTCCTACTCCTCCATCATCTCTTGCTGATCATGCCTCACCATCTACATATTTCCCATCACCTCAAGACAACCCTCCTTCCTCACCCTCTCAAAATTCATTAGACAATGAAGGAAGTAACAATGAGCAGTCAAATGAAAATGAGGAAGAGGGTGATGACGAATCAAGAAAAAAAAAAGAAGAAAGCATGGAAACTGAAGATGGTGATGATGAGGATGGTGGCAGTAAGACTAGGAGCCATGATGACAGTGAAAACAATGAGGCTCCTAGTGATGAAGAATAAAGTGATGGAGATACAAATGAAGAAAGTGGCAAAGAATACATGGAGGTAGATGCCAATAAGGATGAGGTAAATAATGAAGAAAGCAACCAAGGTAATGATGATGATGTTAGCAATATCTTATAGAACCAAGAAGGTAGTGAGGCTGATATAAATGATGCCAATACCAGTGATAAGTATAGCCCACAAGTCAGTGAGCAAAATAAAAGTGCAGAAAACAATGAAGAGGCAGATATCAGTGAATAAGAGGCCACTGAGTCTAAAGGTAGTGAAGCTGATGATAGCAGCAAAGAGCACAGTGAGGCTCACAAAAAAGAGGAAGAATGTAGTGTGGAGTGAAGCTCATGGTGAAAACAAAGGTAGTGCAAAGAATAGTGCAGAGAACAATGCATAAACCAATTATAACACCTCTAACAATGAAGCTCATGGTGAAAACAAAGAAAGTGCAGGAATCAATGAAGAGGGAAACAGTGATGAAGAAACAAATGATGAAACACCTAGCATTAAAGGTAATGAAGAAGATGACATCAGTGAAACAAATGACAGTGAGGAAGAGAGCAGCAATCATGAAATCCATGAGGACAATGAGGATATCAGTGAAACAAACAACAGTCATGATAGCAGTAGTGGTGAAGGTACTCCAATGAGCAATATTGAATCTTTTCCTTTAACATATCAAAGAGGAAATAGGCATGTTTTTGTTGCCTCTAAAAGTAAAGGAACCATATCTTCTACATCAACTAAGCAACTTGATAAAGGTAAAGAAAAGTTAAAGGAAGAGTAAGAAGAAGATCAACATGAGGTTGAACAAGAATTTGAACTCATTCATGTTGACACTGATGAGGAAAATGAGGCAAGGATCTCAATCTTGCTCCTCTAAAACAATAATTCCAAAATTAGAGACCTACAAGAAAATCTAGATAGGTCTAAGTATGTGATAAATGTCATTGAGATGGAGAAAAAACAGCTAGGGGTACAAAATTCCATTTATGAGGCCAAGGAAATCAGAGCCTGGAGAGAGGCTGAAAGGACTAAGGTAAGTATTGATGAAGTCTTGGGTATTTTTGAGGAGAGTTAAGATGAGGAAGGGTAGTTGTCTAGGAGGAGGCTAAGAGCCATTGGCTTGAGGAAGGCCTTGGCAAGGCAAAGGGAACAAGAGTCAGCCTTGGTAGAGAACCTCCCTCTAAGTGAGCTGCTTGCCATGGAAATAGAGTATGATTAGGAACCTTGGCTTGAAAGGGAAAACACACACTTGGAGGCTAAATTGGAGAAGACACAAATAGACCTTGACTTCCAAAGGAAGATGACCAAGCACTATGCATTGAGAAACAAAATTGCAAGGGCCAAGCTCAAAAGAGCCCTTGCCAAAATTCAAGCACTCAAGGAGGAAAAATACCAAGAAAACCTTGGAATCCTTGTTTAAGCTTCTCTACAGGCATCCCAAACTCCCTGAAGAAGAAAATTGCAAATTTTGGCAAGTTTTTGACAAATTTGGTTTTTTCACTGTTTTTTAGGGCCAAGGACGCAACACCCTTGGCACTGTGATTTTTCTTAGGAAATCCATTGGAGGATAACTCAACATTTTTGGAATCCTTAGGCCAAGGTAATCATTCACACCAAATTTCAGATCATTTGGAGAAGTTTTGGTCCCTCAAAAGGCCCAAAAACATGCAAATTTTCACCTTTTTACCTTATTTTCAGGGTTGGCATTGCGCCCTTAGTAGGCTTGGGAGTTTTGAATTTTGGATAGGAAAATGGAGGCCAATCAAAAAAAAAATGGAATTTTTGGAAATTAGACTTGATAGGCTTTCCAACGAGCTATCAAGGAGCTCATTCCGACATCGTTAAGGTCTTCAAAAATCAGTTACAAGGTGACCTAATTTTCCGGTGCAGGCACTGCACCCTTGGACCTTTGTGCTGCGCCCTTGCCAAAAAGTAAAAAAAAAACATAAATTTATGGAAAATGGATATTTTAATGTTTTTTGAGGCATATCACTCCAGATTTGGTTGAGGATTATGTTTGAGTTATCTTTCATTTATTGTATTAGATATTATGTACCATGGGCCTTGCATGGTCTCTTGGACATAGATGAAATTTGGTCTTTAATGGTTACCAAAACCCTAGTTAGGGTTTTTACCCTCCAATGCATGATAAATAGAGCTTGGAGGTCTTATTTTATTTTTTGGATGTTTATTGAGAGTAATATACAGACTTTGAGATTGAAGGGAAATTGGCTCTGGTTTTTCTGGATGGCTTGGCTTGTTTGACAATGGAGAAGAATTAATTGCAGGATCCCTGAGCATAGTTAATGGTGATGCGTTCTTAATTTATTTCTCATTTTCTTATGTTATCATTTTATTCCATCTTTCCATTGTAGTAGGACAAAATTTTTAGGCTAAGAAATTTTTTTTAGAGGCACCTTAGCTCTGTTTGTTCTTCACCGCCTCTATGTTTTCCTCTTCTAGGTCAGTTTAGAGAATTCTTAGTTGCTATCTATGTCCACTTATGCTTGTTTATCTTATGAATGATTCAATGAAGCAAATGTGAAAGATGTTTTATGGTTAGCCCTAATTTTTTGATATTACTTAATCATTGTTTTTAAGATCTTTACTTTGAAGTGTTGCTAGCTAGGTTCAGCTAAAGAGGTCTATAATTTTCTATGCCATTTTGTTGATCCTAAAAGGTTTCTTTGGAGGTCTTTATAGATTGATTAATGAATTTTAGGAGTTCCCTCTTCTTTAATCACTGTTATATGTCTATCTTAAATGTTTTCTAATCTTGAAGGTGAAATCACTATAAGTTTTACAAGTTTCTTGCCTTCTATAGTTCACTGTATTGTTTGTCTTAAATGCTTATTTGCTTGAGTTTAATTAGAGAAGTTATTGGTATGCCCTATCTTTGATTATTTCTTCATGATTAGTAGTGTTAAAGACTATTGTTGTTTAAAGTATTTTTTCAAGGATTCTTAACTTCCCTTTTGAACCTACTATGTTCACAAACATGATGTTCATTTTATTCACATAAACTTTGAAGATCCATTTGACCACGTTAGATTTTCACTGTGATACACCCTGATCTGTTGTTAAACTTTTCATGACTTCTTGTAGACTCCATAGCCCAATGGATTGATCTTCTCCTACTCTACCTATTTCTCTTGAAAACCTACCCAACCAAAATAACAAACAAACATACAAACCCTAATCCCTATAACTAGCCTAAAATCCAAATCTAAAAGCTATCAAGTTACATATTTCACAAACATAGAGAGAGCCCTCTCTGATTCTAGGAAGGATAGGTCCTATGAATCCAAAGACTGGTTTGATGTTACCCCTATACATTTGGTCTTACCAATCTAACAAATTACGGGGACCCAACAGGTCATATGTTCTACGGTTCGGGTCGGTTCGAGTCGTGTCTTCGTGGGGTGGTCTCTTGAGCCCCACACAGCCATACCCGACCTGACCCACTTGAACGCATGAGCCGACCCGCCCGAGTGGATGACACGACCTATTCGAATGCACATGTTTTTATGTTGTGGGTGGGAACGCCCACAAGGGGGTGCCCACCCAAACAAATTGGCCCCCATGCTAGGTAGCCTGACCACCCGTAACGTATGACATGAACTGACCTGCCCAAACACACAACCTAACCCCCCAAGTGCACAACCGAACTTGACTCGCTCGAATGCATGACCTGACCCAGGAGGGTCGATTCTAAGAATTGACCCCCCTGCCTACCAGGGGGTCGATTCAAAGAATTGGCACAGGGGCCGATTCTCAAAATCACTATCCCTACCTAGAAGGGGGTAGTTCTAAGAATCGTCCTCCCTGCCTTCGAGGGGGAGATTCTGAGAATCAACCCCCCCAAACAAGTCTGCCCCCCTGCTAGGCAGCCCAAACCCCACGAACGCATAACCTGACCCACATGAACGCATGACCCGACTAAGGGGGGGACGATTCTAATAATTTCTCCCCCCTTCCTGGTAAGGGGTCGATTATGAGAATCGCCCCCCCTTCTTGGCAAGATGTTGATTCTTAGAATTGGCCCCCTTGCCAGGAAGGGGAGGGGGTGATTCTGAGTATCGCCCTCCCTTCATGGCAGGGGTTGATTCTCAAAATCATCACCCTTTCTTGCCTGGGGGGTGATTCTTAGAATCATTTCCCTTGAGTCAGGTCCTACGTTCAGGCATGTTCGATGGGGTTGTTTGCTGTGGCGGGTTGGGTCAGGTCGTGCGTTCATGCAGGTTAGGTTATGCATTCAAGTGGGTCGGGTTGGGTTAGGTCATGCATTCGCATACGTCAGGTCGTGCATTCGAGTGGGTCGAGTTGGGTCATGCGTTTGGGTCATTCGAGTGAGGTTGGGTCGAATAGGGCTCGGATGGGTGCCCCCGTGTGGGTGTACCTGCCCATATCACAACAGCACACACCTCGAACGTATGACCCGAACCGCCAGAAGTCACAACCCATCCTGAACGCGTGACACGACCTGACCAACTCGAATGCACGACCCGACCCGACTCGCCTGAACGTATGACTTGACCGAGAGGGGTTGATTTTGCGAATCGCTCCCCATGGCAGGCATGGGGGGATGATTTATAGAATATTCCACCTCCTAGGCAAGGGGGCCGATTCTGAGAATCAACCACCTCCCAAGTAGGGGGGTTGATTATGAGAATAGGCCCTAGGGTGGCATGGGGGCGATTCTCATAATCATTCCCCCTGACAGGCATGGGGGACGATTCTGACAATCACTCCCCTACCTCCCTAGGGAGCGATTCTCAAAATCGTGCCCCCCTGATAGGGATGGGGATTATTTTGAGAATCGACCCCCTTGGGTTGGATCGTGCGTTCAAGCAGGTCGGGTTAGGTCATGCGTTCGAGCGGGTCAAGTAGTGTCATTCGTTCAGGTGGGCTGGGTCATGCGTTTGGGCGAGTTAGGTTTCCTAGCCTAGAATTGACCTCCTAAGGTCGAGTCATGCGTTTGGGTGGGTCAGGTTGGGTCGTGCACTTAGGAAGGTTCGATTAGGTTTGGTCGTGCACTCGGGCAGGTTGGGTCATGTCGTGCGTTCAGGCATGTCGGGTCATGTCATGTGTTCTGGTGGGTTGGCTTGTGCATTAAGGGGGGTTGGGCTGCTTGGCAGGGGGTCGATTCTTAGAATCCCCCCTAGTTTGGGTAAAGTCGTGCATTCAAGTGGGTCGGGTTGATTTGTGCGTTCGGGCAGTTTGGGTTGGGTTGTGCGCTTAGTCAAGTCAGCTCATACGTTCGGGTGAGTCAGGTCATGTCGCATGTTGGGGTGGGTTGGGTCATGCATTTGTGGTGGTCGGGCCAGGCAGGGGTTGGGTCATGCATTTGGGCTAGTTGGGTTGGGTCATGCATTCAGTTGGTTTGGGTCATGCTTTCGGGGGCACTCGCTTGAGCCTCACATGACCCAAGATGACCCAAATGCACGACCCGACTCGACCCACCCAAACGCATGACCCAACCCGCTCGAGCCCAGGACTTGAACTGCTTGAATGCACATGCCGATGTGCTGTGGGTGGTTATTCCCACAAGGGGGTGCCTGCCTGAGCCCCGAGATGCCCATTTGAGCCTCGCATATCCCACTCAAAAAAATCAGACCCCTGCAAGGAAGCTCGACCCCCCCCTCCCCCAAATGCATGACCTATCTTGCTCGAATGCACGACGTGACCAAACCCTCCTGAACGCACGACCCAACCAGGTCGAGCGCATGAATTGACCCGACCCGCTCGAATGCATGACGCAGCCCACAAGGGTTGATTTTGAGAATCAGTCCCCTTGCATGGAAGTGAGGCCGATTCTGAGAATCGGCAACCCTACCTGCTAAGGGGATGATTCTCAGAATTGGACCCCCTGCTTACCATGGGGCCGATTCTAGGAATTGACCCCCATAGTAGGCAACCTGACACCCCTGAATGCATGACCAAACCCACCTGAACACACGACATGACCCGAACACATGACACGACCCAACCCACCCGAACGCATGACCCAACCCACCTAAGTGCACGACTCGTCCTGACCTGCCCGAACACACGACCCAACCCAGGGGGTTGATTCTAAGAATCAGGTCCCCTACCTAGCATGGGGGCTGATTCTAAGAATCCCCCCCTACCTGGGAAGGGGGGATGATTATGAGGATCACCCCCCTAGTCTGGAAGTGGGGACGATTATCAAAATAGACCCCTTTGAGGGCAGGTTAGAATTGCCCCCCTACTAAGCAAGGGATATGATTCTGAGAATCAACCCCCCTATCAGGCAGGGGACCCTATTCTAAGAATCGAACCCCCCACTCGCCTGAACACACGACACGACTTGACCCACCTGAACGCATGATCCAATTGGACTTAGGGCACCATTCAACCTGACTCACCCGAACGTATTACTTGACCCTAGGGGTTTGATTCTGAGAATCAGGTCCCCTACCTAGAAGGGGGGCTGATTCTCACAATCACCCCCATTGCAGGCAGGGGGGTTGATTCTCACAATTGGCCCCCTGCATTGGGTCGTGCACTGGGGTGGGTCATGTTGTGCGTTCAGGCGAGTTGAGTCCCATCATGCATTCAAGTGGGTTGGCTCGTGTCATGTGTTCGGGTAGGTCAAGTCATGCATTTGAGGGGTTCGAGTTAGGTCGTGTGTTCGGGTCGGGTTAGGATGTGCAGGGCACGAGCAAGTTCCCCCCTGTGGGTGTAGCCTCCCACCCGAACGTATGACTTGACCCTAGGGGTCTGATTCTGAGAATTGGGTCCCCTACCTAGAAGGGGGTTTGATTCTGAAAATTTCCACCCCCCCCTTCTTGCCCGATAGGGAGGTCAATTCACACAATCAGCCCCCTTGCATGCATGGGGGATGATTCTCACAATTGGCCCCCTTGCGGGTAGGGGGGTTGATTCTCACAATCATCGCCATTGCAGGCAGGGGGGTTGATTCTCAAAATTAGTCCCCCTGCATCGGGTCATGCGTTCAGGTGGGTCAGGTTGGGTCATGCACTGGGGCATGTCATGTTGTGTGTTCGGGCAGGTTAGGTCCCGCCATGCGTTCGAGTGGTTTGGATCGTGTCATGTGTTCAGGCGGGTCAAGTCGTGCATTCGAGGGGGTCGGGTCATGTCGTGTGTTTGGGTCAAGTTAGGATGTGCGGGCCATAGGCCAGTGCCCCCCTGTGGGTGTAACCTCCTGCAACACATCGACACATGCCCCAAACACATGACCCGACCTGCCTGAATGCACGACACTACCCGACCCGCTCGAATGCACGACCTGACCTGACCTAGCCGAACGCATGACTAGACCCAAGGGGCCCGATTCTAAGAAGCGGCCCCCCCTTATAGAAAGGGGACCTCACAATTTCCCCCTTAGCAAGAAGGGGGGTGATTCTTAGCCCCCCTGGGTCAAGTTGTGCATTCAGGCAGGTTGGGTCGATTCATGCACTCAGGTGGGTCGGGTCATGCCATGCGTTCGGGCAGGTCAGATCGTGCGTTTAGGGGGTTGGGTTTCCTAGCAGGGGACCAATTCTGAGAATCATCCCCCATGCCTAGCATGGGGGCCAGTCTTTTAGAATCTTCCCCCATGCTAGGCAGGGGGGCCTATTCTCAAAATTGAGCCCCTTCTAGGTAGGGGGTGAATGCCCCTAGTTTAGGTGAGGTCAAGTTGTGAGTTCAGGCGGGTATTGTCGGGTCATGCACTCAGGAGGGTGGGTCATGCGTTCAAGTGAATCAGGTTGTGTTTTCGAGGGGATCGGGTCAGGTCTTGCATTCGGGGGATGGGCCCAAGATGTGCACAACCCGACTTGACCTAAACGCATGACCCGACCTACCCGAATGCACTACCCGACCCGCCTGAGTGCATGCAATGACCTGCTCGAATGCACACACCATTGTGCTGCGGGCGGGCATGTCCACAATGGGGTGCCTGCTCGAGCCCCATGGTGCCTACCCAAAAAATTTAGTCCCCCTTCCATAATCGATCCCCCTTGGGTTGGGTTGTGCATTTGGGAAAGTTGGGTCATGTGCTCGGGCGGGTTGATTCATGTGTTCGAGAAGGTCAATTTGTGTCGAGCATTCGGGAGGGTCAGGTCATTCGTTCGAGTGGGTTGGGTTAGGTCATGCATTCGGGTCATGATTTCAGGTTTGGTCAGGTCATGCAGGGCTTAGGCGAGTGCTCCCTTGTGGGCGTGCCTACTCACAGCACAATGACATGTGCTGTTGTGCTATGGGCGGGCACGCCCACAGGGGGCACCCACTTAAGCCCCGCAACATGGAACTGTAAGCTCTAGTGGGTGCACCCCTATGGGAGTGCCCCCTCGCAGCACAACGAGTGGTGTTGTGCTACAGGAGGGAACGCCCACATGGGGGCACTCACCCAAGCCCCACAGGACGATGCCACAAGATTAAGTGGTCACCCACTTGTGGAGGTGCTCGCCCATAGCATAATGAATTTTCACATCGTTGTGTAATAGGAGGGCACACCCATAGGGGGGCACCTACTTGAGATCACAGGGCTTGGGAAGGTGCTCCCTATGGGCGTTCTCACCCACAAGAAAATGACATACACTGTTGTGCTATGAAAAGACATTCCCACAGGGTGGTGCTTGCTCGAGCCATGTGGCACCATGTTGTGGGGCTTAGGAAGGTGTCCAACACAATGACACACGTCGTTGTGCTATGGGTGGGCACGCCCACAAGGGGGTGCCCGTCGAAGCCTCGCATGACATGACTTGATCTGAATTCAATAGCCTAATTTCCCAAGCACACGACCCAACCTGACCCCCCAAATGCACGAACCAACCGAGGGGGGCTTATTCTGAGAATCACCCCCCTGGGTTGTGTCGTGTGTTCGGGAAAATTGGGTTTGGTCATGTGCTCAGGCAGGTTGGGTCGTGCATTTGGGTGGGTTAGGCCAGGTCATGCATTTGGGGGGGTTGGGTCGTGCATTCGGGTCGGGTCGGGTAGTGCAGGGTTCTAGTGGGCACCCCCTTCAGACCATGTGAATTTTTTATTTTATTTTTCAAAAAATAAAATTTATTTAATCGGTTTTCTCTGGTGTTATGGATGAACCTACCAACCTAGCTAAAAGGTAACTGCTATTAAACTTATGGGGGTTTAAAATTGCTAGTTGAATTGAGAAATTTTCATAAGGTAAAGGTTGCTTTCCTTATTGTTGGGTACAATCACTACCATATTGATCAGATGTTTAGTCATTTTTTGGTAACATTGAGGAGGAAGTATGTTGGGATCTTTCCATAATTAATGGAATATATTAAAATATCATATATGTGAGAGGCTATTTTTCATGTGTTAGATGAAAATGTTGACATGCGAAGGTTTATTCCGGGATCACATGGTGAAAATAAATGCATTGAACAAATTAATGACATTAACTTCCAACATCAATTTCATATCAAAAAAATTGATGGGAAAACACTTATATGGGGAAAGAAGTATTCAACTATTGTAGAATGGGCATCATCATTAGGTTTGACATTTTTGAAGTTCATTCCATATCATTCAATATTTGCGTCAAATATATTGTTATTACAATCAGTTGATGAATTCCATAATGCACGGAGGTAGAAGAGAGATATAGATGATTCTGAAATCCTAGAAGAAATTAAAAGTATATTATATATACATATGAGTACTTTGATGTTGTTGATTTAGTTTGGTGGGAGTCCTTTTTCAATGATCAAAGTGATATCCTTTCAAGATCAGCAAATGAAGATATGATTTTCAAGACTCCATTTATTTGGAAAAAAAAAGTGTCAAATTTACATGAGGAAACAAACATTGTTTAAAAGCAACAATCTCAAGGCATTATTAATTTTGCATAGGTGGGGGAAAGAGAAAGGTGTATTGGTTCCAGAATATCTCATGCACAACGTGAAGCCATGGAAAACCTTTATAGTGGTTCAGTGCAAGATATTAAGGAGGGTTTCATGATCACATTGTTAGCATATGGAGATTCACATGAATATCCATTATGGGTTTTCACGTTTATACATTTCATTACAAAAAATGAATATGTTACAGATGTTTAAGTACATTGGTATGCCAGAATCGCACACCCATTCAATGGTGTGTACAAGCTAGAGATGCTAGTTGATTAAAAAATCTGCAGAAAGAGAAAAATAAAGGGTACAAATATAAATCGTCGCCACATAGAGCTCTTAAAGTTGGAGGAAGTTGACATACTTGTTTATGACATGAAGTTAACAAAGAGGGGAAATCTTCGCTCCAGGACGATATAGATTCTAAAGAGGTTTATACCAAAAGTAACAGTGTTGAGATGGGAGTTTGATGAACCCAGTCATAGATCTAGAAGACTTTTGAAACCTCAAATGGTGGGAATGAATGTTGACTCAGATCAGGAAGTAGTTGATGATAGTGAAGAATATGTGTTAATTTTTGGCAACTAGGTCCAAACTCCATGATGTGATGCTCAGATGGTGATGCCAATATTTTTATTGGATTCCCATTTCGGAGAAGTGCAAGGTCGATCTAAAGATCATCATGATTGGATAAGAAGAACATGTATTTTGAATTTATTCCACATGTGCAAGGTCGGCATGATTTATCCCACGTGCATAAGAGATGTGTCACACACCCCCACAGATGCCTATATATTGGAGAGACTTGGAGTTTATTTTATACACACACTGGTGGAGGCATTTTCTTCTCTCTTGGATGGTGATAGAGAAACATTCTTGGTTCTGCATTTAGGGCTTCTTGGTACAACATCTTAGTGGAGTATTCTTGATGAAACGTCTTGGGGTTGCGTGACACATGTGGGAGGCTGACCTTATGAAGACTTTGTTGGTTTATGCATCCTACTGAGCGCCATAAAGCCACCATTCTTTATCTCTGTTTTTGGTTTGTCTTCCATCGATCTATTGGTATGTTCTATCTGCATATTACTTTCACTGAGCCCTAGAAGTTTAAAGTATATTTGCATCTAGCATAGAACATCTTCAAAATTTAACATGGTATCAGATCTAAGAGAATAAAAATCCCATCTAGTTGAGAATCGAGGGCAGCGAGATAAGGATTTTTTTCAGGTGATCGAGCTTATGGAAGAAGGCTGAGTTACGAGACCTCTGTTTCAATTCTGTTGGGGCTAGTTGGTACCCTAACCTTCAGCGTGGAGGAAGAAGCCTAGCCACAACTAGAAGGAATCTAGACGCAGCTAGAAGGAGCCTTAGGATAGTGTGGTAATTTCTGTAGTGGAGGCCGAGTGTTGTAGGAGACAACGGTTGTTTTAAGATCCGTTTAGGGTGTTGAATTTGCTGGGAAGGTGGCAAAGGAAGAGAGGTGCTTTACTTTGGAGGACCGTAACCAAAAAAGGCTTGTATTGCTGACTGTATATTGAGTGGAGGTCTTGAACAGTAGAATGAAAACTAATATAGGCCTATGTTCAGTGACTTTGGTGGAGATTTTTCATTGACAAAAGGCAGATTGAAGAGCTAGTTGTGCATGTGTATCTGAAGAAGCGGAGGACCTTGAGAACAGATGAGGCAGAGTTTGAAGTAACAATATTCTCTATGAGATCTGCCTGGTACATTAAGGAAAAGACACCAAAGGGATGTAAGTGGAGTGCATCATCAACAAGTAAGTCATTTTATTTGTTCTTTATGTGTAGGAATATTTGGACAATGACATATGGAAAAATCTATATGATCTTGATCTGTGATATCTTCAGAGGCATATGGAAAAATATAACCATGAAGGTTGATAATATTATGTTCTGTATGGTTGTGATAAATAATGTTATGGCATCACTGTAATTAATTATATGACAATATATGATACCTGTCAAGAAGTATGACAGATATATGGCAGTATATGGCTATGATTCTTGAATGGCCTTGACAGTGGGTGAGTAAGAGTCAGGCCCATGATTACAAATCCCTTTCCAAGTTGGTTTCTGGGATGCCCATATTCAAAATAATCATGAAGGCATATATCAGAGTTGTGGTGCAGGAAAGCATAAAAAGGGGGACTTTGTTTTTCCTCAAGTATCACAATTTGATGTCTAGCAGTTGATACATTCTGATTTATCTAATATGTTTCTCATCTAGATATATTTCTTGAAGAATAAGATCAATATTCCAAGGACTAATGAAGGCACCTTTTGCAGAGGAGCTGGCATTAAGAGCAAGACCACAACCATATATCCTCCTGAGAAAATAACATTGCTGGGAGAAAGAAGAAGAGACCCTCATGGATCTGAGACACTCTCAAGGATGCCAAGAGTCATATGGCCCCAAAGGGGGACATTTCGGGGAAAGCAAGAAGCCATATAGATACCAAGGGTATCTAGCAGCCATGAGTTCAATGTAAAGAAGTTGTAAAGAATCAAGTCTCGGAGTATGCTATACACAAATAGTAGAAGTCCAGTATGAAGGATGATGTCTGGGATATGGTCCCGAGACTGGAGGATAAAGCTGTTTTCACCTCGATATGGCTCTATAAGATCAAACATGGATATGATGGGAGTGCTAAAAAGTACAAGGAAATATGTGTTGCTTGAGACTTCTCTCTAGGAAGGCATTGATTATGATTGCACCTGTGATCTATTATTACCCTTGTTGCTACGTAAAGATGAAGTCTTCATCAGATGGATGTGAATACCACCTTTCTGCATGGTTTGATAAAGGAAGAGTTGTATGTGAAGCATCCTCTAGGGTTCGAAGTCTAGGATAAAGACTCTTATGCATGCAGGTTGAAGAAAGCCTTATATGGGTTGAAGCAAGCCCCGAGGGCTTGGTACGAGAGGATAGATAGCTACTTGATGAAGCTGGGCTTCACTCGAAGTAATTCTAATCTGAACCTTTACTTCAAGGTTGATAGAGAAAAGCCTCTCATTTTGGTTCTCTATGTGGACGGTCTCTTCTTGAAAAGTGTTGACCCTCTCATTCATCAGTGTAAGAGGGAGCTCGCTTCCAAGTTCGAGATGTAGGACCTAAGACTGATACATTACTTCCTAGGCCTGGAGGTCTAATAGAGACCTGGCGAGATTTTAATCTCTCAAGGAAAATGTATTGTGAAGTTGTTGGAAAGATTTGGTATGGTGGATTTTAAATCCGTGTTGACACCGATGGAGCTCAACTTTAAGGAGTTGAGTGAAAGTGTTGTTGGGCCTATGCTATAAATTCATACTGAGTATCGTCAACTCGTAGGGGCCCTAATTTTCTTAGGGAACATTTGTCTGGACATATGTTGTGCAGTGAACACTTTGAGTCAACACATGGTTGATCCTCATAACATTCACTGGGTTGGTACCTAGAAACTCTTGAGATATCTCTAGGGCAGGATAGACCATGGGATGAGATACATTGTCAAGAGTTTGAGATTATGTGGATATGCTGATGCTGATTGGGATGGGAGTCTGGTGGATCGCAAGTGCACATCTGAATGCTTCTTCACACTTGGGTCTTCTTCAAGCAGGAAGCATAATTCAATAACTTTGAGCACCGCTGAGGCTGAATACATGGCAGTGTGTATGGCCTATTGTGAAGCCACTTAGTTGCAAAATCTATTTTGTGATTTTTTCAAGCATGTGTTGGATGCTACTGTTATCCTTTATGATAACCATAGGGGGATTCGTTTGTCAAAGAATCCCATGTTCCATGATCGATCCAAGCATGTTGATGTCTAGCACAATTTTATTTTGGATATGGTACAGTGAGGCACTGTAAGGCTTGATCATATAGGAATTTATGAGCAAGTCACATATATTCTCACAAAGCCATTGGGGAAGGTCATGTTCCTAACCTTCTGTGAGTCTCTTGGAATCGTGGAACGACCCTATTTGGAGGGTCCTGTTGGACGATGAGCTCTGGGAGCTCCAAGGGGGATTTGGGGATAGCTTCTTGGAGCTATAAGGAACCAGAGGGCTAGGCTTGTCGAACCTTCTTGGTGTGCTTCCGCCCCACCGTGATGATATTGAGTTGGTTTACCTCTCTCTGATCTGTTCCCCATATGCATCCTACCCATGGAGTTTCAGACTCATGGGAAGTACCTCTGATTTGTCCAATGAGGTGGGAAATGTGAATAGAGACCATAGAAAGACCGATGGATGCATCAGATATTTCCGTACTCTCTATGTCTAGGATGGAACGTGTCCAACCACTTGATCTGGGATCAATTCTAGTGAGGTTTCAGACCTCCAATTGACTTCAGGTCAGTTAAACCAACTTCGGGTTGGTATGTGACTCCTTTGAGTCCTATAGAGGTTTTGAACCTCTGAGATGACTTTGGGTTAGCCAGGAGTGATGTCTTCATGAATCACCGTTGGTTTTGAAATAAAGAAGCCAACGAAGCAAGTTACGACGGGATGACACATGATGTTTGGATGGAACTAGTGGATGGAGTTATTGTTGTGTGACCAACTCCAAAAATAGAAGAAAAGACAGATAATGATGGACAAGGAGGAAGCACTGGAAAAGAAGATGATGAAGATAAAGAAAACTGAGACAAATAATGATGGACAAGGAGGAAGCAATGGAAAAGAAGATGATGAAGATAAAAAAACAGTGAAGAGGAGGGAAGTAGCCATGAAGAAAGCAGTGATGGCAAGGATGAAATTAGTGAAGGAAACCACAAAGATGAGTATGCTAATGAAGAGGAAAATAGAGATGAAAGTAGTGAGCCAGATGAGGAAGAAGAGTAGCAGGATGAGGAGGATAGTCAGCAAGGTGCCCAAGACAGTCAAGGAAAGAGTCATGACAGTCATGACAACTGTCATGACTATCTTGAAAAAAATTAGCCTATACATGACAAAGAAATCAAAGTGAGGCAAGTGTAGAAGATGTAAATCAATCAGTGGATCAAATTGATGACAGCACTACATTTGAAAATTCCATTGTTGCCCCTCTCTCATGCACTTACCACAGAGGGAGAAGAGATGTGTTTCTTGCCTCTAAAAGGCAAAGGGCCATCTCCTCTCAAACTGACAAAACATTGGACAAGGGCAAACAAAAAATGGAAAATTTTGAGCAGAAGGTACAAGTAAGAAGGAGCAAAAGGATCAAGAAGGCTTCTCAAGGGCCTCTTTTTGTTGATCTGGACAGTGATAATGAGGACCAAGAGATGAGTACTAAGTTTCTCCTCTTAGAAAAAGTTGCCCAGCTTCAAGAATGGGAAAAGGAATTTGAGAGGGCGCAAAGGATTATATACTATTATAAAGAAGAGCATAAGCATTTCAAAGAAGTGAATAGGGGCCTTGCCTTACAGAAGAAAATGGTCAAACATTATGCAAGGAAAAGCATGCTTGCTAATGCCAAACTAAAGCAAGCCCTCATGGAGCTAGAAGAGCTAAAAAGGACAAAAGTACATGACAGCCTCGGGATCTTGGCTGATGCTTCTCAGCAGGTATCTAAAACCCCTTGAGGGGTCTACACACCAATTTTGAGGAAAATCCAAAAACTTTTTTTTTTTTTTCCAAATTTTGACCCCTAGGAACGCAACACCCTAGGCGCTACGCACAAAAATTGGTGCATCCTCAGCTTAGATTTTTGGGTTTTTCACATCACCAACAGTCTACCCACAAAAGTTTAGCTCAATTGGAGCATTTTTTCCCCCTCAAAAGGTCAAAAAACACCTCAAAATTGACCTTTCTGCCTCCTTTTCAGGCCACGCGTTGTGCACAGAGCAGTCATAGGATATTTGATTTTTAGTAGGTAAATGGAATCCATTTAGCACAACTCAAGTGTTTTTGGAAAGTAGACTCATCAATATTTCCAACGAGCCATCACGGGGCCAAATCCGATGCCGGGAAGGGATCCAAAACTCAGCTACAACAGACCCTATTTTCTGTTGAAAGGGCGCTACGCACATAGACAGTCTTGTGCCAAAAAGTCAACAAAAGACACTGATTAATGAAAAAATGGTTTTTTTATATTTTCTTAGACAAATCACTCCTGATTTTATTGGGGATTTATGTTTTTATGTTTTTCATTTATTATCTTATCTATTATGTGTCTTGGGCCTTGCATGGTCATTAAACACATTTATGACATTTATGACTGAATTAGGGTTTCCACCTCCTCATTTTGATCCATAAATACAGCATGAGGCTCTTTTGTATTGGTCGGATTTTTATGACTTATTCTGGAGCAATACATAGTCTCTTGGAGTTTTTGATGAGAATTTGATGTCTTGGAGCTCATGCATGCCCTGATTTGTTTGTTGATGGAGGAGGACTGTTTGCAGGATCCATAAGCCTGGTTGATGGTGAAGTTTTCTTTTGTTCATGTTTTCTAGTTTATCACATGTTTCCATCTTTCTATGTTGCAGTAGGACCAAGAATTTAGACTAAGACATGTTTGTTAATGGCACCTTAGGTCTGTTTGTTCCTTCACTGCCTTAATGTTTTCTTCTGCTAGGATATATTAGAGAATTCATCTTTTTGCTCTCTAAGGATTTCTTATGCTTGTCTACTTCTTGAATGGTTTAGATCAGTTGGTTTCAACATGATTCATGGCTAGCCCTGCATATTTTTTGCCACTAAATACTCTATTCTTGGAATCATCTGTTTAAAGCATCTTTGCCCAGGTTTTTCAAAGAAGTCTATTTCAGTCATGCTCTTTGCATTTACTTAGCTAATTGTTTCAAATAACCTTCATAGCTGTAACTCTAGATGTTCAGGGTTTTCTCTCCTTCTATGGTTATAAGTTATTTGTGCATCTTAAACGTTTTCTGCTCTTGATGATGAAATCTATGAATGTTAAATAAGTTTCTTGCCTTTATATATTTCATTTGAATGTTTGTCTTGGATGATTATCTGCTTTCAGTATGAAATCAAATGGATTAGGTTTTGATTATGCCTTTGATTCTCTTGCTATGCTTATAAATCTACTAACTGATCCCTCAGTTTAAAATTATATAAAGGATTCTATTTCTGCACTTTATTAGCTTTTTTTCTCAAGTTTACTGTCCATCTCATGATCCTTCACAATCTCAAAGATCCACCAACCAAGTTAAAATTTCCCTGCAAATTCTCTTTAAACCATTGATGAACTTATCATGACCTTGTTAGACTCCATTTCCCAATGAATTAAAATCTTCCTTTTTTTCTACCTAGTCTATCAGAGCATCATACCCAACCAAAAACAATCAAAATACCCTGCACTTAACATCTAGCCTAAAATCAACCCTAATCAGCAAACAAGTTCACATCTTTGCACCTATTGGAGATATCCCTCTCTGAATCCAGGAAGGCTGGGTCCTTGGATTCCAAAGATTGGTTTGATGTTACCCCTGTCCATTTGTATCTCAATCAATCTAGAAAATTATGGGGAGATAACATAGTGGCGATCACGGTGGGACCTTGAGTCAAAAACATCCTAGGCGTCCCTTAGGAAATTCTCAAAATCTCAGTTAAACTTAGAAAATCAGCTGATAGCCAAAGAGTAAAAACTAATTGCCTCACCATCCTAGCAAGGTGATGACTCAGCTAGAGGATACTCATTGAAACCTTAGGGCTACATAAGGAAACTCAAAAAACTGAAAACAATCCATAGATTTATTTTTGTCAAAATTTGGTGGTGGACAATCATATACATATCCTCAAAACTACAAAAATTTCCACCTGGCGACTCCACTAGCCTCCAGTAGGCCTTTTTTCACCTCACTAGTCCCATAGGTTTCTCTAGGATTGTGTCAAATCACTCCCAATCATTTTTAAGCCCTAGTTACACCTTATGTGATTATTATAAAAACTAAAGGAAGTCAGCCTTGCCAAAAAAATAGCCCCAAACCTTTCAGCCTCTCTGATTTTTAGTAAGAGATCTGGCTTCACAAAGGATAAATACCAGATCTCACCCAGACCCAAATCCTCCTACCATAGTTGATGACCTAGAAAATATTTTCTGGCAAACTTCTAAAGCTGGAAACTCAACCACTGCTAGGACCATTCATAGAGCAAGCTCCACACCAGAACATCTCACAATTTCACAAGATCCCCAGTTTGAAACCATACCAAGAACCTGTTCAGGACCAAGTCACAAAGTAGGGTTAACCAAGTTGACCTTGAGCCCATAGATTTGCAGCAAAGCTCCAGCAGAGAAGCTTCTCCTCCCACTCCACTTGACTTTCATATTCTCCATCACTTCAGCCCTTTTCATCTCAAGTCCACTCCGAATCAATTTTCCTATCCAAGTACCTTAGCTACACCCATTCATACCACCACTGTGAAAACCACCTCATCCCATCCTACTCCACCACTCACAACTCCTCCCCTTATAAATCAGCCTTTGTTTCCATTTCCTCCCATCATGGCAACCTGGTATGCTCCACTGGCTCTACAACAACCACTATTACCATTGCCAAATGATTATCAGTCCAAGATTCCCCATTTTTCAGGGACTGAATCCATCACTTCCCAGAAGCATGTAGATAAAATAATGATGCTTTTAACTACATGGAAATAGAAGAAGGAACCATGTAAATGAGGATTTTTTCCCAGAGCCTGGGAGGAGAACCCAAGAAATTGTTCAAAAACTTACCGCCCAATAGCATACATGATCTCCCTACCCTCTACCAAACCTTTGTAAACAAATGGGAAATTAAGAAAAACCCCCTTCAAATTCTTTCCGAGTATAACAATCTTAAAAGGAATCCGGGAGAAAGTGTTCATGACTACTCCACTTGGTTTAACGATTAATCTCTGATACACTCCCACACAATTGCTTCAGCCGGCCAACAACCCCCCTTTTTATTTAATATTAGTAATAATACTAAATAAATGGGGACCCTTAGTTAAAAAATCCAAAAAAAAAATCAATTAGGATTTGTTTTCCTTTTCAAATAAAACTTTATATCATAAACTTAGGGAAATTCCTTAGAAAAACCTTTAGAAACACTTAAGTTTATGATAGATTACAATAAAGTTTTCTTTAAACGAAATAGCGCATCCATCGCAAAATGGTAGATATCTTTTGTAAAACTGAAATTGCGATTTTGCGATATTGCGATAACGCGATCCCAAAAAGCCTATACCGGTCGCAAATCGCAGATCGCAGAAATGTGTTAAATGAATACTTTTTGATTTGCGATATTTGCGATATGCGATATTTGCGATGGTTACGTTTTGAGAAAATTGCGATTTGCGATATTGCGATATTGCGATATTGCACAGCAAATCGCAGATCGCAATGTCGCAAATTCATAAAAGCGCGTTGTTCAAAGAAAATCCTTCCATAAATCAATATCCGTTTTGCGCTTTAATGATTGGATTAAATGAATGGATTGTCAATTAATGGTAAATGGGATTTTGTTTTGATTGAAAGGTCGTTTCACGTTAAAATAATATATTTCATCTGCCTTTGCATTTAAAACTATCTCATCACCTTTCTCATGCCATTACTCTCATTTAACTCGTAAAACCGCAGGCGCGAAGGAGCAAACGACTATACAAAGCGTTCACAGAACATTATGGGTAAGAAAGAGAAGAGTTCAAATTCTGAAAACAGAGAAATGGCTTCACTGTATACAGACACTGCTTGCAATAAGGATGCCGGTATAACCACCTGGGAAGGAATGTATAATTTTCTCGAAGAAGAAAATCCTGTGGTGATGAAAGTTGCGGCTACAGCAGGTTCCAGTAATTCATCTGAGGCAACCCTTAAAGAACTGGCTTTTTCATTTCTGCATAGGATAGCGGCAAGGCTGAGGATTCTTCTGTATACAGACATGGTGAAATGAGTGCTGGACACACCGATATTTCAGACAGGCAATTTCGAACTCCAACTCAAGAGCTAATCGGGTCGTTCACTACGGAAGATTTGAGGCTGATGTATCAGTTGCCGGAACCTCAGGCGACTTATAATAAGCAATTTATGGAAGATTTTGCTAGAGAACATGCAAATTTGTCGGAATGCACACAGGAGTGGACCAAAAGAGATGAACCGTTGAAGAAAAACAAACACGGTATGTACAGTACTGGTTCACTTACCTCTCCATATTGTTTTGCTGCTGCCATGTTATGCAGGATTTTTGGAAAGCCTGACATAAATATGATCTTGCCTGAATGGTTCCCTTTGTTGAATGCTGCTGCTAATTCTACAACTGTAGACTGGGCCAAAATCTTATCTGATAATTTGACCACTGTTATTTTTTATTATCGGTCTAAACGAAGTGTTTCTCAGCGGATTTATCCGCCTTTTTATTTATCTGCCTATGTCATGGATGCTATCTATTTTGTTTCTAAATTCCCTGTGAGGGGTTGGCAATGGAAAATCCACGATCCTTTGCCTATTCATGTGTATCTTAAGGAACTGTGGGAGTCTAAGTTTGTCCCTCATTTTTACAAAATTTGCCATGGTATAATGCTGCCATTGTACATAATATTGCATAATAAGGATGCCCCAAAGTTATCCCCAGAGACAGAGGTCGACATTCTCCCTGTCGCGAGATGGTTTGGAGAAGAGTTGTTCACTTATGTTAGGGTTTTTGGAAGTTCTGCTTCCCCCCATGTTTTACCCCTATATATTCCGGATAGACTTGTTGCTCGGGAGATTGCTTATCAGGCCTGTGGCCAAGGAGGTTTGACAAAGGAATTAAAAGAGAAGAAGAAAGGAATTTGGCCACAATTTCCCATAAACTGTGGAACATTTTCACTGTTTGATGTTGGTCATGCATTCAAAGAGGTAAGCAACATTACATGCTTACAACTGTTCAAATTTCCGAGAAGGTTATTTGACCCAAATAATATTGTTAATAATTTTACCAATGCAATCAGAGTAAGGGAATTTTCCGGGGAACATGATATTTTTGATGATATGTTCCAAACAAAAGGTTCATTTAAAGAAGTTTTGAATTAAGCTCAAATGCAGTTATCTCCAGAGGAATTCCAGGAGTTTAAACTTTACAGAGAGAGAATACTAACTACTATTCCTTTGGAAAATCTACGCTTGGAACCCGCAAGGGAACAAAATCCTAGTGTTAGTCTTAACGACAGTTCGAGTACAGATAAATCTAAGTCAAAATATGAAAGAGAGACTTCTGAACGTTCCAATAAGTTTAATGAAAAGGAAGATAAAATTGAAGAATCAGTGAAAGATTCTGCTCAATCGAAAGAACTTCCTCAACAGCAAATTTTGACTTCTCAACAGATAAATCCTCCTCCTACCAATGTACAGCAACAGTCAGTCACCATTGAATTATACAAAGAATGGGAAAGATTTAATCAATTGATTAATGTAGAAGGACATAATGTACAGACCCCTGTACAGACAACCAAAGTTTTGAGCACAGGAATAAGTAGCACAGTCACAGTGACTGAGCACATACCTATCACACCCTCCTCTGAAATTGTACTTAATGTAAAGGACATTCCTCCTCTAGATGTATTCTACAGCCCAAAATACAAAGTAGTAGTGAAGAAACAAAGAAAAAAGAGAAAGTTAGAAGGTGCAATTGCTACTGAAGCAGGACAACTAGATGTCTTTTGGAAGGATCCTGCCACAGAGCCTACTAATAATTTTGCTAAGTTATCTCAAATTACAGTGGCTTATGCTTCTGCAACTATTGACAAAGCGTTTGAGATACAACTCTTATTAAATGAAAAAGAAGAACAGATAAAAGTTCTACAACAGCAATTGCAACAGGTACAGGCCAATAATGAAGCACAGTTGAAACTTGAAGAGTTACAACAACAACTTCAAGAAATGCAAATTGGACATCAAAAAAGTTTGGCTGATAAAGAAAAACAAATACAGATTATCCAAGATCAGCACAAAGATGATCCTAAGCTTCCAGAGTTTATTTCAGAAACTATCTCTTTAAACAATCAACTATTGCAACAAGAAGAAGTATTATGCCAAAAAATCGTGCAATGGAATTCTTTTTGCCAAGAGAGTGATAAAATCACAAATCATGTCATAGATTTACAAAATGATTATGATTTAATTAATGAAAAGATCAATGATTACTTGGTATGGCAAAAAACAGAAGAAGGAAGAAAAGCTGGTGCACCAATTATTAATGAAAACCGTAAAGAAATACTTTTCAATAACAGGGATGCACAAATCAGAAGGGCAGAGAAAGCAGCAGAGGAGGCGGCTACAACAGCAAACAGTCTTACTGATTGTGTAAATGATAATTTTCACAAAGCTAATTTGATTTCAGAAACTGTTTTGGGATATCTCCCACAGGCACATCAACTGCAAGCAGAATGGAGGCAAAAGGCAGAAGAAAGAGAAAAATCAATCCAAGGGTTGACAAGATTAAACTGGGACTCTTACTAGAAATACTTAGTGAAACCACACAGTCAGCACAGTGCGCTTAATTGTATCATCAATTCTACTGAGAAGATTGCGCCTACACTTGCCGATTTTGTCTTTTCAGGACAGTTGAAATCTGAAGTCGGTCAACCACATCTTCTCAAAACAATGCTAGATGCCTGCAAGTTTAAAGATCAAGTTCATAAATAGTTAGTTAATAGTCTTTATTTTTAGATTTAGTTTTAGTTTTACTTTATTTTTGCCTAGGAAAAGGACGGTCATTTAAACCGAATCCTTAATTTTTGTAATAGACTATTTTTAGATTTAGCTAAGTAGTATTTAAACCCTTCTCATGCATTTAGAGAATGGTCCTGGATTATTATATTTTTGACTTGGAGATTACATTTCTATACTCCACTGACTTTTATATTTTATAAAGGATCACATCTTGTGATTTTATGCAGAATTATCTTTAAGTGTTGCATTTTTGTACCTTGGATTTGATTTCGTATCAGAATTACTGGATTAGAGTATCATATTTCATTTGAAAGCTTTCAAGATGAATAAGGTATTTCTATCTGTTCACTATTGATTTTCTTTTGTCTTATGATATTCTCTTTAAAATTTGCTATCATTTATATATATTTGGTTTTCACAACGTTTCTTTATATATATATCATTTCTGAGTATAATTGAAATGTTATCTTTCATAAGTATATATAGATGGTATACAATGATGTATGCAATATGCTAATATAACGCTGTTTAATTTCTTAAACAGAGTTATCTTTATTTGTTACTGCACAATTTCAATTAAGATTTAATACATTTTTATGGTTATTGTTAAATTGGAATAATTTTAAGTTGTATTCACATATGATTGCTCGGGTTAGTTTTAGAATTTCTTTACCAGTATTTAGTTTAAATTAGATAGTTTTATTTTAGTTATTTAGTCCCATTTTCACTCATCCAAATCAACCCATCACCAACCCATTAGTTATAAGGAAACTGGTCCTTTCAATCTAGTCGGAGCCACCATACCAAACGGATAAGGAGTTGTCCTAAGGTCCCGACCGGGTGGTTTTCCCCAATGTTTGAAGCAGAGATTTTCTAGGCTTCAACATTTTTGGCGCTAGAAGGAGGGCCTGAGCTATGAATGGCAAGTAAATATTTATCCACAGGCCATTTTGAGAGCAAAACACCCTCATCAACTTCTTCAATCTCTTCTGAAATTCAAAATCCTAGAGAATAAATTGAGAAAAATATTCAGACACCCACTACCAAAATCTCAAAACATTCAGACAAGAAATCTCCTGAGTCTCCTGAAGTACAAGATTTAATCCATAAATTGAAAGGATTCTCATTATCTCTTGAAGAGTCTGAAATATCTGAAGGTAGTGTAAGCTCAAAATTTGTTCCTTCAAAACCTCTTACTAGGCTGCAAAGTGAAAAACTTGGTATTCCTCCGAAAGAATTCCCTTTATCTAGTAGGGTCAAGAAAAAAAGAACTCAATCGGAATCAGAAAGTGATATAATTTCTTCATCTCATATTCAATCACCTGTTTCCAAAACCCCAACTCAACAAAGTGCAGTTGTTTCCACATCATCTGCTCAATTATCATCTGCTCAATCATCATTAATCTCAACATCACTCATTCCAACAACTTCTGTTCCAACACCAACAGTCTCTACTACCCCTTCAACAATTGTTACAACAATGGCACAGAGACCATGGGCTACTCCAGGGGCTGTCAACATGCCTGCACTTTTACATGATTTACCTGAAAATCATGGAAAATGGCTTCCAAAGTTCAGTCCAGATCTTAACATTCAAGTTGAAGAACACATCAATAACTTTATGCTGGCTGTAAATTTGAATGGAGTCGTAGAAGAAGATGTTGTAGTCAGACTATTCCCTTATACTCTTCAAGGGGCAGCAGGATCCTGGTACTTTTCATTACCTTCAGGATCCATAACAAGTTGGGCCATTTTTGCATATCATTTTTTAACCAAATTTGGAGATGACCGATCAATAGCTACTTTAATCAACGACCTCTCAAATTTGAAGACAGAACCCAAGGAGCCCATTAAATATTTCAACGCTAGATTCAACAAACTTTTCAACAAAATTCCTACAGATTCAAAGCCTAGTGAACAAGTCAGAAGTGAATGGTATATAACTGCTTTGCCCTCAAACATAGCAATTTTTGTATATAGAGCTGTAAAACCTACTTTAGCCGAGAATATGAAAGAGGCTATTGCAGTAGAAAAACAAATTATTTCTATAGAAAAGAAAAATGCTATTGAGGAAAGGAAATCCAAGAAGGTCAGCTTCAAAGATGATTCGAGAAAAAAGACGACCAAAGACCCATATGACATGGAAGGTTTACAGAAAGTTCTTAAAACCATGTCAAATGAAATGGTTGAAATAAAAAAACAAGTAGCTGAATATTCTACCAAAAAACCATTCTGAAATTTCAAAAGAAATCAAGTTGAATCTAAACCTCCCAATTCAATCTCTAATGCAGAATCAGAAGAAGAAGAAGAAGAAGATACACCTTCAATATCAGAAGAGGAAGATGAGAATGAAGAAATAGCTGAATTACATGGAATGTGGGATTTTATTCTCCCTAATTCTGAAAGCGAGGTAGATCAAGAAGCTATGCCTGTAAGTACTAGGAGTAAATCTACATCGGAGCCTGTACAAACAGTTCCTAAAAGGAAAACTACAACTCCAAGTACCAAAGACAAATCCCCTGCAAAGAAAACTTCTCCGTTACCTACTCAGAATCAGCCATCTTCTTCTAATCCTCCTTCATCAACAACAAAGACTTTAGTGGTGTCAGATCCTATGGATTACAACATTGTTGAAGACATGAAAAATATTAAAGCAAACATTTCCTTACATGAACTCAGCAAACTAAAACACCAACAGAAGTTTCTATTAAAAGAATTAAGCGCTACACCAATTTCTCCTTTACCAAGTGGTGTAGTTGCAAAAGCAACTAAAGGAGCTAGTAAGCCACCAGATAAGGTAGATGCTACTGATACCGTGCTCATTGGAGAAAAATCAAATTCTCAGACTCCTCCTTTTCTTTTGACTTTTGAAATGTACAACAAAAATCTGCATAATTGTTTAATCAATTCTGGAGCATCCTCTAATATAATGCCTACTTCTGTTTGTGCCAAATTGAATATCGAACCACAGAAATCAGCAGTTCATATTATTCAATTGGATCGCTCTAAAGTTCAAGTTGTAGGAGAAATCAATTCGGTTACTATTAGATTAGCTTCCGATCCTAGGATTTTCCAAAGAATTGATATTTTGATTGCAGATATTCCTGAATTCTATGGATTAATCTTAAGCAGGGACTGGTCTGCGAAAATTAATGGTTATATCGCAACTGATTATTCACATATGTGGCTTCCCTACAAAGGGAAACCAAATCAAATCAAAGTTGAATAAGAAAAACATATGACATACACTGTCACTGAATTTGAACAACCTAATGAGCCTGTGGCATTCAACAACAATATTCTTGGAGGTTATTCTACTGAGTCATTTCTTGGAAACTTCAAAGCACCTCAATCACCTTTTTTTGTAAATACTTTTGTTTCTCAAATAGAAAATTTTTCACAATCTAATTCTTCGAGAATTGTATATATTTCTGATGTAATTGTAGATAAACCAATAGATAAATCTTTATTTTGGTCGTTATATTTTGATGGATCAAAGTCTAGTGATGGAGTTGGAGCAGGATGCATCTTAATTGATACAGATGGAGAGAAAACCATGCTATCATGTAGGTTAGAATTTGAGTGTACGAACAATACCGCAGAATATGAAGCCTTGATTCAAGGACTTTATAAAGCTATAGGGTTAGATGTTAAATACTTGAAAGTCTTTGGTGATTCTGAAATTGTCATAAAACAAGTTAGGAATACTATCCATTGCCTTTCAGGACATCTTAAACACTATCAAACCCTAGTGCAAGATCTTACCACTCATTTTTTAGCATTCAATATTTCTCCTATTCCTAGGAATCAAAATACATCAGCTGACTTGTTAGCTAATGTTGCATCCAAACTGCTTCCTACTGAAGATTGCAGTCCTGATAGGTTTTCTGTAGAATTGATTTTTCGCCCATCTGTCCCAGATAATGTCACAAATTGGAGAGTATTTTATCATGATCAAGATATTTTAAATTTCATGACATCAGAGAAATCATATGATGAGAAAATTATTGATGAGAATGATCATGATTTACAAATTGCCTCAAAAGGTAATGAAAATCCCATTCCAAAATCTCCTTTTAAATTAGAGGATTTATATGATATTAAAGACAGATTCAAGAAAGTCACTAATGCTAAACTTCAAAGTTCCACTTTGAAGTTTGAATTAGTAAATCTTGGTTCTGATTCTAAACCTCAAAACGTTAATTTAGGACTCAATTTAACACCAGAGGAAAGGAATGCTTTCATTAAACTTCTGAAAAAATATAAAAACATTTTTTCTTGGAATTATGATGATTTAAAAACGTATGATACTTCGGCTATTCAACACACAATTCCAATGCTTCCTGATATTAAACCTGTTCAACAAAAGTTAAGGAAGGTTCATCCAAATCTCGAAGGACAACTCAAATCAGAACTTAATAAACTCTTAAAATCCAAAATCATTTTTCCTGTAAGGCACTCCAATTGGGTTTCCAATATGGTACCTGTAAGGAAGAAAAATGGTAATATAAGAATCTGTATTGATTTTAGAAATTTAAACAAGGCATGTTTAAAAGACAATTTCCCATTGCCAACCATGGAACAGATACTTCAAAAGGTAGCTGGTTCTGAACTTATGTCCTTTCTTGATGGATTTTCGGGCTATAATCAAGTTTTAGTTCATCCAGATGACAGATTGAAAACAACTTTCAGAACAAAATGGGGAACTTATGCTTATCAGAAAATGCCTTTTGGTCTAATAAATGCGGGAGCAACTTTCCAAAGAGCCATGGACATAGCATTTAAAGGTCTGATCAATAAATCAGTTGTTGTTTATCTTGATGACATAACAGTATTTTCAAAAAAGAGAGCCAATCATCTACATGATTTAAAGCAAATATTTGAAAGATGTAGAAGGTTTGGTATTTCCTTAAATCCAAAGAAATCTTTCTTTGCTTTGGATGAAGGAAAACTCTTAGGATTTATTGTGTCAAAATATGGTATATATATTGATCCAGATAGAGTGAAAGAAATTTCTGATATTTCTTTACCTCATAACAAAAAATCCATGCAATCATTTCTTGGGCAAATCAATTTTGTAAAAAGATTCATTCCTGATTTTTCTTTAATTTTTTTACCTATGAAAAATATGATCAAGAATAATTCAGTATTCAAATGGGGGCATAAAGAGAAAGAAGCCTTTGTGACAATCAAACAAGTGATCATTAATACACCAGCATTGAATACCCCTGATTTTTCTAAAGATTTTACTTTGTATACTTTGGCCACCGAAACATCCTATGCAGTTGTTTTAACACAGCTCAATGATCAGAAAATTGAAGCACCAATTTCTTTCTTTAGCTCAAATCTGCAAGGAGCTGAGCTTAATTATTCCGATGTTGAAAAACAAGCCTTTTCCGTGTTTAAATCAATCAAACATTTCAGACCTTTTATCTTGAAAACACATACGAAAATCATTGTCCCATTCTCTGCAGTGAGACAATTATTAATTCAAAAAGAAGTAGGAGAAAAGAGAGCTAACTGGGTAACAGCGTTGCAAGAATATGATATCGATATTAAACCAGCTAAGATTGTTAGAGGACAAGGTTTTTGCAGATTATTGGCAGGAGCTCATAACATACCAGAAAACCAAGACTCAAATAAAGATATTCAAGTAAGTCAGATAAGTGTTACAGAATCTGAATCTCAGTATGCTGATCTTATCTATTACTTGAAAAATGGGTATGCTCCTTCTAATCTCAGCTATAAGAGAAAATGCGCTTTAAGGTTAAAGACTATTAAATATGAGATAATTGATAATGTGTTATTCAGAAAAAATTATGATTCAATCTTATTAAGATGTCTTGAAAAGACTGAAGCTGAAAAGGTTTTGCAGGAATTGCATGATGGACCAGCAGGAGGTCATTTTGGAGGTGATACCACAGCTCACAAAATAATTTGTGCTGGTTATTACTGGCCTACCCTTTTTAAATATACGCATGACTACGTAAGAAAGTGCAGAATTTGTCAAACTGCAAGTGGAAGACAAAGGAAACCAACTTTTCCTTTGCAACCAGTGAGTATTGAGCAACCATTCGAACAATGGGGACTTGAAATTATTGGTGAGATAGTACCTCATTCTTCCAAACAGCACAAATACATCCTTACAGCAACTGATTACTTTACAAAATGGGTAGAAGCAATCCCTTTGAAGGTAGCCAATTCTGATGCAATTATTGATTTCATAGATCAATTCATCATAACCAGGTTTGGTGTACCTAACGCTCTTGTCTTTGATAATGCATCTTCTTTTTCGGAAATAGTTTAATAGAATTTGCAGTCAAAAGAGGTTTTAAATTAAAATATTCAGCAAATTATTATCCACAAGGTAATGGTTTGGCTGAATCCACTAACAAAAATCTTATCAAAATCATTAAAAGGATCATTGATCAAAATCAAAAGAATTGGCACAAGTCTTTAATCTTTGCATTATGGGC
The DNA here is from genome assembly GCA_034641835.2 of Pinus albicaulis. NCBI lineage: Eukaryota > Viridiplantae > Streptophyta > Pinopsida > Pinales > Pinaceae > Pinus > Pinus albicaulis. Next base: position 1,513,132,859 of record CM076579.1, on the reverse strand, counting down.
TGATCGTATCACTGAAAAAGCTTCAATAGGAACTTCACCTTTCAATTTAGTTTATGGAAAAGAAGTTGTGATACCATCAAATTTAGCTCTTTCATCATTAGCCCTAGTGCAATTTATTGAAGAAAATCCTTCTTCATCCATTCAATTGAGATATGATCAAATCCTTAAACTAGAAGAAGATAGAGATAAAGAAAAGATTATTCATGAGAAACATCAACAGCTTGTAAAATCTTCTTTTGATGCAAGTTCTACCGGCTCAAAAATTTTGTCAATTGGTGATCTTGTTTTCGGAAATGGGATAAAGCACATGAAGAAAAAGGTAAGCATACCAAATTTCAAAAAATGTGGCTTGGACCATTTCAGATCGTTGAAAAGATAGGCTCAAATACATTCATACTCCAAGATCTAACAGGTAAGAGAGAATCTCTTCCTGTAAATGGGCTTGTCTTGAAGAAATTCTTTTCATAAGGAGGTAACCCCTTCTTAAATTGTACATATTCCTTTCTGCAAAGTTTTTAATTGTTTTTTCAAATAAAGGTTGTTAATAAGTCTTTAATTGACTGTTTACTATTTAGGAAAATTTCTTAGGAAAAATATTATAAATATTTATTTTGTGTAAATAAGAATTTTTAAAGAGATGATCACAGTTTTTGGATAGTTTAAAATAAGATGTTAAACTTTGAAAGATTATTCCAATCATTTGCATGATCTTTTGAAAACTTGAGGAGAATGTAAATCATTGTAAATTTATTGAGCAAAGAAAGGTTATCTATAAAAGTAAATATTTTTCAAAGTCCTGGTACTCAAGAAACTCTGAAAATTGTCATCCATTGATTCTTAAGGATAAAACTATTTCACCCCATCCATTTAAGTTGTGATTTTTTAGAATGTAATTAAAAGAAATTATATGAAAATTTAAGAGATAAGAGGTATCATTATCAGCCGACTTACCATGTTCATAAGAAGTAATGAAACTGACATTACCAATACTGCATACCAAAATAGGGTAATGGCTTATAAATATAAGACAAGGGGTCTCATCACGAGCCAACTTGTTCAGTTTAATTATAACTAGTGAATGACATTGTTATTAACTGGCTACCAAACCAGAACAATGGCTCTTAAAAATAAAAAATAAGTAAAAGACAAAAACATGAGATAATATGTCTTATGAATTTATCTTTTAAAAAGTCATAATTTTAGTTGGATGGGACAATGAATGGTTAATGGTTTAAAGGTAACCCTGTCGAGACTATGAATGTTTGCAGGCAACAAAGGCAATACCTATGGCAATAGAGTATATTATAAAGCCAAACTTGGATAAATCCACTTACTTCATTATTAACACTGATCAAAGCTTGAGATAACCCAAAAGTGTTTTCATTCTTAAGGAATTAGAAAGAAATTGTGAATGGTTTTTATTTCTTTTTCATAGTTAGATTTTATTTAAAATATCCTAAGATAGTTTTCATTATCTTTAAAAATCTTTATTTACTAGAAATATAGTGTTCATTTTATTTTTTCAGAGATAACTGTTTCTTTCAGTGAATCACCAATTGTTGTGACCAGCAACAACCCCCCTTTTATTTAATATTAGTAATAATACTAAAGTAAATGGGGACCCTTAGTTAAAAAATCCAAAAAAATCAATTAGGATTTGTTTTCCTTTTCAAATAAAACTTTATATCATAAACTTAGGGAAATTCCTTAGAAAAACCTTTAGAAACACTTAAGTTTATGATAGATTACAATAAATTTTTCTTTAAACGAAATAGCACATCCATCGTAAAATGGTAGATATCTTTTGTAAAACTGAAATTGCGATTTTGCGATATTGCGATAACGCGATCGCAAAAAGCCTATAATGGTCGCAAATCGCAGATCACAGAAATGTGTTAAATGAATACTTTTTTATTTTCGATATTTGCGATTTGCGCTTTTGAGATATTTGCGATTTGCGCTTTTGCGCTATTTGCAAAATTGCGATGGTTACGTTTTGAGAAAATTGCGATATTGCGATATTGCGTAGCAAATCGCAGATCACAATGTCGTAGATTCATAAAAGCGCGTTGTTCAAAGAAAATATTTCTATAAATCAATATCCGTTTTGCACTTTAATGATTGGATTAAATGAATGGATTGTCAATTAATGATAAATGGGATTTTGTTTTGATTGAAAGGTCGTTTCACGTTAAAATAATATATTTCATCCGCCTTTGCATTTAAAACTATCTCATCACCTTTCTCATGCCATTACTCTCACTTAACTCGTAAAACCGCAGGCGCGAAGGAGAAAACGACTATACAAAGCTTTCATAGAACATCATGGGTAAGAAAGAGAAGAATTCAAATCCTAAAAACAGAGAAATGGCTTCACTGTATGCAGACACTGCTTGCAATAAGGATGCCGGTATAACCACCTGGCAAGGAATGTATAATTTTCTTGAAGAAGAAAATCCTATGGTGATGCAAGTTGCGGCTACAACAGGTTCCAGTAATTCTTCTGAGGCAACCCTTAAAGAATTGGCTTGTTCATTTCTGCATAGGATAGCAGCAAGGTCGAGGATTCTTCCGTATACAGACATGGTGAAATGGGTGCTAGACAGCACCGATATTTCAGACAGGCAATTTAGAACTCCAACTCAAGAGCTAATCGGGTCGTTCACTACGGAAGATTTGAGGCTGATGTATCAGTTGCCGGAACCTCAGGCGACTTATAATAAGCAATTTATGGAAGATTTTGCTAGAGAACATGCAAATTTGTCGGAATGCACACAGGAGTGGACCAAAAGAGATGAACCGTTGAAGAAAAACAAACACGGTATGTACAATACTGGTTCACTTACCTCTCCATATTGTTTTGCTGCTGCCATGTTATGCAGGCTTTTTGGAAAGCGTGACATAAATATGATCTTGCTTGAATGACTCCCTTTGTTGAATGCTACTGTTAATTCTACAATTGTAGACTGGGCCAAAATCTTATCTGATAATTTGACCACTGCTATTTTCCATTATCGGTCTAAACGAAGTGTTTCTCAACAGATTTATCTGCCTTTTTATTTATCTCCCTATGTCATGGACGCTATCTGTTTTGTTTCTAAATTCCCTGTGATGGGTTGGCAATGGAAAATCCACGATCCTTTGCCTATTCATGTGTATCATAAGGAACTGTGGGAGTCTAAGTTTGTCCCTCATTTTTACAAAATTTGCCATGGTATAATGTTGCCATTGTACAGAATATTGCATAATAAGGATGCCCCAAGGTTATCCCCAGAGACAGAGGTCAACATTCTCCCTGTCGCGAGATGGTTTGGAGAAGAGTTTTTCACTTATGTTAGGGTTTTTGGAAGTTCTGCTTCCCCCCATGTTTTACCCCTATATGTTATGGATATACTTGTTGCTCGGGAGATTGCTTATCAGACCTGTGGCCAAGGAGGTTTGACAAAGGAATTAAAAGAGAAGAAGAAAGGCATTTGGCCACAATTTCCCATAAACTGTGGAACATTTTCACTGTTTGATGTTGGTCACGCATTCAAAGAGGTAAGAAACATTACATGCTTACAACTGTTCAAATCTCCGAGAAGGTTATTTGACCCAAATAATATTGTTAATAATTTTACCATTGCAATCAGAGTAAGGGAATTTTCCGGGGAACGAGATCTTTTTGATGATATGTTCCAAACAAAAGGTTCATTTAAAGAAGTTTTGAATTAAGCTCAAATGCAGTTATCTCCAGAGGAATTCCAGGAATTTAAACTTTACAGAGAGAGAAGACTAACTACTATTCCTTTGGAAAATCTACGCTTGGAACCCACAAGGGAACAAACTCCTAGTGTTAGTCTTAACGACAGTTCGAGTACATATAAATCTAAGTCAAAATCTGAAAGAGAGACTTATGAACGTTCCAATAAGTCTAATGAAAAGGAAGATAAAATTGAAGAATCAGTGAAAGATTTTGCTCAATCGAAAGAACTTCCTCAACAACAAATTTTGACTTCTCAACAGATAAATCCTCCTCCCACCAATGTATAGCAACAGTCAGTCACCATTGAATTAGACAAAGAATGGGAAAGATTTAATCAATTGATTAATGTAGAAGGACAGAATGTACAGACCCCTGTACAGACAACCAAAGTTTTGAGCACAGGAATAAGTAGCACAGTCACAGTGACTGAGCACATACCTATCACACTGTCCTTTGAAATTGTACTTAATGTAGAGGACATTCCTCCTCTAGATGTATTCTACAGCCCAAAATACAAAGCAGTAGTGAAGAAACAAAGAAAAAAGAGAAAGTTAGAAGGTGCAATTGCTACTGAAGCAGAACAACTAGATGTCTTGTGGAAGGATCCTACCACAGAGCCTACTAATAATCTTGCTAAGTTATCTCAAATTATAGGGGCTTATGCTTCTGCAACTATTGACAAAGCGTTTGAGATACAACTCTTATTAAATGAAAAAGAAGAACAGATAAAAGTTTTACAACAGCAATTGCAACAGGTACAGGCCAATAATGAAGCACAGTTGAAACTTGAAGAGTTACAACAACAACTTCAAGAAATGAAAATTGGACATCAAAAAAGTTTGGCTGATAAAGAAAAAAAAATACAGATTATCCAATATCAGCACAAAGATGATCCTAAGCTTCCAAAGTTATTTCAGAAACTATCTCTTTAAACAATCAACTACTGCAACAAGAAGAAGTATTATGCCAAAAAATCTTGCAATGGAATTCTTTTTGCCAAGAGAGTGATAAAATCACAAATCATGTCGTAGATTTACGAAATGATTATGATTTAATTAATGAAAATATCAATGATTATTTGGTATGGAAAAAAACAGAAGAAGGAAGAAAAGCTGGTGCACCAATTATTAATGAAAACCATAAAGAAATACTTTTCAATAACTGGGATGCACAAATCAGAAGGGTAGAGAAAGCAGCAGAGGAGGCAGCTACAGCAGCAAACAGTCTTACTGATTGTGTAAATGATAATTTTCACAAAGCTAATTTTATTTCAGAAACTGTTTCGGGATATCTCCCACAGGCACATCAACTGCAAGCAGAATGGAGGCAAAAGGCAGAAGAAAGAGAAAAATCAATCCAAGGGTTGACAAGATTAAACTGGGACTCTTACTGGACATACTTAGTGAAACCACATAGTCAGCACAGTGCGCTTAATTGTATCATCAATTCTACTGAGAAGATTGCGCCTACATTTGCCGATTCTGTCTTTTCAGGATAGTTGAAATCTGAAGTCGGTCAACCACATCTTCTCAAAACAATGCTAGAAGCCTGCAAGTTTAAAGATCAAGTTTATAAATAGTTATTTAATAGTCTTTATTTTTAGATTTAGTTTTAGTTTTACTGTATTTTTGCCTAGGAAAAAGACGGTCATTTAAACCGAATACTTAATTTTTGTAATAGACTATTTTTAGATTTAGCTAAGTAGTATTTAAACCCTTCTCATGCATTTAGAGAAGGGTCCTGGATTATTATATTTTTGACTTGGAGATTACATTTCTGTACTCCACTGACTTTTATATTTTATAAAGGATCACATATGGTGATTTTATGCAGAATTATCTTTAAGTGTTGCATTTTTGTACCTTGGATTTGATTTCGTATCAGAATTACTGGATTAGAGTATCAGATTTCATTTGAAAGCTTTCAAGATGAATAAGGTATTTCTATCTGTTCACTGTTGATTTCTTTTGTCTTATGATATTCGCTTTAAAATTTTCTATCATTTATATATATTTGGTTTTCACAACGTTTCTTTATATATATCATTTCTGAGTATAATTGAAATGTTATCTTTCATAAGTATATATAGATGGTATACAATGATGAATGCAATATGCTAATATAACTCTGTTTAATGTCTTGAACATAGTTATCTTTATTTGTTACTGCACAATTTCAATTAAACTTTAATACATTTTTATGGTTATTGTTAAATTGGAATAATTTTAAGTTGTATTCACATATGATTGCTCGGGTTAGTTTTAGAATTTCTTTACCAGTATTTAGTTTAAATTAGATAGTTTTATTTTAGTTATTTAGTCCCATTTTCACTCATCCAAATCAACCCATCACCAACCCATTAGTTATAAGGAAATTGGTCCTTTCAATCCAGTTGGAGCCACCATACCAAACGGATAAGGAGCTGTCCTAAGGTCCCGACCGGGTGGTTTTCCCCAATGTTTGAAGCAGAGATTTTATAGGCTTCAACAACACCTCACATAAAACCTCCCCAAGGCTTAGCCTTAGTAAAATATCCTGAAGGCTTTGATGCTGACATGGCCTATCAACTAAGGGAGAGAGATTACCTAACTCTAGAAGACATGCAAAAAGGGGTTGTAGGTGTAGAGGCCAATTTAATTGAGAAAAGAGCTAGGATGAGATTAGAAAAAATGGTGATTTATAAATATGACACAACACCTCCACCCTCCTATTCTAACACCAAACTTGACTCCCTAGTTAGGACAATGGAGAGGATGATGGAAAAAATCAGCTTGAATGAGAGAACACCTCCTAGGGAAAATCAAGCCAATCTTCAAAATAGGAATAGGAATCAAAATTTTATAAGAAACCCTCCTCAAATCAGAAAAAGAGAGAATGACCAACAAATTAGACCCCCTTTCCAAGACAACTATGTAGATGAAGAGGAAAGAGAGCCAGAACAGTTGGAAGAAGACCATGTAAATGTTATAGGTTCTGATGATGAGGATAACACCTTCCTTACCGAAGAAGAACAAAGGATGTTTTCTTCAAAACCAAATGAAAAATCATATGAATATTCTGATGAGTATAAAATAGGATTTGAGAATGCCATAATGGAATTCCATAGGTAATATGACCTTAGGAGAAAAAGGAGTCAAGATATTCCTAAAAAAAATCAGCCAAACACTGCTGTTAGAAAAACCTCTGAACCTATTCCTAAAAAGACAGCAGAAAACACAAACACTATGGCCAGGAAAACTGATCTAAACAAACCAAAAACTAGCCAACCTAATAATGATTCAAGCTGCCCTAGTACTTCAACTAGTGGCCCTGAAAAAACATTGTTGTCCAAACCATCAAATTAGAATCAGAAAATCAAGAATGTAGAAAGGTTTATAGCTGATAAAACTGATGTAAATACAATAAAGACACCTACGCCTTTCAGCTTTGAAGGAGCGATTACCAAAATTAAGATAACCATACCCCTCACTGAATTGGTAACCCAAGAGGTATATGGATCCCAGATTTTCAAAGTGTTAAACATAGGGAATGATACTGACACTTTAAACTTAACTGATGATAAACCAGAGTTGTTTTTTGGTCCTGAAGTAGAGGGAAAATATCAATAAGGAGTTGTCCCTCCTTTCTATGTCAGTCTAAACATACGTGAAATTTTTTTGCATAATGCTATGCTAGACTCTGGTGCCTCACACAAACTCATGCCAAAGGTTGTGATGGAGAGATTGGGCCTAGAAATCGCAAAGCCCTAAAAAGACTTGTAATCTTTTGATTCAAGTAGGGTAAAGTGTCTAGGCCTAATCAAGGATATGTGTGTCAATCTGGCACAAATCCCCGCTAAAAGTGTAGTCATGGATATAGTTGTTGCTGAAATCCCCCCAAAGTATGGCATGCTTTTATCTAGATCATGGGTGGCCAAACTACAAGGTAGCCTTCAAATGGACATGACTTATGCCACCATCCCAGTCTTCAATCAAGCAAGGAGGTTGTATCGGGAATCCCACATGAAGTATATGGTGAGTAACATAGATAGGCCAAATAACACACCGGTTTATTCCATTCACTCAGACCTTGACTCATTCATATTATATAATTAAAATGACATAAGTGAATAGGTAAATGACAATGAGGGAGAACTAAGCCACCTAGAACAACCAAACCAGCTCTCTAATCAAGAAAATGACAGCCAAAGCTCTAACAGCCTCGAAGTACAAAATAGTGACAATCTAAAATTAACACCCTTTGGCATATGGGCTTTGATGGTTCTTATGGTAATACTGGATTAGGGGCTAGTGTTTGGATCCACAACACAAATGAAGGCCATTCCTATAGGATAGACTTTCAATGCACCAATAACGTTGCAGAATATGAGGCTCTCCTTATTGGTTTACACTTACTTAAAAATCTTAAAGCTAATAAAATCTTGATTCAAGGAGATTTAGAACTGATCATCAAATAAATTAAGGGAGAATATTCAGCCAAGAACCCTAGGCTAGGGGAGTATAGGAATATTTCCCTAGACCTTCTCAAAAATTTTGAAAAGTATGAGCTCACTTTCATCCCTAGGGCCCAAAACTGCCTTGCCAATGAGCTAGATTTTTCTGCCAACAATTGCTCTTTACCCTATGAAAATAAAAAATACCTCATCAAAGTAAAAAATAGGCCTACTATACTAGACAACTTAAACCATTGGAAAGTGTTTTGACAATGATTAGAAAATAGATTATTTTCTGCAATCCAAAAATGAATTTGCAAGCACAAAATAGAGTTTAACATTTGAAAGAAATAATTTTGCTGAAAATGAAACCCCCAAAACAAAGCTATCCTTTAAAAATGATATAAACCACCTTCAAAACCCTTGTGTTGCATAGATGTTTGATAAATCATATCAAAGAGAACTTGAATTTTTTCAATGCAAAGATGACACCTTTCCAAGAGGCCTTACACCGCTAGAAGAGCTGTTTGATTTTCATGATGTAGCTAAAAAACCCAATACAGAATCCACTGAAACAAATGTAGAAGAATGTAACATTGGAGGGATGAAAGAGCCCAAAATATTCAAGCCGTCGAAAACTCTCCCGCCTCACACAAAACAGAAATACATTCAACTTTTTAAAGAATTTAAAGATGTGTTTTCTTGGGGGTATGAAGACTTGAAATCCTATGACACTAAAATCTTTCAACATAAAATTCCTCTTAAGGAAAATCAGAAACCATTTAAACAAAGATTGAGAAGAATTAACCCCCTCTTATTATCTTCAGTTGAGAAAGAAATCAAAAATATGTACGATGCCGGGATCATAGTCCCTGTCCGATACTCAGAATGGGTGTCCAACCTTGTGTCAGTTAGGAAGAAGACCGGGGAAATTAGGCTTTGTATTGACTTCAAAAATTTGAACAAGGCCTCCTTAAAAGACAATTACCCCTTGCCTAAAATGGATCACATACTCCAAAAAATATTTGGCTCACAAAGAATCTCATTACTAGATGGCTTCTTAGGTTATAGCTAGGTTTTAGTCTTTCCAAGTGACCAACTCAAAACTGCTTTCACTACACCTTGGGGTACATTCATGTATGTTAAAATGCCATTCGGTTTAATGAATGCAGGGTCTACTTTCCAAAGGGCAATGGACATAGATTTTTCAGAAGACATAGGTTACTTCATAGTCATTTACCTTGATGACATCACTGTCTACTCTAATACTGATGAAGAACACTTAGTCCACTTGAGAAAAATATTTGAAAAATGTAGAAATTATGGCCTATCTCTGGATCCTAAGAAAAAAAAATTTGGCCTTCAGGAAGGAAAACTCTTAGGCCACATCATCTCTGAAGAAGGAATCCAAATAGATCCCAAAAGGATAGAAGGAATCTTACAAATCAGCTATCCTAGAAACATTAAAGAACTGCAATCTTTCATTGGAAAGATTAACTCCCTAAGAAGATTCATCCCAAACCTTGCTGAGCTCCTAAGTAGTATCACAAACATGTTGAAAAAGGAAGTAGGAGTGAAGTGGAATATGGAAGCAAAACAATCTTTTGAGCTAGTAAAACAAGCACTCACACAAACCCAGTCTTAATCAGCCCTGACTTCACCAAGGACTTCTACATCTTCTCCTTTGCCTCTGAGCATACTATGGCAGGAGTGTTATTGCAAAAGAAAATCATGGGGAAAGAACAACCCATAGCTTTCTTCAGCAAGGCCCTAAGGGATGCTCCTCTAAAGTATAACATCATGGAGAAACAAGCCTTTGCCTTAATCAAAGCTTTGAAAGATTTTAGAGCTTATATTTTTCATTCACATATCATAGTTTTTTTCCCACACACAGTTGTCAAAGACATACTTAATCAAGACCCTGATGGTAAAAGGGGCAAGTGGATTGCTACTATCTTAGAATATGATTTATAAATCAGACCCAATAAATTTATTAAAGGACAAGGACTTGCAAAACTTATGGTTGAATCAAATTTCCAAGCTTTATACATGAACGTGGTTGATGTGTTAGAAGAAACTGAAGAATTTATAGCATCATACATTGAAGAAATGTTTTTAAATTCATCTTGGTATGCTGATATTATTTATGTGTTTTTTTATCTCAATGCTCCTCCTTCTTTTTCAAAAACCAAAGCTAGATTCTTAAAACAAAAAGCATTAAATTTTTTCATTTTAGATGGAGTGTTGTACTGGAAATGTTCTGCTGGTTTGCTACTTAAATTTCTGCTTGAAGATGATGCAGAAAAATTCATGCATGAATTACATGAGGGAGAATTTGGAGGTCACCTCTATTGGAAGACTACAGCCAACAAGATCCTTAGAGCTGGCTACTATTGGCCTACCCTTTTTCCCGATACACAAATCAGTCATGACTTGCCATAAGTGCCAAATATTTTACGGCAAAAGAAAACTTCTACCTTTGCCATTACATCCCATTAGTGTTGAAGCTCCTTTTCAACAGTGGGGTTTGGAATTCATAGGAGAAATCCATCCTACTTCATCTGCCCAACACAAGTGGATCCTCACTACCACTGATTACTTCACCAAATGTATATAATCCATCCCTTCTAGAAATGCCACTGACTCAGTAATTATCAAGTTCCTTGAAACTAACATCTTGTCCAGGTTTGGTTGTCCTAGAAATATCATCACCGATAATGCTGCTGCCTTTACATCTAAGAAAATGGTGGAATTTTGTTATAAATATCACAGAACACTAGTCCACTCCACTGCTTATTACCCACAAGGTAATGAAATATCTGAGTCCTCTAATAAGAGCTTGGTAAACATCATTAAGAAGCTCCTAGAACAAAATCAAAAGGCATGGCATGGAAAACTAGTGCATGCACTATGGGCTGATAGACTAACCACCAAGAAATCAATTGGCATGTCTCCTTATCAACTGGTGTATGGCATGGATGCAGTTTTCCCCACCTCTTTGGGAGTTCTAGTCATGAAGCTCCTCCAAGAGGTACAATCCGAAGAAAATGATATGCAAAGTAGGCTGAACCAAACCATTCATTTGCAGCAGTCAAGGGAGGAAATTTACAAAAGTACACAAGCAATACAAAACATTATCAAGAAATTTTTTGATAGGAGAACCAAACAAAATTATTTCCATATTGGAGACATGGTTCTAAAATGGGATTCAAGAAGGGAAGAAAAGGGAAAACATGAAAAGTTTGAAAATTTGTGGAAAGGCCCTTACATCATTCATTCAGTTAGGGGCAACAATGCTTTCTTTTTGCAAGAGCTTGATGGAGCTGAAATTTTTGGAGATCCTGCCAATGGGAGGATGCTCAAACACTAATTTTGTCAAGATTCCTAAATGATAAATCTGCTACTCATTGTACATAAAAATTACTTGCTTAAAGGAATGGAAAAGACAAAAGACCTAAAAAATAAAAAAAGGAAAAAGAGGGCAGAGTTTGAAAGAAAGGTACCGCCCCATACCTAAAAAATAAGGATGCTAAAAGTGTGAAAGTGTAAATGCCAGTACTTATTTTTGAAGGAGAATTCATGTTCAGTCATCTAGCCTAATAATGATTGAACATGTTTTAATTTATTTGCTGATAGGTTAGTGAAAAAAGAACTTGTCAAAGCATCTAATATTGACTTGTCAACAGGTGTAGGTTAGGAATGAGAGATGTTGGTTCCACATGCTCAAATCTGAACCAAAGAGGAAAATAGGGATGTTTAACAAATGATATATATTGCCCTTATGTTTCCTAAGTTTTCTCTGTACAAAAATAACACTTGTGTGCAGCTTGTTTAAAATGCCACAACCTATGGTAAATCAGACTGTTTAATCCTGGCTTAGCCATATTTTCAATTTCATGTCAGTAGCCTGGAGAATAAAGTTTCTCAAATAGCTCAATCTTGACAAATAAGTAGACTAGGTAGAGAATAAAGAGAGTTCATAAGCTCAATCTTAACTCTTGGAAGAGATAAGGGTACATTTATATAGTTTGATTTTTGTTTTTCAAAAAGAAAAAAAATATCAAGGGTTTTCCAGTTCAAGTGCATCCAAAGAAGGAAAAAATGTTAGACAAGTAGATTGGGTAGGTAGAGATGATGCTGATATGAATCATGTTTTTTCAAATCTCAAAGATCACAGACTCAAAAAAAATATCAACAAATGAAGAAAGAACACATATGCCCAATGGATGAGGCACTAGTCTCCATAAAATAAAAAATCTGAAGTTCTGGACACCTCCTGAAAAGGAGCTGCCCTCCCCATGTGGAGCCACTGTTAGTCATCAGCAATTTTTTGCCTTGATGATGACTAAATGACTATTCCTAGATTTCTAGAAACAAAATTTATAGAACATTGTGAGTTCTAGAAATCTCACTGCGTTCATTATCCTTAAGATAAAATTTTCACTATTTTATCATCCTAACTAGTCATGACTGGCCCACCACTCCCAGAAGACCCATCATGGGCTCAAGCCATTTATTTAACCCTAACTTGTCACTTTGGCCCAAATCCTTTGTTTTGTTTTGCCTAAAAATTCCTCACTACCACCTAAACCTACCAATCAAAGAGCTTTGTTGTGTCTCCCATGATACTCCCAAACACTGAAGGTCTCAAATTATCTCTGTAGACCCTTTGGATAGTCAAGTATGATTGATTTTTTGATATTTAAATACACTAAGCTTATCATAGATCCTATCTCACACTTGGTGATACCTAAGTCTAAGTCTCAGTCCAAAATCCAAGTCTAGGAAAGCCCCATTAGGTCACCTAAGGCTTCATTGAGTCATAGGATGGATTTGGTGCCCTACAAACTATGCCTTCCTGCCTGAAGAGATTGTATTCAAAGAGGAATAAAATAAAGAAATTTGACCCAAAAGTAATCAACAGTCATTCAAGAAAAGCCTCCTTGGCTTAGAGCACAAATACTGCAAGGGACAGCTTCCCTTGTTCACATTTTTTTTTCCCTGAATGACCAAGGTTTCCATTAGCAATAAGAAGAGGTAAGGTAATAGGATGTAATCATCACAGGGAGGCATACACAAACAAGAAAAAGGCAGCAGGACCATGTTTAAAAAGAGAAACAAGGGTTTTTTTTGGTTGGTTAACAAAACAGTAGGTGACAAGCAAGAGAACATCACAAAGGATACAAGGACATAAGCCACCTCTCTAGGGTTTTGCCAAATATGGCACTATTTTCACCTGCACTAAAAGGAGAAAGGACAAAGAGAATCAGTTTGAAGTGGCTCATCTCACTAAAAGGGTAAAAACAAAGGTTTTAAAATAAGATAAAAAAATGGGCATAAATTACTATCAAAATGGCCTAAGAAGCAAGTATACCCCTGATTTTCATCTCAGCTATAGACCCCCAAAAAAAGGCCTCCTTGTCAAAGGATTTCTCTGCAAAAAGATAATAGAGGCATAAGTGGAAATTTTGCAAAAAAAATGTGTCAAAAATGTTTTTCACAGCAAAATATCAGTTAAAGGGCACACTAAAAATATAGGGGGACATTAACTTTGCAAAAGTGGTTTTTGTCTTTTAAATTTATTTTTCAAAAAAATATAAAGGGTCTCTTGAACCTTTCCCCCACATCATTTTCCACTTTCAAGAGTGAAGAAGCCGTTGGAGGAGAGTTTCAAAGTTTTCAAGAAAAACTGGAAATGTTTTTCGGCACTACGCATAAGAGTGAGGCAGGCAGTGTTATTTAACACTGCGCTATGCGCTCAGAGCCTGGCACTACGTACCTAGGCTGGCATTATGCACAGGCTCAGAAAAACCAAAAGGCACCCAGAAGACCGCACATCCTGCCCAGCGCTGCGCTCCGACGACCCGACTGGCCCGGCGCTACGCACCTGACAGACTTCTTCACATTTTTCTAAAGATCTCCAAATTTCGAAATTTCATCTTCAAATCTCCTGCAATCGAAGCATAAGGTTGGTGGAACCTTTTTTCTCCTCCCAAGCTTTCCTTTTTCTAAAAACAAGAAAGACATCCATAGTAGAATTTGGCCCAAACCCTAGACTATATGAAAATCAGTTTTTAGCCTTTGGGTTAGGGTTTGCAAGAAAAAATTGTTTTGAGTGCAAAAAGAAGACTGGGTAACTATAGGCTAACCTCCAACACCAAGTGCAAGCCTTAAAAAAAAAATTTCACCTTAGCCTTCATTTTGCAAAGAGTTGACCTAAACCACTAAAAGCACCTATTTTCCCCAAAAACCCTCAAGAAAAGTCCAAAGGTCCTACTGTTGTTTTTGGGCCAGTCATCATGTCAGAGGGAGACAATCACACCAGAAGTGATGAGAGACATACTCCCACCAAGACAAAACATCATGGAGGAAAGGAAAAAATATTTGAGCCTATAGACACCATTGAAATCACTTCATCTTCTATGATCCTTTCATGATTTCAGGATGTGGGGTGCTACAAATTTTGTGAAAGGGTCATGAAAGTTAGAATCCATTCAGACTTGACTAGATTGTTTGTCTTCAGCTTACAAAATCACCAAGTTAATCTAGCAGGGGTGCAATTTGAGCACTCATCTGAAATTATTTCCAAAGCAACAGGTATACCAACCATTGGTGAGGTATGGTTCAAACAAAAGAAGTTAGAGTTGAGATATTATGGGCCCTACTTGAAATCCAGCTATCAATAAAATTTTAAGGTTGTTTTCCCTTTTTCCCACTTGCTAGAAAGGTATGCTGCATTGATGAGGTAGATTATCAGGTTTTTTACATGTGAGGGGAAATACTCCAGGATCTACTCATATCATATAAGGTTGCTGATGCATTTTAACAAGGTCAAGATGATGAACCTACCTTACTACCTTTTTCGAAGCATTGATAAAATGGCCTCAGTTGCTAAGAAGAAAATTTATGACCACCAAATGTCAAGACTTTTTCACCACTCCCTGATCAAAATGATTGTCTTATATCAGTTAGAGCAGTAAGGAATATCTTGGGAAACCTTCATCTCACATGATGTGTTTATATACCCCTGAGCCTTCATCCAGCATAATTTTCCTTCCACTTCACAAACATCTACCTCCACTCCTCCATCATTTCCCCATGTGCCTTCTCCACAAAGAATTTCACCTCTTGTTTCTTCTCCTAATTTTCCAAGTGAAGAGGCTGACAATAGCCCTAGTGAAGAACAAATAGAAGGCATTAGTTAGGAGGAAATCAAGATAGATAATGATAGACAAGGAGGAAGCAGTGGAAAAGAAGATGATGAAGATGAAGAAAACAGTGAAGAGGAGGGAAGTAGCCATGAAGAAAGAAGTGATGGCAAGGATGAAATTAGTGAAGGTAGCCAAAAATATGAGTATGCTAGTGAAGAGGAAAACAGAGATGAAAGTAGTGAGCCGGATGAGGAAGAAGAGTAGCAGGATGAGGAGGATAGTCAGCAAGGTGCCCAAGACAGTCAAGGAAAGAGTCATGACAGTTGTCATGACTGTCTTGAAAAAAATCAGCCTATACATGACAAAGAAAATCAAAGTGAGGCAAGTGCAGAAGATGTAAATCAATCAGGGGATCAAAGTGATGATAACACTACATTCAAAACTTCCATTGTTGCCCCTCTCTCATGCACTTATCACAGAGGGAGAAGAGATGTGTTTGCTTCCTCTAAAAGGAAAAGGGCCATCTCCTCTCAAACTGCCAAAACATTGGACAAGGGAAAATAAAAAATGGAAAATGTTGAGAAGAAGGTACAAGTAAGACGACGCAAAAGGATCAAGAAGACTTCTCAAGTGCCTCTTTTTGTTGATTTGAACAGTGATAATGAGGACCAAGAGATGAGTACTAAGTTGCTCCTCTTAGAAAAAGATTCCCAGCTTCAAGAATGGGAAAATGAATTTGAGAGGGCACAAAGGATTATATACTATTATAAGGAGGAGCATAAGCATTTCAAAGAGGTGAAGAGGGGCCTTGCCTTACAGAAGAAAATGGTCAAACATTATGCAAGGAAAAGCATGCTTGCTAATGCCAAATTAAAGCAAGCCCTCATGGAGCTAGAAGATCTAAAAAGGACCAAAGTACATGACAGCCTCAAGATCTTGGCTTATTCTTCTCAGTAGGTATGTAAAACCCCTTGAGGGATCTACACACCAATTTTGAGGCAAATTGAGAAACTTTTTGTTTTTTCAAAATTTTAACCCTAGGAGTGCAGCACCCGAGGTGATACGCACAAAATTAGTGCATCCTCAGCTTATGAATTTTAATTTTTTGGTTTTTTCACATCAACAGTCTACCCACAAAATTTCAGGTCAATTGGAGCATTTTTTCCCCCTCAAAAGGTCAAGAAAGACCTCAAAATTGACCTTTCTGCCTCCTTTTAAGGCAAGGTGTTGTGCACAGAGAATTCATGGGAGATTTTATTTTTGAGCAGGTAAATGGCATCTATTCAGCACAACTCAAGTATTTTGGAAAGTAGACTCATTAAGCTTTCCAACGAGCCATCACGGGGCAAAATACGATGTCGGGAAGGGGTCCAAAACTCAGCTACAACAGACCCTATTTTTTGCTGAAAGGGCGTTATGCACAAAGACAGTCTTTCGCTAAAAAAGTCAATAAAAGACACTGATTAATGACAAAATGGTTTTTTAATATTTTCTTGGAAAAATTACTCCTGATTTTATTGGGGAGTTATGTTTTGATGTTTTTCATTTATTAGCTTATCTATTATGTGTCTTGGGACTTGCTTGGTCATTAAGCACATTTATGACATTTATGACTGAATTAGGGTTTCTGGAAGCCTCTTAGGGTTTCCACCTCCTCATTTTGATCCATAAATAGAGCATGAGGCTCTTATGTATTGGTTGGATTTTTATGACTTATTCTGGAGCAATATATAGTCTCTTGGAGTTTTTTATGAGAACTTTACGTCTTGGAGCTCATGTATGCCCTGATTTGTTTGTTGATGGAGGAGGACATTTTGCAGGATCCATAAGCCTAGTTGATGGTGAATTTTTCTTTGTTCATGTTTTCTAGTTTATCATATGTTTCCATATTTCTATTTTGCAGTAGGACAAAGAATTTAGACTAAGACATGTTTGCTAATGGCACCTTAGGTCTATTTGTTCCTTCATTACCTAAATGTTTTCTTCTGTTAGGATATATTAGAGAATTCATATTTTTGCTCTCTAAGTATTTCTTATGCTTGTCTATTTATTGAATGGTTTAGATCAGTTGGTATCAAGCATGATTCATGGCTAGCCCTGCATATTTTTTTCCACTAAAAACTCTATTCTTGGAATCATCTCTTTAAAGCATCTTTGCCTAGGTTTATCAAAGAAGTTTGTTTCAGTCATGCTCTTTCCATTTGCTTAGCTAAATTGTCTCAAAGAACTTTCATAGTTGTAACTTTAGAGGTTCAGGGTTTTCTCTCCTTCTATGGTTATACTTATTTGTGCATCTTAAATGTTTTCTGCTCTTGATGACGAAATCTATGAAAGTTAAATAAGTTTCTTGCCTTTCTATATTTAATTTAAATGTTTGTCTTGGATGATTATCTTTTTTCAGTTCGAAATAAAATGGATTAGTGTTGGAGCAGGGTCTCCCACATCGATGTAAACTGTTCCATTTTTTCATTATTTTCATTATATTTAGTCTAGCGTAGGGGCCAAAGGGCGGGTCAAAGCCCCAGATTGTTGTAAATTGGATAATTAGGCAAAACCAGGGGTCCACAAACCATGATTTGTGGACCATGGTAAATTCTAGGATAAATGGGTATAAATAGGCGTCTTTTTGAGATGTTAAGTAGTGATATGAATGGTTAGAGGTAAGTGCTAAGTGCGGATTATGGATCTGGGTTGGGTATTTGGGAAGGACTCTTGTTGGCTGTGTGCACGGAGCTCCTGTCTCTAGCTGTGTGCAGACCCTGCAGGCTGTGTGCACAGGTGGGAATTGGATTTATGTAAGATTTTGTGGATAATATATGAGAAAGATTGTTGGTATTTGACTCTGGATCTGTTTATCTTTTTTTGTGTTGAATGAATGATCTTTGTTGAAAAATATAGTTGCTTATAGTATTGGATCTGTTGCGTAGACTATGATATCTGTCTTTTCTGGGTCATCGCACGTGGATGCGGACCTCTGTTCTGAATCTGTTCTGAATATAGTAGTTATGTTCCTATTCGCAACTTAACTTTGTTCCTTAGATATGCAAGATTGTGCATATGTTTTACTTGCGAAAAGCCTGGTTATTAGATCGATATTATTCTATGTACTGCATATCTGTCGAAGCTGCGAGCCAGTCTATCTATCTTCATAGATCGGTGCGCTACAAGTGGCTTGGCTTACCTGCTCTCTTTTTGGGTGCAAAAACCTGGTTCTAACACCCTCCCATACTGCTTCGGGTGAGACTTTGACCTACGCAAGCAGGTCACTGCCGAAAGGGCCAGTAGTATAGGGGTTTTGTTGGCAAACCTTAAGGTTCGAACCTGGGTCAGGACCCTGAAGCCAAAAAAATGGTTCCGTTGCCGGGACCAGGAAAATTTTGAGAGATATCAGGGAATGCCAAGGCCATATTGGAAACCTGAGAAGAAAGAAATTGATGACTGGTTTGAAAGGTAAATTCATGAATTCGTGATAAAAGAGAACTACAATGTAAATCTAACTACTGAGGAGAGGAAGAACAAGTATATTTTTATAGAAAGCTACGAGATATTCTTTGTAACTTTTTTTATCATCCTTCAAGAGTGGTTGGCTAACCTATTCGAGTTCCAAAAGTGTGGGAAGGATGAACGGGTTACGCAGTGGACCCCAGAACAACTATTGCAGCTAGAGGAGACTGATAATACTATCACTCAGACGGTGGATCACTAGGTAGACAGTGTAATAGGAGGATTTGTGATAGAATTCATGGTTGATCAGACAATATCCTATTCTGAAGCAGAGAGGTGGTTCTTTAAGGGATTCTGTGGTAAGTTCCTGAAAACATTACCACTTCTGATAAATATTTTGCTGTGTGAAAAGAGTATCTTGTGTATCCATATGCCGTGAATGAATTCCAACCAGGGTGAAGGTACCACACGTAGTGGAAAGTACTATCGAACCAACCAGGAAGGAGATCGGGCTACATATAGCCCAGTAAGGAATTTTTCTACCTTCAACCCGCCGTCGACCCGTCCATCGAGTTCTCATTTGGGAAAGAATTCTCCTCCACCCCCACAAGCAGCAAACATGACTGCGAACTTAAAACTTCTGACCTTCAAGGGTGCAGGCGATGAGGATATGGAGTGATTCTGGTTTGTTGCCGAATCAGTATGGGTTGTGCAGAATGTCCTAAGTGATGCAGTACGATAGGCTCAATTATCACTCGCTTTCGAGGACAAAGCCCTAGATTGGTATATTGGATACCTTGGGAAACATGCAAATGAAACTATAGATGAGATCAAGAAAGCTCTAAATTAGTAGTTCAAGAGACCTAAATCTTATTCACAAACAGTAAATGAGCTTAAGGACATTAAACTGGGGCCATCCGAGTCCGTATGGAAAGCAGACCAAAGATTAAAGAAGGCAATTAGAGATGGTGGGTTCCAGTAGGATGATAGACAACACACAGAGTGGTTCATAGCTATGCTACTCCCTCACCTATGGATACCTCTGGGGCAACAATCTATCGAGACACCAGAGAAAGTATTGGAGGTAGCTATGAAACTAGAGGCTGGGCCAATGGACGGCACCCAGCAGGGTGTGCATCAGATCCAGAGCTAGATCGAGGCAATGCATACAGATATTTAGAACCTACGCAAGGAACATGGATCGACAATCAGCCCTGATAGATGGTGCATCCAATGTCACGTAAACGGTCATACCAAGGATAAATATCCTTTGCTGAACACCTATATACAAACTAGCGCACCCAGTCCCTTGCGACCCAAGAAGGCTATGCGGTCGATTGGAGCCCAGCAATGGTGTCGGTTCTGCAGGTCGATTGGCCATGATGAACAAAATTTCCGCACATATGAATTACTAACGGAAAAAGGAAGTGTATTCCGAGTGCAGTCTGACCCAGCATCGCCTAGAACACCCACAGGAATGAGGGGGTCCCCGGGCCTTAGTAGGGGTAGGGCCAGCTTATGTGTTACAACTGCGGAGAAATCGGTCATTTTTCCTGGGACTGTATCAATCCAACCAAGAAGATTTGTCGGTACTGTAGACAATTGGATCATTCGATCAAGGAATGCCCAGTTATTCTAGAAAAGTTCCGAGAAAAACAATATATTACCACAGGGACCATGCAACGAATGAGAGCCGAGCCTCGTGAAACGAAAGCGCTGAGGACACAAGTAAGCACACCTTATAATGGCCAATCGGAAGGGTAGAATAACGATTGGAGCATGATACTCGGACATGCTAGTGAACCTGAGAAGATCATCAAGCCATTCCTGTGAATATGTATGGAGTTGTTATAGCAGAAAGAAGAGAGTATCCCAAGTCCATCTAAAGGATGCAATAATCAGATCTGATCAACTAAGCCGATTTGAAACTTGCCAAGATACGTTGGACGAGAGATGCGGTTGACTGCATAGATTGGGGCTCTTGAGATGGATTGAGTAGTTCTGGACTTAGGATCTGAGGCGAATGTGATCCCTATCCAGACTTGGAGACAAATGGGGGAACCTACACTTGTACAAACCAACACTCGGCTGTGCATGGCTAATCAGTGAATGGTGACACCAGTGGGAAGATTAACTTGAGTACCTGTAAAAGTTGCTGGAATCCAACTCCGGACTGATTTTGAAGTTATTCACACCATAGGAAACACGCTCCCCTTCTGGAACTTCTAGGCCTGGGCTGGGCCACGGATATAGGAGGCATCATTAATTTAAAAGATCGCAGCATGACTATTGAAGGGCTGGGATCACAAGCAACGATCTATTTAGACGGAGCGACACGGATGTGTCAGCCTTATCGGCTAAATGCAAAGCATGATAATAGGATATCCACTATGCAAGATAGTATGATCCAGCGGAAGAAGAGCTCTAGCACGGAGTCTCGGTCACCACACTCGCAAAACACGCATACGATGCCTAAGATCTCAAGGAACCTCTGCAGCATATCAGTCGAAGTAAGGACTTTAACCCAGTTCAATGGGCTCGGTCTCGTCGAAGAGTTCTTGCAAGCTTTCGAAAATGAAGTCCCGCTAGAACACAGGTTAAAGGTTCTTGGAAATACCCTAAGTGACGCGCTGACATGATGGTGGGCAGTGCATCAGACCAATTTTTCCACTTGGGAAGCATGCCAAGATAAGATAATCCTGCAATTTCCCGCACCAACAGAGGTCCCTGAACATTCGCATCTCCCGAAAAACAAGACTGTGTTGGGGGAGCAGGAATAGAACAAGGTGAATGAAACTCCTACTTAGGTAATACAGCAAGCACCTATTAAGGAAACATCCTCTGAACAAAATACCAAGTTTCCAGTAGTGGGCAGGTCAGCAGGACGAGTAAGGACCTACTCTCAGAAGAAAGCTTACCGTTCATCCACAGATCCACCTCTAGACGCATCGTCATCACCTTTGGTTACCTGCAGGAGCTACCCGAAGAACTGGCTTGGCCATCCTAGGGACCAGCATCATGTATATCAATCACCCTCATACTTTTCCTACATCTTTCTCTTCTTGTTTGTACTAATCCAACTTCTCTCAAGTGTCTGGTGTAGTGGCCCCGTCTGGAAGTATCCCAGCTCTTTGAAGGGACCTCCACAGAATGGCGGAAATAATCAAAGGAAGTTCGACGTGATATATATTGACTGAGATGACACACTCCTGAGGGCTCGCGATCCGTGGTTATGTACGTAGATCTGAACTGATCCGACTTTGCCGCAAGTTAACCCGGACCCTCATTGGAAGAAGAAAGAACACGGACAGACTAGAGCTCCCCCAGCAGAGCTCCGGATTGCAGATATTCGGACCAACAGGATCCTCCGAGCCACAATCAAGGGTGAACACAACATGACAAGACGAATTCTACAGCCGTGGACTATTGGGATCATTCTGTGCACTCAGGATACAAAGGCTACAAACAACTGGCTCGGACAAACATCGAAACATGCAGAGGTAGCACCAGATACCATGAAATAGGACATAGGGGTCTTGGACCCACTGGTTGTACTTGATGACCCTGTACCTGGTTATGACAACCCACTAGCCAAGTGACTCGGGATGAGTCACAAGATTGTGTTGGGGGACTGTTGGAGCAGGGTCTCCCACATTGATGTAAAGTGGATAATTAGGAAAAACCAGGGGTCCAAAAACCACGGTTTGTGGACCATGGTAAATTCTAGGCTAAGGGGTATAAATAGGAGTCTTTTTGAGATGTTAAGTAGTGATATGAATGGTTAGAGATAAGTGCTAAGTGCAGATTGTGGATCTGGGTTGGGTATTTGGGAAGGACTCCTGTTGGCTGTGTGCGCAGAGCTCCTGTGTCTAGCTATGTGCGGACCCTGCAGGCTGTGTGCACAGGTGGGAATTGGGTTTATGTAAGAGTTTGCGGATAATATATGGGAAAGATTGCTGGTATTTGACTCTGGATCTATTTATCTTTTTTTTTGTGTTGAATGAATGATCTTTGTTGAAATATATATCTACTTATAGTATTGGATCTGCTGCGTATACTGTGATATCTATCTTTCCTGGGTCATCGCACATGGATACGGACCTCTGTTCTGAATCTATTATGAATACAACAGTACTGTTCCTATTCACAACTTAGCTATGTTCCTTAGATCTGCAAGATTGTGCATCTATTTTACCCGCGAAAAGCCTGGTTATTAGATCAATATTATTCTGTGTATTACATATCTGTAGAAGCTGTGAGCTAGACCTATCTTCGTAGATCAGTGCGCTACAAGTGGCTTGGCTTACCTGCTCTCTTTTTGGGTGTGGAAACCTAGTTCTAGCACCCTCCCATACTGCTTCGAGTGAGACTTTGACCTGCGCAAGCAAGTCAGTGCTGAAAGGGCCAGTAGTATAGGGGTTTTGTTGGAAAACCTTAACGTTCGAACCTGGGTCAGGACCTCGAAGCCCAACAATTCGGTTTTGCTTATGCCTTTGATTCTCTTTCCATGCTTATGATTCTTCTAACTCCCTTAGTTTAAAAGTATATAAATGATTTTGGTATGCCCTTATAGCTTTTGTTCTCAAGCTTAATGTCCATCTCATGATCCTTCACAACCTCAAAGATCCACCAACCAAGTTAAAATTTCCCTGCAAATGCTCTTTAAACCATTGATGAACTTATCATGACCTTGTTAGACTCCATTGCCCAATGACTTAAAATCTTCCTTGTTTTCTATCTAAATCAATCTGAGCATCATACCCAAGCAAAAACAATCGAAATAGCCTACACTTAACATCTAGCCTAAAATCAACCCTAATCAAAAAACAAGTTCACATCTTTGCACCTACTAGAGAGATCCCTCTCTGAATCCAGAAAGGCTAGGTCCTTGGATTCCAAAGCTTGGTTTGATGTTACCCCTATCCATTTGTATCTCAATCAATCTAGCAAATTACAGGGAGCTAACAGACTGTAAACGAAAATATTGTACCCTGTGATATTTTATTGAAATACAATTCACACTATCAAACTGGAAAATCAAAGCATGACTACTTCGTTCTGAAAACTGAACTAAAACACAAGATGAACTATGCTAAAACTGGAGTCTGGAATACACTTAATCTGAAAACTGAAAAGAAATCTAAAAATAAAGTTGGAAATATGCTAAGAGTAATGAGCTTATTTTCACCCCTACATACCCTAATCTACTGAAAGTACTTCCCTTCTAAATGATACAATAATGCCGGTGTACCGAGTGAAGCAAATGCCTTAATAACTCCATTCTTTCACTGTTTTCACCATGTTCAGAAACAAACTTGATAATGGTATTTGATAGAAATTCCTGGCATGATCTTATTTACATGGATCTTGGTACACTTGAAAAACAATTGACATGCTGGAAATATGTGATGGCTTTGTAAAAAACAATTTCTCCATATAGATAGTCACTGTATCAAGATACAATTGACCCATTTTTGGGTATTTTGACTCAACCAACTCAACTTCATAACCTGGTACTACAAATTTCCTCTCCATGTTCTCGAACGATTCATAACATGTTTGCATTTTATTTGATGAGTTTTGTGCCGATACTTCTGCTGAATAAGACAATGGGGTAGACAGTTTGATCATATCCATATCATAGCAGCTTTTGAGAGAATTACGAATACATGAAGGTTTCCTTTGCAAAAAAAAACCATCCAACGTATCAACTATTGCGTCATGTGGTGCTTTAGATGGCTGTATCATTTGTTCCATTAATATTTCATGTTTTATCTTATGATTATAAACCAAAATGTGGTCGAGACTCCCTTTCACAATATGAAATGACTTAAGACATAAGGGTAAAAAATAAATTTGGATCAATTCATCATCTATTTCAGACTTTGTGATTTCATCTGAGATTTGACATTCAAAAGGACTTAAGAGCTGAACCCCTGGATCTACAAAAAATTCTTTATCATCCATGATTTATTCATCTGATTGGTGAGAGAGTTCTCCAATCCTACTGTTGAAAATTTGCTTATAACTTTCTCTCAGATGTGAGACAAAACATAGAGGAAGGAATTTTTTACTTACTTGAAAAATTTCTGCATTTTCATCTTTGCAACCTTGTTTAGTATGCAGATTTTGATTTCCCTTTTTGTATTGTGATGATTGGGCCTATTCTTTCCATGAAGATAGTGTTGGTTACTCTCTACATTCATCCTCAACCTCAACTACATAATAATCATTATAATGATCATATTTGAGAACATTATATTTGTATGCAAGGTCATCTAACATGTACATCATTGCTGGATATTTTCTTGCCTCCCTCTGATTTTGAACTTCATATTTGGCCATGTTGTGAATTGAGTACATGAAGAAATCATTTTCTGCTTTAGGATACCAAGGATGAGCTACAAATTTCTTGGGTACATTGATCTTTTTATTTTATGGAACTAATGAAACATGAGGTATTTGAACATCAAGTTCCTCTTTTCTTCTAATCTTATGCATAATTTCATTGACTGTATTTGTTAAGATATCTAGTTTTATTTCTGAAGATATCAATTTCTCTTTTTCTATTTTTTCCTTCTTCACTACTTTTAGCTTTTCCTCTCTATTCAACAGGTTCTCTTCCACATCAACTGCAACATTTTTCATTTCTTCAAGGGTTTCAATGCTCCTTTCTCTTAATTTGAATGCCATCTCTGGGTCAAATGCATCTGGGTAATGCAAGAGAGCTAATCCTAGGGTGTCCTTATAAAAACATGCATTGAATGATACACCTTATTGAACCTAGCTGAAAGATGTTGTACTGTATCCCTTGGCTGTATTTTTAAATGGTCATACTCTTCTATGATGAGGAAAAAATTTCCCATGATCACCCATCTATCTAGGAAAGCTTGCATAAATTGAGAAAATTGCTAATACTTGCAGCTGGAAGATTATTAAACAAATTTTTAACTTTTAGCTGCAATGATAGGGCAAGCATCCTAATACAGACATCATCTTCTTCCACTTCAAACAGATCAAGAAAATCCTCAAGATTTTGAATGTTTTTTTTTAGTTGTTATCTTCACAGTTTCTCCATCAAACATGGGTAGATTATTGCTATAATTTGCAAGGAGTTCATGGAGGATAACAGGAAAAATCAGAGGCTTGTAAATGTCTGGGACTTTTACAGGTATAGGAGGTAAAGCAAGAGGCTTACAACCATTTGGAGATTTAGCAAGAGAAGGAGATGAAGCATGAGGCTCATGTCTCACTGGGTTTTCCAAAACTGTATCCGAGATATGTACAGGTGTATGAGTATGAACATGATCTAAAACTTGGGGCTTATTTTCTTGAAGCTCATAAATTTGCCGATGATCAATGTAAACTTCAACAACGTACTCTTGATTAGTATTAGTGTAAGATAGAACATAATTATAGATAAAAAAAAAATGTCTTGAATACAATTTCGGCTTGTGTTATCACTCTAATAATTCTCTAAGTTGTGAAATTTTTTATTTTAGTTTAAGAATATCAGAGGAAACATCAAACCAACTTTCAAACTCTAGGATCTAGCCTTCCTAGGGTTCAGAGAGTGCTCTCTCTATAAGATTTAACTTTGTTTTTTTAAGTATAATTTTAGGCTAGTTATGAAGGACAATTTGGTTTTGAGATTTGTTTGGTTGGTGGGAAAAATCACTTACTGAGATGGATAGTAAAATGTCTGGTTTCCATTGGGAATATGGAGTCAATGTGTCAAGTAGACAACTCAAGATCAAGGTCAAAAGACAAATATTTTCAAGGCAAGATAGATAGGTCACTAAAGATATTTAAGGCTGATTTGTGAAGTGGTTTGATTAGGATAAAGACAAATTAAGAATTATTTGATTCGGATAGGGAAGGAGAAGACAAAGGTCATTCGAAAGAGGGAGAAATTAAGGGTTCCCTACTCTGGAAATTAGCAGAAAACATAAAAATGAAAATCAGTCAATAGAAGAGTGCTTCTAAAAAATTCTACTATAACAATTCCTGATTATACTTTGAAATTTGGAACACATTTATAGATGCATGAAACATAAGAAGATAAATAATGACAACAGAAAATACTTCACTTCAATGGCTCATCACATGAATCATGAACTATGATGCTTTATGATTTGATCCAGTCTGCTACTTGAAATTGGCACAAAATCCCTTCAGGTGCAACAAAATTGACTATAGAAATTTTCAGCTATTTATTCCACCCTCAATACTTCAAATCATGAATTATTTATACAAATTCTAAACTAGAATATCTTGAAAAAATATCAAGATTGGTTTACAAATATCTCAAACTGTATTACATAAATAGAACTTAAATAAAGGAAACTCAAAACTAATGAATCTATTTGGCACTATACTTATGGATTGATGGTGATAAATAAGAGAATTAAAATTCGATATCAACTCTTAGTTGATGATGAGGCATCCAAGTCACTAACTGTCTCCTTTCTTTGTGCATTTTGCTCCAGAAATTTTGCAAACTTGGGGTCCAGTGATACCTTTGTATATATAAATATGTGATAGATATGTAAAACATGAAATATTATTGTATATAAATATTTTTTTGAGATAAACCTATCTCAGTTTCCAAAAATTCGGCTCCAGCTGTTCACAATATACTCTGAAAAAATATGCCTAAAAGAGAACTTTGCACAGTCCGAAAAATAGGTTGTGAAGATATGAATGTATCTCTCATTCTGTAATACCTGTGTAAAATGTGAGATAGGTTTTTGTAGATGGGTCTCCTAGGAACACAAACCTCCTCTCGTTTTGTAATATTCATTTCTTATTGGCCACAATATTCTCTACAAAATGATGACTAAACAAGAATTTTTTGTAAAAAGTGCTTTCAAATATTGTTTAATATTTACAAAAACATAATGGTTTTTAGAACAGCGAGAGAGGTTTTTATAGGTGGACATCTTAGGAACATAAACCTCCTTCAGTTTTGAAAAATTAATCTTGTATTGATCACAATAGTTTCTGTAAAACTATGACTTAAACAAGAAATTTCTGAAAAATATCCCTTCTTACTGTGTTTTCATCTTTTAACTTTACTATTCTTTTAACTATTTTTACTTTTACTTTGTCTAAAATTAATTGTTGCTGGTGAAAGTGCTTTCATCTTTGTTTAAAAATTATTGCCTCTATGTTTACTTTTACTGTTTTACCTTGACTTCTTTGATTTTTCTGATTTGACTTTCACTCTAACTTTCATCGGATACACTTTAACTCTGATGCTCTTTGATTATTTTGTTTTCACTGTCACTGTGAATTCTTATTTCACTTTTACCATTTACTATGCCAATTTATCTCTCTGATCTATCTCTTACTTTGATTTAATTCTTTATTTGTATAAAAACTATTTGTTCAATGAAGTTTTTTGAATTAAAATCTGAGAATTTGGAGCAAACAAGTTTGTCAACTAGTATTGAAACTGTTGGCCCAATTTCATATTCTGAGAATAACCTGCAAAAATCAAACAATTTGTTAGTGAAACAGAGGTCTGCAAAAAGAGTTTCTTTGGGACAATGGAGGTTTTATGAGGTTCTTAGCAGTAATTTGGTGAGTTTAGTTCCAATTTAGGCTTAATCTGGAGTTGGCAGCGCTATTTTTGGGTTAACAAATCTTTCTGTGCATAAGTTCTAACTGAAATGGTGAAAAAATGGTGCAGGCGAGTGGATTTATTTGTTTTTTTATTTAACATTAAAATGAATTTAATGGTGGTCTTGTCAAATAAATAGATGGTTTGGCACGCAAGAGGGATAAAACCGCCAGTGGTTTTCGTAATAGGAAAAGGTGGTAAGCGGAATTTGTTTTGCGGATGAGATTGAATAGCATTTAGACACGTGGAGGAGAGAGAATAGGGTTAAACCACCCTTTTCACAAATTTCAAATTTATTATTCTCGGCGCTATTGAAATTGCGATGTCACATATGGTTTGTCAGATCTGGGGAAGGGCTTGTGAACGGCTGAGATCTGGCAGAGGAATTATTCGGTATATGGGGTGTGGGGCCCAGGAAATATTATATGTTGCGTATTTAAAATAAATGTGTTAATATAACTTACGGGAATGGTTATTATAAGTGAATTAATAAAATAGGTTAGAGTTAATATGAAATGAATGTAATGAGCAGAAATTAATATAAATACACTAAGCAAAGTATAAAATAAACATTTGAGCACAATGATTTTCCCTTTTTTTATATTTACACTTAAACTTAGGATAAATATCATTTGGTGGGATTTTTGAAGGTTTTTGCATGAAATGAGATTAGTTAAGGGGGATTTTTACTTTCTCTAAGAAAAAAGGTATTTTAACTTAGGAAAAGGGGTTATATTTTTGGAAAAGGGTGATTATGCTGAGGAAATGGGATTTTGTGAAGGGAATATAGTAATTTTTATGAATTAGTCATCAAGCCTTGTCTCTGGTCCCAAAAAAAGTCATAGAAATGCTCTGAACCTCTTTAACTGAAGGTTTTGAATATTGGAATGTTTTGAGGGGAGGGGGAAATTAGTAATTTTCCAGATGATGTTTTATTACATGCCTTGTACAATTTATTTCTACCCACCCATCATTATTTTAACATTTTTTACTACATTTTCATGGATGCACTTGTGCTTGCAACCCTAAATCCATTTTTATTTTAAAGCATGAAACTATCTAATTCTAACCTTATTTCATCTAAGTGCTCAGATTAAACTGTTGAGCTCCTCATTTATTCTTTAACTATCTACTGATTTTTCATGTTTAAACAGTTTGACATATCTTTATTCTTTATCTAAAACATGAAATTTAAAGCATGAAAAGTTAAAATTAAACTATTTAACTCATCATGGATTATGGCATTTTGAACAAGCTGCACATAATCATTATTTTTGCAGTAAGAGTAAAAAGTAGTGGCATTTTGACTTGCATACTTTCAGGTCTTATTCTTATCTCTTTTTGTTTTTGGGGTACAATTTTTATTCTTTTTTGATCTTTTATTTTCAAGTCCTTTGATTTTTCTTTTAGGACTTTTACCCTCTTTTCATTTTTTATTTTATTATATGGGCAAACAACTTGCATAAATCAAGGTATGTGCATATTTACAAGACTAATCAAAGTAAATTTAAAAATTATGAATCCTATTATTATAGGACCCTAATAGTGTCTCCAAATGGGGATGACATATCCTTGTGAGATGTCAAGAACACCGTCGACTAGTAGCCTTATCCATTGGGTTGTTCCCAAATCCGCAACCTGTTCTGCCAACTCTCAAACTGAAATGAAAACCATTTTGTACACTGAAAATTTTGAACTACACACTGAACTGGCAGTTTAGAAGCAAACTCAATTTGAAACTAAAGAAAGGCTCAGAATCCTAAGCTTATTTTCACTCATCTACCTACTCTAATCTATTGATAATTTTGTTGAATCAGGTAATACAAAAATGCCAATGAAGCTAGTCAAGTAGCTGTAGAAATGAATGGATAAATTGACTGCTTGTCATCAAACTTGGAAGTATGACTTGATCATGTGTCTTCATAATCAATGATATGATGTGTAATGGCATCTACTGATGTATTTGATCCTCATTGAGAAAACATGTTTGCAGACTTGAGCTAAAAATAACCTCCATATAATCTTCTATAGGATCAATAAAATCATGATGTATGATATCTTCTTTGAGGCCTTCAATGAATAGTTTCTCAGTTGTATTCTAAATATTAAACCCTACATCTACATTTTCATTCTTGTATTCAAAAACATAATCATCATCAATCTGCAAATCAATAGGTAGTACAATTTCCTCTTGCTTTGGAGAAGGAATATTTTCCAAGAATTCTTTAGGATCTCAGAAATTGTATGAATGAATTTGAGAATTCAAAAGTTTAATTTCATTTTCATATTTTTCAGAAACTATCTCAAGAACACATTTTTTAAGTTGAGGAGAACATTTCCTTGATTTCAAAATAAGAAAGAAAGCTCTTAGAAAATCCTCATCAAGCCGAAATAAGATTTTCTATAAGAGCTCTCTATAAGAAAATCCATTGAAAATCTCATGAGATGAAAGGTTTTCCACAAACCCTATCATCTTTTATGACCATTAATGATTATGAATATGGATTTTTTGGTTATGGAGTCTCTTCTGAAATTTGAGGCTCTGGATGTTGGAGAATGGAGTCACCAGGTGGATGATTTTAACTTTTGTATGTCTGATCACTGTCCACCATCATAGATCAGATCTGAACCTGTAAAATATTTCTGAAGAAAATGTTAGTCTTCTCCAGCGCAGTCGTCGGTATGTTATCACTCTAATAATTCTCTAAGTTGTGAATTTTTTTATTTTAGTTTAAGAATATCAGAGGAAACATCAAACCAACTTTCAAACTCTAGGATCTAGCCTTCCTAGGGTTCAGAGAGGGCCCTCTCTATAAGATTTAACTTTTTTTAAAATATAATTTAAGGATAATTATAAAGGACAATTTGGTTTTCAGATTTGGTTGGTTGGTGGGAAAAATCACTTATTGAGATGGATAGTAAAATGTCCAGTTTCCATTGGGCATATGGAGTCAATGTGTCAAGCAGACAACTCAAGATCAAGGTCAAAAGAAAAATATGTTTAGGGAAAGATAGATAGGTCACTAAATATCTTTAAGTTTGATTGGTGAAGTGGTTTGATCGGGATAAAGCGCAATAAAGAATTATTTGATTCGGATAGGGAAGGAGAAGACAGAGGTCATTCAAAAGAGGGATCAATTAAGGGTTGCCTACTCTGGAAATCAACAGAAAACATTCAAATGAAAATCAGTCAATAGCAGAGTGCTTCTAACAAATTCTACTATAAAAATTCCTGATTATACATTCAAATTTGGAACACATTTATGGATGCATGAAACATAATAAGATCAACAATTATAGTAGAAAATACTTCACTTCAATGGCTCATCACATGAATCCTGAACTATGATGATTTATGATTTGATCCAGTCTGCTACTTGAACTTGGCACAAAAATCCCTTCAGGTACAGAAAAATTGACTATAGAAACCTTCAGCAATTTATTCCACCCTCAATACTTCAAATCATGAAGTATTTATACAAATTCTAAACTAGAATATCTTGAAAAAATATCAAGATTGGTTTACAAATATCTCAAACTATATTACATAAATAGAACTTAAATAAAGGACACTCAAAACTAATGAATCTATTTGGAACTATACTTATGGATTGAGGGTGAAAAAGAAGAGAATTCAAATTTGATATCAACTCTTAGTTGATGATGAGGCATCCAAGTCACTAATTGTCTCCTTCCTTTGTGCATTTTTCTCCAGAAATTCTGCAAACTTGGGGTCGAGTGATACCTTTTTATATCTCAATCCGAGATAGATATGTAAAACATGAAAGATTTTATTGTAGATAAATATGTTTTTGAGATAAACCTCTCTCAGTTTCCTAAAATTATGCTCCAGCTGTTCACAATATACTCTGTAAACATATGTCTAAAACAAAACTTTGCACAGTCCGAACAATAGGCTGTGAAGATGTGCATGTATCTCTCATTCTGTAATACTTGTGTAAAAAGTGAAATATGTTTTGTAGATGGGTCTCCTACGAAGAAAAACCTCCTCCCTTTTTGTAAGATTCATTTATGATTGGCCACAATATTCTGTGCAAAATGATGACTAAACAGGAATTTTCTGTAAAAATTTCTTTCAAATATTGTTTAATATTTACAAAACCATAATGGTTGTTAGAAAAGTGAGAGAGGTTTTTATAGGTGGACATCTTAGGAACCTAAGCCTCCTTCAGTTTTGAAAAATGCATCTTTTATTGGTCACAATAATTTCTGCCAAATTATGACTTAAACAGGAAATCTCTGAAAAATATCCTTTCTTACTATGTTTTCATCTTTTAACTTTACTGTTATTTTAACTATTTTTACTTTTACTTTGGATAAAATTCATTGTTGCCGGTGAAAGTGGTTTCATCTATGTTTAACCATTACTGCCTCTGTGTTTACTTTTACTGTTTTACCTTGACTGCTTTGTTTTTTTTTATTTGACTTTCACTCTAACTTTCATCTGATACACTTTAACTTAGATGCTCTTTGACTGTTTTGTTTTCACTGTCACTGTGAATTATTATTTCACCTTTACCATTTTCTGTGCCAATTTATCTCTCTGATCTCTCTTTGAATTTGATTTAATTTTTTATTTGTATACAAAATGTTTGTTCAATGAATTTTTTTTGAATTAAAATATGAGAATTTGGAGCAAACAAGTTTGTCCACTAGTATTGAAAATGCTGGCCCAATTTCATATTCTGAGAATAACCTGCAAAAATAAAAAAAATTAGTTAATGAAACAGAGGTCTGCAAGGAGGGTTTCTTTGGGACAGCAGAGGTTTTCTGAGGTTCTTAGAAGCAATTTGGTGAGTTTAGCTCCAATTTAGGCTTAAACTAGAGTCGGCAATGTTGTTTTTGGGTTAACAGCTCTTTCTGTGCACAAGTTCTAACTAAAATGGTAAAAAAATGGTGCAGGAGGGTGGGTTTATTTGTTTTTTATTTAACATTAAAATGAATTTAATGGTGGTCTTCTCAAATACACGGATGGTTTGGCGTGCAGGAGGGGAAAAACCGCCAGTGGTTTTCACAATAGGCAAACGTGGTAAGCGGAATTTATTTGGCGAATGCGATCAAATAACATTTAAACGCATGGAGGAGAGAGAATAGGATTAAACCACCCATTTCGCAAATTTCAAATTGATTATTATTGGCGCTATTTAAATTGCGATATCACATATGGTTCGTCGAATCTCGGGAAGGGATTGCGAATGACTGAGATATGGTGGAGGAATTGTTCGGTATATGGGGCATGGGGCCTAGGAAATATTATATGCTCCGTATTTAAAATAAATGAGTTAATATAACTTACAGGAAGGGGTATTATAAGTGAATTAATAAAATAGGTTAGAGTTAATATGAAATGAATGTAATGAGTGGAAATTCAAATAAATAAACTAAGCAAAGTGTAAAATAAACATTTGAGCACAATGATTGTCCCTTTTTAAATATTTACACGTAAAATTAGGATAAATATCATTTGGTGGGTTTTTTGAAGGTTTTTGCATGAAATAAGATTAGTTAAGGTGGGTTTTTACTTTATCTAAGAAAAAAGGTATTTTAACTTAGGAAAAGGGATTATATTTTTGGAAAAGGGTGATTATGATGAGGAAATGGGCTTTTATGAAGGAAATCCAATACTTTTTACCAATCAGTCATTAAGCGTTGGGTCTGGTCCCAACAAAAGTCAGAGAAATGCTCCGGGCCTCTTTAACTAAAGGTTTTGAATACTGGAATGTTTTGAGGGGAGGGGGAAATTAGTAATTTGCTAGATGATGTTTTATTACATGCCTTGTATAATTTCTTTCTACCTACCCATCATTATTCTAACATTGTTTACTTCATTTGCATGGGTGCACTTGAGCTTGCAACCCTAAATCCATTTTTATTTTAAATCAGGAAGCTATCTAATTCTAACCTTATTTCACCCGAGGTCTTAGATTAAAATATTGAGCTCCTCATTTATTCTCTAACTATCTGCTGATTTGTCAAGTTTAAATAGTTTGACATATATTTATTCTCTATCTAAAAAAATGAAATTTAAAGCATGAAAAGTTAAGATTAAACTATTTAACTCATCATGGATTATGGCATTTTGAACAAGTTGCACATAATCATTATTTTTACAGTAAGAGTAAAAAGTAGTGGCATTTTTACTTGCACACTTTTAGGTCTTATTCTTATCTCCTTTTGTTTTGGGGCTACATTTTTTATTCTTTTTTTATATTTTATTTTCAAGTCCTTTGATTTTTCTTTTAGGACTTTTACCCTCTTTTCATTTTTTATTTTATTATATGGGAAAACAACTTGCAGAAAGCAAGGTATGTACATATTTACAAGACTAATAAAATTCAATTCAAAAATTATGAATCCTATTATTATAGGACGCTAACAGCTTGAATACATGTTCTTTATAGGCTAATTGGTCATGCTTCAAGTCCTTCCTCCAGTGGAGTATCTGAATGGAACTGATCTAGATTGGAGTCACTAGGTGGATGATTTCAAAATTCTTGTGTCTTGATGTTTTTCCACCATCAACAACTGGATCTGAACTTGATAAGTGTTATTGAGGAAAACAAAATTTGTTCTCGAGTATGGTCGCCACTAAGTTAGTGCTCCATAATTCCAAGGCTGAAGAAAAAATCCCAGAGGAAAAATCAAAACCGCTTCGCACATGGGATACAACCCTCCTAGACTCAGAGAGGGATCTCTCTATAATATTTAGCTTTGTTCGATACTTATGATATTAGGCTATTTGATAGATACAAGGTTTGTTTTGATATTTGTGGTTGAGACAACAGGAGAGTTGCCATTCGGCTAATGGAGTTAGAAGGACAAAGTAGATTCAAATGGATGAATAACTGAGATCATGTGTAACCAAGCAAGCTAGTTATGTCAATGTATCTTTACCATTTTTGAAATAGAAAAGGAGAAGAGATTAAGGTTCAATGTGAATGCAGAGCAGACCTTATCTGAATTCTACATTCAAATTTTAGAGGAAAACATAGATACTATTTCAAGCCTGAGCAAGGTGCTCGATGACCAATATTGAACAAAATTTTCTTATCAACAATAAATAAAGAAACAATATGTGAAACAAGATGATGAAAAATTACATGGAGAAACCAATTCACCACATATGATGCCACAAGAATCTAGAAAAATTATGGTCTTTTCATTCATCCAAAAAAGGTGTTTACAACCAGATGATCATTTTACAATGGTTTTCTCCCTTCAGTTCTAACCCTTTATACTGTTAATGCATGCATTATTTAATTAAAAATTAAGTCGGTTTCCCTATCTACTTGAAAGATCGTCATTAATTACATTCAAGCAAAAATTGGACAAGTGGAACCATGCTATGGCGGTGATAAGATAAATTTGGCCAAGGCAGTGGCTATATTTACTTTGGCAGTCCATTATTGATTGCAAAGTGGTCAGAATATGGCTAGTGTGATGCCAAAGAGGCAGTGATAAAAAAAACTGACATCTGGCTCTACTTTTTCTTAGGAAATAGTTGCTACACGATCTGATTTGCATGTTGTGATGGCTGTAGCTAATATTCAATTTGATTTATGCTTTCTAATTTCGTAGTAGGTGAATGTCAACAACAAGATTTTATTTCTCTTTGGTTTAGTAGAAAACCATGATATGGCGCAAAATCATGTGTGAATTACCGATCATCCAAAATAAATGTCATCGCAGAATCTAGTTGGCCAAGTAGGTCGACATGGAGCAACGGTGGCGAGACTTGGTTTTGTTGCGGCGGGAAAACCATTTCAGAGGTGGTATACCCGGTAAGTGGTATAGGATGGGGGCGTGGTCCAAAACGATGGACAACTGCCATGTAGCGGTGAGAGTGGTTTCGAAGACCACTGATTTCGGTCCCCCACCCTGATGGTAACTTCAGAGGCTGGGGGGGGGGTGAAATAAGCTATGGGTCGTCGAATGGGAAGATAGGGAGTGGATATGGTAGAAAGGTGGAAGGATATTAACGAGGTGTGAGTGGATGGTGGGGTATGTGCAAATGAAGTGGTCCGCCGAATGTTTAAAAAGGCATCATACGATATGGCAGATGGTAATATGAAGTCTGAAAACTTTATATTAGAGGGTTTTTGAAGGTTTAATGGGTAAGCACTAAACGATGTATTTAGGATTAATTTGGCTATGGAAAATGGGATTTCTAAAACCTAGGAGAAGTCGTTGTTTGTCCTTTTTAACCAACAGTTCCTTCTTGGAAATAAATGACAGTCGTGGAACATTATTGAAAATATGAAATATCTTGAAAAGAAATAATTAGCCACCTTGAGATCCTATATGTTAGAGGATACTAATAGCTCCTCCCATAAGGAATTAGAGAGATAAGCTAGTTATTTTGGGGAGTAAGGAGTGGCTCCAACGCTCCACTATTGGAGTTAGTGATGTTCATTGTATACATGTGTCTTGGAATTTTTACTTAACAATAGAGACCATCATGTTCTTCATACATGGATTATGAATTTTTGTAATACTATTCCAGGGATGCTTGTATTTCATGTGTGCTTTCATATGTGTTAAAGTAGTTGAACTATTTCATCTATTTTAGTACTTATATTATTGAGAATGTTTTGTAATGATTGTTATTGTTCCCATCCGTGTGTACTATTCCACAGGATACTAGATATATATTTCTCATTCATATGTTGTAATGACTGTTACGTCTCTTGTGGACTATTACACTGGATGTTAGATGGATCCTTCCTGTTTGAGTGTGTCTCTTCTAGGGTGGTACTATTACCTCTCTCCTAGAGGATCAATTTTCTCCCTCCCTCTATAGTAGAATAAATTTGACACATTTACGATTGAAGACTCACTAGATACACGTTCTTTATTTTCGAAGGAAGCATTGTATCCCTCTCTCTTGCTGAAAGTTAGAGCCAAGGAAAATATTTAAGAATTTGGAAATGAGACCATATTTCGCATGGGACTCCTACACCAAATAGTATGAGGTCTAATTGGGACTTGATGTTGGGGAGATACCTTGAATATTGGCGGGTACAACACCATAAAAGACACCAACCTGAAAATATGTAAGAAACTACTCATTGTAGGCTACAACATGATTGAGGAACCAACCTTAATGTTGAGTTGGATCCAACTTGGTATAGGTTCCAACTTTATTGAGGCTCCAAACTTAGTGATGAGACAAATCCAACTCACTCTAGGCTCCAACATGATTCTTCAACTCCTTGTAGACCTCTATTTCATATCATTTTTCAAACTAGATCCACTCTAATTATTTATCATTGAATCATAATTAATATCACAATATACAACCTATAACCATTTCTTCTGCAATCACTACAACCACTATTGCTGTAGTCATTATCACAACCTACAACCATTTTCACTTCAATCACAACCTACAACCATTGTCACTGCAATCATTATTACAATTTTCCACTACTTTCAATGCAATAAATAATCATATCAATCACTATCATACTAATTAGAATCCTTTTCTCCAACAAGTTCATCAATTCGATCACCAAAACCACTTATCGGAACCTGTTATCTTCCATACATCCAAAACCACTATACCTTGCTCATAAACCCTCAAAAAATATACAAGAGATCGTGGTCATTGAATAAGTCTCAAAATAACATCACACCTCCCTAGTTACATACATATCTACTCCCTAATTTCCCGATTTCTTTTGGAATCAAATATGAACAAATATTGAACCCACAAGTTCCTAATAACTATATAAAACTTTATATTTTGTTAAATTCTCTACAAAAATCCATTTTCCAAGAACCCTTAACAAGTTTTTAGATTCCAACATAAATACATCATTGGTGTGTTATCAGTGCAACAAAATAGCTAACATTTGTAAAATAAAAACTACAAACCAAACCTATTTTCAACGGAGGTCGATCCCAAGACCTTGTCAAAATCAATTGACACACTACTAGTCGTGATGTTTGATGTTACTTGGTATGGAACCCAATGGAATCAAAGATGGCTTGAATTTTTTGGCATCAACATAATGTGGGCCAAGCTAATAATCTATCCACATATGATCCACTTCAAGTGACAAGTATACATGACCATCCACATCTTAGTTGTAATATCTTAGCCAAGTTTGGTGATTGAAACAAACTCATTACCTTAGTTTCCAAGAGCATTATCTCCATTTCATAAATGGTCAATCCATGTACTTCAATACTAATTCAAACTTGCACCTCTGTCTCATGTCATTTAACATTGATTGATGTTTCACCTCGAATCACTATATATGGTCAATCCATTTCCTTCAATGTTGAATAATGCCATTCCTCTTCTTACTATAATATGTGGTCAATCCAAAATTTTCAACACTAATTAATTCCATGCCTCAAATCATTGTAACCACATGTGTTGCACATCAATAGAGCCATACAAATAAACAACCCATCAAACCAAAACCATTCATTAGTGAAAGGATAGAAAACACTGGAACTGAGATTTTGAGTTTATACCATGTTTTCAACCAAATCAGACTTTTTTGGAAATTTTTTCTTTTTTTTGTGTTAGTCTATATTCAGAGGAGATATTTATGGTAATGTTCATGGCCTAAGGCTCAACATATC
The DNA here is from genome assembly GCA_034641835.2 of Pinus albicaulis. NCBI lineage: Eukaryota > Viridiplantae > Streptophyta > Pinopsida > Pinales > Pinaceae > Pinus > Pinus albicaulis. The sequence continues at coordinate 1,513,093,845 of CM076579.1, read as the reverse complement.
CGAACTCCAATTATGATTTTGAAAGAGTTATAAGTGGACTTATGTATAGCCAACTTGATCATATGGCCATGTTTAATAGGTTTATATCTAACCATGCCTTGTCAGTTTATAAATTTTGGCCCAATCTAACCATGTGAGTGCCTCATGTGACCTTATCCTAGGGTCACTAGTTATTTTCTTGATGACATAATTATGATGTCATCAAACCATGAGCAAACCCATGAGGGGTAACAAATTTCACTCTTTTTTGGAATTTTCACCAATCATAATGTGGAAAATAATATTTCCACATGGAAACCTCTAGCTATGCCATGTGTCCTACCATATTTTTCTTGCTCCCACATCAAGTCTCATGGTTGGTTTCCAAGTGCCCGAGATTCCATGTTAGTGCCATTGTACAAAGGAATTCCATGTTAGGAAAATAGTCATGTTCCATTGTACAAAGGAATGCCATGTTAGGAAAATAATCATGTTTGGGCAATGAAACTATTCCATGTGTTGAGATTTCATTGGTTCTTTCTGGTGCCTTAAACATTGTGCATCTTCTCAATATCTTCCACTATTCACTTGTCATTATGATCCTAGATACCTTAATCTTGGTAGTAAACTTGAAAAAGAGAGTGGTAGTACACTCTTCGTTAGATATCTTCTATCATATTCACTTGCCATTATTATATTCAATTCAATATTCATCAACATGTCCAAATACATCACCCCAATCGGGGAAGGGAATTGAACCTGTGATGAGTGCTATAACATCCCACCTCATCACCATTTAACTAAGACCCCACAGACTCTATTCAATTGAATCTTGAAGTAAGTGTATTTTATGGTTGTTGTCTTGAAAAAATGCTCCTTCAATTCTATTAGATATTTATATCAATATCTAAGGAAATTTTGCTGGAATGATAGTTATGCATTGATAATTTCCCTAAATATATTTAGTTTCCTTCATCCTAAATACATTTAAATGTAAATATTTAGAAAGCATATTTTATATCTAAATTACATACACATAATAGTTGATTAGGTTGAGGGTTTTATTATGCCTAAAGATCTCTATGAAAACATTTTTTAGTGTTATCACATCCAAACATATATTGTGATGTGGTTTTGCTTCTTGTATTTTGGCCTTCAATAGAAAAACAATTGAAGATCTTGTCATTTCTTCTTATCTGTGATATTCCCTTTGTTATGGAATTAATATTGAGTTTGTGGCTTTCCATTTATTGGTGGAATGACTAGTTGGTATATTTAGTTTTGAGCAATGGCATTAGAGGCTCAATATTTTTCAATTCAAATTGTGTCCCCTAAAGTTCCTTATACATAATTTTACATTATTGATATTTTCTACCATGGGTTTACAGGATTGCTTAGATTAAATAGAAATATCCACCTTATTTATGGGTTAAAACTTTATATGATTCTCCATTCTCACATAGCTATTATTTTGTAAACGATGAAGTTTTGTATTTTGAATTGGATAGATAGCCATTTCCATTCTCTTATTTTTTTTGGATGCACTAGAAAGGATATTAATGTCGAAAATTTATTGATGTAATAGACTTAAGACAACTTGCTAATTTACATATAGTATAAATTTTTTCTCGTATAATACTTTCCTATATTCATTTATGCATTTTCATTCTAGTTGTTATAACACATTATGTTAATTTTTATTTTCACTTTATGTGTCTTTTTCAAAACAATTGATGATGTTTTGAAATTGGAAAGTTGTATTAATGCAAGGTAAGTGGAACCAATAGTTTATCGGTCTCTTATAAAGAAATGTTATATAGCTTATGGTTATTATATTTTATATAATATATATCATGATCTAGGGGATAAAAAATATTCTAAAAAATAAAAGTGCTAAAATTCTCCTGAAACCAGTTCTAAATCATATATTTCATCGTTCTGATTCCTCCAACACTTGAATTTCATCAATCTGACACTATATGAGAAACTTACCGTGTTCTGAAGTTTTTGAAAAATAACTAAAAAGTAAACTTGTAGGGTTGACTTGGTCGCTGACTAGACAGACTATACGATGATGTGGAATTGACGTCAACAAGTGACTAATAAGTATAGTTGTTATATGGGCCAATCCCATGCTAACAAATGGCATGATCATACATGGTAAGTTGACGTGTTTCTATTGGTTGGTGAAGTTTTGTTTCTAGCCAATAGAAAGGTGCCATTTGGACCTATGAGAGGGCACCATGTGGCCCTTGAAGTTTATGTATAATTTTTTTTATGGACTGACCAACCTCGGTGGGGTTCGACCCTGCAACCTCTGACCAGCTAACCATCAATTCTACCATCACACCATCGTGCTACTTATTATAACTATATGGGTTGTTTTTATTTATTGTAATATGGTTTGGAAGTTTAGGGTGGGGGGTGTAAGGTTGGTGGGCTTTCCTAGCTAGCATAGCCCATGGCTATATCACATGGTACAAAATCAAGTGCCAAGGTAGAAGGGGTGGGGAATTGGCCTAGTCCTCGGTCCCATTTATTACAATGAAAACTGTCGGCATATGGTGTGGAGGGGTGGGGTGCATGGAACCTTTCCTGCACTACATCTAACATTCACATTCAATTATATGCAACCAGGAGCATAGGGTCGGTAGGTGCATCGCCTTTGGCCTGCGCCCTTGGTCATATTGTATACCATGTGGTTGGAAAAAGGGTGGATTCTAAGGGAACAAAGCCAATTAAATGATACAACATTTTGTAGCTTTATCGAAAAAAATGTTTTCAATACCACAAAAAATTATCGATTTGTGGATCTTCCAAAGGAAGAACGTGTTGCCAATTTTGAAAGATGGTCAATTTTGCAGGACAATTAGCAAGGAAATGAACAAGGAGGACTAATTTTGTCATTTTTCATCCTTTTTGAGCCAAAGTAGAGCCTAAACAGGGGTTTTTGGGTGTTCTGGACACAATGGAAATGTTATTTTTGCAATTTTAGCATTGTATGTTGATGTAATTTTACATTTTGAGCATATAATATAAAGGGCCAACATTAGAAGGTAGACCTAGAAATGTAGCCCAAGAGGGGCGAACTCCATCATCAAATTTTTGTTTTGTGATGTTGCTTGTTGTCTATTTTTCACTGTTAAAATTTGCAAAAATTAAGGAAATTTACTAAGTTTATGTGCTTTTGCAATTTTGATCCATTTCCCACAAGACATAAACTATCTTGAAATTTTTTACAAAAAACCCTCATTTTTAATTTCATATCAGTTTGGTATTAGAGTATGGTTGTTTTAAAGGTTTGACAGTTTTTGGAAGTGTTTTCTTGAATGATTACAAGGTCTAAATTGAGAAGAGGAGGAGTGTTTGAAGAACCAAACCCTCAAATTCGTTCAAGGAGGTCACAAAATCCACCAGTCAAGGCACATGAAGAAGGATAAGAGTTGATTTTTGAGGATGAGAGAGATTTTAGAAAGGATTCATATGATATGGATGAGATGGTAAAAGTGTTGTACAATGAGAGGAAAACAAGTTTACAAGGAGAAATTTCAAATCATCCAAAAGATAATGGTGTTGATAGGAGAAATATTCTACCTCCACTTACTCCTTCACCTCCATCTACTCCTCCATCATCAGCTCCTTCTTCACCTCCCTTATATCATAGACCTACTACTCCTCCATCTCCAAAAGGGCATGCTAACTCTCCTTTGATTAAGCTTGATGTCAAGTTTGAATTTCCTATGTACAATAAGGGAGTAAATGATGAAAAGGGTGGATAATTGGGTTGGTCAAACTGAAGTCTATTACAAGATTCAAAATATTGATGATGATGTTACAAAGATCTAGATTTATTCTCTTCATTTGGAAAGTGAAACCCTCATTTGGTGGGAGGCGAGAACTCAAGAAGATTTTAATAAAAGTGGTAAAACTATCACTTCTTGGAATGATTTTATATCTGCATTAAGAAGAAAATATTATCCATTAGCTTATATGAACTTTTTTTTTATAGATTTGAAAATTTTTAGAAAAGCTAAAGGTGAGAGTGTCCAAAGTTACACATAAAAATTTAGAAGAAGAGATTTAATCTTAGGCATTGATTTTCCTTCACAAGATACTCTCCTTAAATACATAGGTGGATTACATAGTTATTTGAGACATACTATACTTATGTTTAATCCCATAAATCTAGATGAATTATGTGTTCAGGAAACTCATTTAGAATCAAGAGGAACTAATTTCAATCAAAGGACTAACAATAAAGCTTCAAAATATGGAGACAAAGGGAAGGGTATGTTTAAAGGAAAAGGAAAAAAGAATGCTACAATCAAGAAATAGGGAGAGAAATTTACATGTAAAAATTGTTCAAAAGAAGGCCATGATGAAGACGACTGTTGGAAATTGCATCCAGAAATGAGACCAAAGAAGTTCAATAACAATGGGAAATAAAATATTGTTGATACATCTCAAAAAGATCTCAGATTTGATTCACATGATGAAATCAAAATCACAACCATCAGAATGAAAGATATAACTTCTAATTAAAGTACAATTTCTTCTAGTAATCCTATTGAGTCTCAAAATTATAAAGATAGAAGTGAGATTTTTCATATCAGGGTCATTAAAAAACATAAAAAATTTGATACATTGTTTGATACTAGATCCCAAGGCAATATTATTTTTGAAGAAATTGTCAAGAAATTTTTTTTATAAACTACACCTCATACTAAACCTTACCCTTTGGGTTAGGTATGGACGATGCCAAATTAAACGTGACAAGAATATGTAAACTCTAATTTTCCATCACTAATATTTTTTTAAATGAGGTAGACTTGAGGTTATACCACTTGATATTTGTGGGATTGTTTTAGGGAGTCCATCTTGTATGACCAAAAATCCATATTTTATCGTCATGAAAACAAATATCATATTTTTAAAGATGGAGCTGAGTATATTTTTAAAGCACATCACAAGAAGATGAACCTATCTCTTGTTATTGCTGGTAAGATGAAAAGGCTTGTAAATTATAGTAAGAATTTTCTTTTGTTGATGAGTAAAGATAAAGATACTTCTAAATCTGAATGTTTCACAGGATGTGATTCAAAACTCAAGCATTAATTGGTTGAAGTTGTTAACACTTATGACAATATGTTTTAGGAATGTGAATGATTTCCTCCTAAAAAAGGAATCCAACATGAGACTCATTTATAGCAGGATGCACCACTTCCAAATATTGGCATGTATAGAATGTCTGTTTTAGAGAATGCATAAATCAAGAAGAAAATTCAAGAGTCGCTTGAAAAATGGGTCATCAGGCCTAGTCTAATATTCGGAAAAAAAGAATATTGAACATAAAAATAGAAAATACAGTAAACATCAATACATAAAAGACATGAGAAGATCATTGAGCCATTTTATTATATAAATGACAGCCAAAATGAAGTACAAGATCTTGAGGAAAATACATTCAAGCTAGGAAAAACAAGCATGAAATGACCCAAAACCCCAAGACATGAAACATTGTTGCTGCATAAAATGTTGGGAGGCTATGACTGCATAATAATGTTAGAAATAAATGCAGTTGGAAACTATGAATGTGTAGATCTTCTGATAGGGTGCTCTGAAAATGTTGGGATAAAAGATTTGGGATTTCTAGCACAATTCCAAGATAACCCATAAAGGGTTTCCGTAAATACCCAAGATGAAAAATGAAGCCCTAGGGCTAAATTACACTTTGCAGTTGGGTAACTGTTGGGAGGTGGCTGATCTAATGAGAAAATATCTGATACTCCTCTCCATTAAATTTTTGGATGAAGGGTTGCTCCCCTTACTAGAAAACAAGCTCAAAAACTTGGGTTATCAACCCTCCATTGAAACTTCCCTCCTGCATTGCGCAATTCTTGAAGGAGACTACGCTGCTAAAGGTGGTTGAAGATTGGCATGATGTCAGATGATGGAATGTAGCTCAAAGAAACCTCTCTTGAGTGGGCACTCGAAGGCCCCCGAGGATGAGGGTTGGATTTCTGCTCGGAAACACACTTGTGCTAAATAGCACAACAGACTCTGCTAAACAGCTGAAGTGTGCAGAAAGTCATAAAAGAAAATACATAAAAAATATTCAGAATGCTTTCTATGGCTGACATCCCTTTCCTTATATGCTTTATTAGCCTCCCCCCCCTTGGCCCCATTCAATAATAATGCTACTCTCATGGAGACTTCCTCCCATTATGAATGTGCTGTCCTCCACTACCTCCATGACTGCGTTGCTGATTTGTTCAAACTTGATCCCATCAACATCCATTGACCCCCATTCACACCAAGGAGTGATTTATTCAACTAGATAAATTGATGCACATTCACATTAGAAGTGGTTTTATTCCTACTAAAGATATTTAATGGTCCCTCTACGCTCTTATTCATATATCTTATTAAAAAAGAAAAAAAAATAATATTCTAACTAGCTAAAAGCTAATTAGGATTATTACAGTCCTCCCCTCCAAAATTTTTCTTGTCCTCAAGAAACTTCAAGGATGGATGCTGCAAAATATTCTCTCCTTCCCGAGTATCATCCTCATCTGGTAGATTCCTCCATCGAATCAGAGATTCGTTAATCACCCTGTTCCTTAGATGCCTCTCCCGAGTAACCAAGACAACTTCCAGTTGTAAAACCAGATGGACCTCATCATTAATAGGTGGGATATCCATAGTAGAAACTACATGATTTCCAATGGCCTTCTTGAGGCATGCGACATGAAAAATGTTGTGGTTCTTACTCCCAATGGGGAGCTCCAACTCATATTCTACCTCTCCAAGATGACAGATCACCCTGTATGGCCCATAGAAATGGGGCTTAAGCTTCTCAACCCCCTTCTCCTTCAGCGTATAATTCTTGTAAGGCTGAAGACAGAGATAGAAAAAATTATCCACCTCAAACTATCTCTCCACCCAACCATGATCTAAATACAACTTCTGATGATTTTGGGCTGTAGCAATGCTATCCTTAAGAGCATGTAGTATATCCTGACTCTCTTGGATCCACTCCTTGGCTCTAGGAGCCTTGCTTGATCCAAACATCACATAAACAAATGATAAAGCATAATATCCATATAGAGCCCAACATGGAGACATACTGATCGACATATGAAATGTCGTATTATAGAAATACTCTCCCAAATGGAGCCAGCGCAACCATGCTCTCTGCTACCCTGAAACATAGTTTCACAAGCAGCCTTCTAGCCACTTTTTTACTATCTCTATTTTCCCATCTATCTGGGGGTGATAACTGGTACTCTGTGTCAGCTCGGTACCCACCAAACGGAAAAGTTCCTACCAAAATCCACCCATGAAGTGCTATCTTTATCACTGACTATGGTCTTAGGTATACCATGAAGTCTGAAAACATATCTAAAGAAGAGCTCGACCACTTGTGAAGTAGTGTACCATGAAGACATGGAAAAGAAATGCGAATAATTTTTTAGTCGATAAATGACCACAAAGATACAATCCTTACAATGTACTGTTGGAAAATCAGTAATGAAATCCATAGAAATTCTCTCCCATTTCCCTTCTGGGATAGGAAGTGTTTGTAGCAACCCTGCAGGATGGTTTTTCTCTCCTTTATTCTGCTGGAAAACTACGCAATCCCTGCTGTTTTGAAGCACATCCTCCTTGAGACCCTTCCATGAGAATCTCTCCCTAATGGCCCGATATGTCTTTGTGAAACCTTGGTGGCCTGAGAGTGGTGAATCATGCACTGCATGTAAAATATTCTCCTTGAGCTTAGAATCTCTAGTCAAGAAGATCTGGTATTGGTAATAGATGATATCATCCATCACTCTATACCTTTCATCGGTCACCTGCCCATCTAGTCTCTCACATGTGAAGCGGTTTTTGGAATACTCCACCAGCAGCTGGGCCTTCCAATATGTATCCACACTCATCAATGACAACGCTTCCAGTCTCTATGATAAGGCATCTGCTACCACATTGCTCTTCCCTTTGACATATTCAATGTCAAAGTCATATGCCTGGATTTTTCTAACCCATTTTTGTTGCCTCTCTTGCAGCTGCTTCTGCTCAAGAAAATACCGAAGATTGTTGTGATTAGTCTTCAATCAGAATCTGTTTCCCACAAAATATTTCCTGAATTTGGCCAATGCATGCATAGTAGCCAACATCTCCTTATCATATATGGGATACAACCTCTCATGATACAACCTCTCATGAGGCAACAAATTCCTGGTCTCAAAAGTTATGGGGTGGTCCCCCTGCATCAAGACTGCTCCAATGCCCTCCCCTAAAGCATCACATTCCAGGAAAAAGGGTTGGGTAAACTCCAGTATTAACAACACTGGGAAACTACTCATCACCTCCTTGAGCCTATCAAAGCCCTCTTCATAGTCTCTATCCAACTAAAAAGTCTCTTCTTGGTTAGATCTGTGAGTGGTGGTTCTAGTTGGGAGAACCCTTTGAAAAACTTCCGGTAGTAGGTGAAAATGCCTACAAATCCCCGAAGTTCTATTACATTCTTTGGCTCTGGCCACTCACGAATAGCACAGATATTCTCCTCATGGACCCTTACACCACCCACTCCAATGATGTGGCCCAAATAAAGCATCTCTATGAGCCCAAACTCACATTTAGAGAGCTTAGCATAGAATTGATGCTCCTCCAGAATGCATAATAATGTCTTAAATATGTGGCAGATGCTCCTCCCATGTGCGGTTGTAGATAATAATGTCATCAAATAAAACCAACACAAATTTCCTCAACTGACTATGGAATATGTGGTTCATACAAGACTGAAAAGTAGCTGGAGCATTGGTGAGCTCAAATGGCATCACCAAGAACTCAAAAGTGGCCATAATGACATCTAAATGTAGTGTTGGGGATATCTTGATCCCTTACCTTGATTTGATGGTACCCCGACATCAAATCTATATTTGAAAAGAACGTTGATCCCCTTAGCTCATCCATCAACTCATTGATCCTGGGAATCAGGTACATATTATTTATTATTTTCTTATTCAAGGCTCTATAGTCAATGCACATCCTCAATGTGCCATCCTTCTTCTTCACCAAGACCACAGAAGAGGCAAAAGGATTGGTGCTGGGTTGGATATGTCCTAAAGCCAAGAGCTTCTGAATAGCTCTCTCAATATCATCCCTGTAGGCTTTAGGATTCCTATAGGGTGTGGTGATCACTGCTTGGATCCCCTGATCCAACTCAATAATATGCTCAAACCCCTAGTCTGGTGGCCTTCCCAGTGGTATGTCCCCAAATACTGTAGAATAGCGGTCTAGAAGAGACTACAAATCCGAGTGGACTGGTGCCCATTCTATGTCTCCTCTATGCAAATCAACCTCCATAATATGTGCTGAGACTATCTGAGGTGGATAGGTGTGCATGCCTCTGATCATTTGGCGCTTACTGCTGTTATTATATGTCTATTCCTTCTCCAAAGTCCCTGAATTCGTGGTGATCTTACCCAGTGTGATCAACCATTGTACACCCAATATCACATTTTTATCGGGAATATAAACCACAGAGAAGTGATATGTCAATGTGTAAGTCCCCAAAGTGATATTCAATGCCGGAACATACTTCACACAATGCATAGTTCTAGCTTCTAGAACCAAAATTGAGAATCCCTCCAAATCATCTACGGGAATGCCTCTCCTCTGCACTATTTGGGTATCAATGAAATTGTGGGTAGCCCCATTGTCTATCAATACCGACACTTGCTTCCCCTGAAAAATGCATCAAACTCTTTATGTAAGATACTTGGGAGCTCCATAAAGCTGCAAGGGCTCCTCCAGTTGGAGCAAATGCTCTATTTACACCTCCTAGTGGTGGTGGATCTTCTCCTGGTGCTATAGCATTGGTATCTCCTTCCAACTATCCATATTCCTCCTCTTCAGTATCAGATAATATCTTAATATAATGTGCCTTTCCGGCAACACATCGATGCCTTGGTGCCCATGGTTCTTGGAAATTGAAGCCAAGGTTCCTCCTCCTGAAATATTTCCATGCATCATCACTAAGAGATTCATTGTCTTGGTTCCCCTTTGAGGGAGGAACCTTCATATCTTTCCCCTTTGACTGAATGGAGGGGTTTTGCTGAAACGGATCTCTTTCCCTTGGAAAAGCATATTGTAAGTCTCTAGCCCTCTAAATGGCATCTTAGAGCATAGTTGGTCTAGTGTATTTCACCAACCCATGAAAAGGTTATGCTAACCCATCAATAAACACATATATTATTCTAGTTGTAGACAAATCTCGCACCTTGATTAAAAGTTTCAGAAATTCAGAGATATAAGTCTCTGTATTTCCTAACTGCTTGAGCTTAGCTAGCTCAACAAAGTGTGCCTCTGGATCTCTTCGGACAAATCTTTCTACCAACCTTTGGGTGAATTTTCCATATGCAGCCACACCTGCATGTACCAATGTAGATAGACCGTGAAACCACTATTGGCTTTAGGGGTCCTGACCTAGGTTCAGAGGTTAAGGTTTGCCAAAAAACCCCTATACTATTGGCCCTTTCGGAAATGACCTACTTTAGCAGGCTAAGGTCTCACCCGAAGTAGTAAGGGAGGGTGTTGGAACCAGGTTTCCGCACCCTGAGAGAGAGTTGGTACAAAAGGCATATCAACATTGAAACTATCAGAATCACATAGAGCAAGTCTATTCACAGGCCTTTAACAGTATAATCAGTAATTAACCATAACAGAGCTATTATCATTCATAGATCTGATCAGAACCTTCGCATGCACATGCACATGCATATCTGAAATTATTATCACAGAACATTATAAACGCAAATAACTCATAGATCACAGACAAATTCGTAGCTCAAATCAATAACACAGATGTATTCGCAACTTAAATAGATATCACAGATTTGCATCAACAGTAAACACAATATATCTAGGTATCAAAAAGGTACTTCAAATAGATTCCGCATTCATTAGTATTAAAAACCCACTTACAACCCAGAACACAGCCTGGGCACACAGCCAGCAGGAGTCCTTACCCAAAACAACCCAAAAAAAATCTCAATAGTTTGCACATAGCATCAATTCTTATTCTTTCCTACCTTCAGACTTAAACTATCTATCTATTTATATCGATATAGCCTATGCTATCCTTTGGTCCACAAACTGTGGTTTTCAGACTCTAGGTCTACCCTTTGACCCATTACAATACTGTTGGGGCTTTGACTTGCCCTAAAACCCCTACGTTAGACTAATTACTACAAAAATATACAAAATTCGAGCTTAGGGAGCCCCGTTCCAACAGGCCCCCAACACAATCTTGTGACTCGTCCCGAGTCACAGCAGCCGTGGGGTTTGCATATTCGCCTCAAGCTACTTTATGGCATCGACCAGCGGGGGCAACACTCCTTCACTTTGTGTGGCAAAATTCTGCACAATGTCCAACAACTTCTGCAAATTTGGGCCTTCAGCAACATCCGTGATACTTTCCAGGGTCTAATTTAGCAGCTTGACTACAACGTCCACTTCCTAATATAGCTTTAGGGCTTCGTCGACCGAAGGCTTGAGGTGATAACTAAGAACCTTCTTCTTGTTGTGAAGCCCATCGATGTCATCTCTCAGTGTGTGGCTGGTACGCAGTCGTGCTAGGCATTTAACGAGAACCATAGTAGGCATCGTTGCTTCCAGTTGCTCAAACTCTTCTTCCTTTTGGCATAGCTCTTGAGTAAGTTCGCACATGAGAGGATCTCTCTGCACCTTTTAACAGAGCTGCATAGCTGTCTCCAACAATTCTGCACCCTGATCAATCTGACTGGTAATGACGTTGTTGGTCTCTGTGGCCAACGCAACTCGCTGGGCTCGTACCTCAAGTGGAGTCTCTAGCTATAATTTGGCCTGCAAGGCAGAAATCTGCTGCTCCATCTCTGTCTTGACAGCCTGAATTTCAGTTCTAGAAGCTTTTAGGGCTGCGACAAGCCCCTCAATCTTGGCCTGGGGGGTGGCAGAATCCGGGATATCCGCCATGACATCTGCGTAGAGCCTACTGATTAGGCGCTCCAACTATATCTACTGTGTGGTGGCAAGAGTGCATGAGGCCTGTGCTTGGGATACTTTAGCGGCTTTCTCCATAATCATCTATTTAGCTGTACTAATTTTTTGGTGCACTCGACGGTCTCTGTGTTGAATCTCCTCGAACAAGGATGCATGGAGGATCTGTAGTGGTTCATGTGGCAATCGGGCTAGGTCCAACTGTACCTTTGCTCTGGCCTGGACTTGCATTCCTAAGTCGGGAGGACTCAGAATGAGTGTTGTCTCTGTCAGAGGGAAGAGGCGGCTTTCCATTGTAATTATTACTTCGCTGCTTGTCGCTAAGGGAGGCCTTGTCTGAATCATGCTTTTCTGCAAGGTATTGGCTTTGAGCTGCAGAGCTTGGAGCTCATACTGGAGTGCAATGAACACAACCTTCTGTTGCTCTTCCAACACAAGCCATCTATCCTTTGAGGTGATGATGACTGCGTCTGCGATCTACTTCAGGTCCTCTGCTGTTAATGTAACTCCTATGTCTCGTTTTGGTGATATGGATCGTTTCTTCTTCTATGGTCCTTTAACAAGGTCACTAGTCCATTTCGTACCTCGAGGGGAGTCAGCAACCCTGCATCCAGACCCTCTGCACCTAGATCCTACTGCAAATCCTTCTGTGATTCCAGGTCCACGCCCTTCCCAGTGCTCTTACCCTGCCCACTGGTCTCTTTGGTGGTGTCGGGTGGGGTGACCTTCGTGGTGCTCATACCGGTAGTGTCCTTCGTACCTAATTTGAAGCTGAGTTTCCAGTTTGGAGGCCAAGTAGCAATAAGGTGGTCGATCTCCTCGTCAGCAACCTTAGATGGGAGTGAAACCCATGCTGGATCCTTGCGGCCCCTGATCTGTATATTATGCATTGTTACTTGAAATATTGCGATGCTCTTGTAATTATCATAAATGGCTAGGGATAAGCGCGGTTGGGAGTGAATGGCAGTTGCGAGCCCACTTCGAAAGAGAAACCAAAAGACCTTATTATCTTCAATTCATTGTTCATCCTTTGAATCCCACAGATTCACATATCATGCCCCTTCGTACATATTCGGCTCTAGGTCGGGGAGGACCGAATCTTCCGAGGCTTCCCATGTGACCAGCGTGATGAGGAGTAGCAACCAGGAGTAGCAGAATGCCCGTCCCTGATCTTGGGCTTCGTTCATGTTCTCCAGGAATTCAGTGCACAGAAACTGGGATAATTTGTCTAGCCCAACATTTAGTTTCCCCGGATTCACGATGATCTCAAAGTCATACTCTTGAAATAACAATAGCCATTGGAGAATCCCCCCCCCCCCCCAAACATAGGCTTATTCACTAGGTACTTCAAAGCTGAGTGATCCATGAACATCTTGAAGTGCCTGCCCAACAAATAATGCTAGTATTTCTGCAAGGTGTATACCATGGGTAGCCCCTTTCGCTTAGTAATGGAGTAGTTACGTTCCACACTAGAGATATTTCTACTGGAAAAAACAACTGGATGGTCAATGTCTCCTTCCCTAGGCTGTGTAAGGACAGCTCCCAGGGAAATCCCTAAAGCATCGACATGGACATGAAAAATCTTTGCCCAATCAAGGAATATGAGGATAGGAGCAGAGACCATCTTTTCTTGAGTAGCTCAAAGCTTTTCTGACACTCGTCATCCCAAAATAATGATACGTCCTTCTTCACCAGTTTCTCCATAGGTGTCATGATCAATGTGTATCCTTGAATAAACTTCTTCTAGTAGCCTGTGTGTCCGAGAATAGAACACATATGCTTCTTAGTTGTAGGGACTACCAAGTTGATGATAACCGCCACCTTGGCAGGGTCAACCATCAGTCCCTGCTGACAGACTATGTGACCTAGTAAGATCCCAAATGGTACGCATAATATGCACTTCTTGATATTTAGGGAAATCTGGTGCTTTCTGCAAGCGTCCAACATCATTCCCAGGTTCGAGACGTGATTATTTACTAACCCAAATATTTTCCAATCATCAAAATTTACCTCCAAGAACTTGTGGATGAATTCCTTGAATACTGCGACCACCACCTGCAAAAAGATAGCAGGGGCATTCTTGAGCCCAAACGGCATGACTATGTACTGGAAGGATCCCCATTTAGTGGCGAATGTAGTTTTGCTGCGATCTTCAGGTGCGATTTTGATCTGATGGTAACTCGAGAACCTGTCAGTGAACAAGTATGCTTCCTACCCTCCCACACTATCAATAATTTCATCAGAAAATGGCGTAAGGAAGGGATCATGAATGCAGGCATCATTTAAATTGTGCAGGTCAACACAGATTATTATTTCTCCTTTAGCCTTTTTCTCCTAGACCACCTTAGGGCTTACCCAATCTGACTGTTCTACTGGTTCGATGATACCCGCGGCTAGCATTTTGTCGATTTCTTCCTTGACTTTCTGCTTATACTTGGGGTTCAATCGATAAGGTCACTGCTTAACGGGGCACACATATGGTTTTAGAGTAATGTGCATGACCCCTAGGTCCCCTATAATGCCCTTGAGTTCTGAAAATTTCGTAGGGAACAGATCCTGGTACTCTGTGAGAAGCTTTGCAATTTTCCCTATAGTGTCATCATCCCAATAGTCCCTAATTTTAGCCAACTTAGGTTTTTCTTCTGTCCCAATGTTGAGTTCTTCAAGTTTAAGAGGCTTGGTCACATCAACAGTCTACAGCGAAGTTCCAGCAACTACGCGTTCTCCCTTAGATTCTGGAATAGCAATGTTTTACGGGTCCTCATCACATTCTTCTATGGACAGATTGTAGAAGTTAGAAATATCTTGCATCTGCATATCCCAAGTTGGTGCCCCATACTCCATACAAGGGCACGATTCATCAAACACTAGGACATCAATGTCTTGTAGGGCTTTGTCGAGTGCCTCAATTCCACCTACCAACCAAAACATCCCTACAAACTCGTCCGTCGTGGTCTCCCAGTGGTAGGTGCACTGACGTAGCTCCGCATCTAAATACCATGCGGTGGGGATTGGCCCCAAGGTATGGATGAACAAGTGGACCAATTCATCTATATTTCTTTCACACCATCCCTCCATCCATGCGTACAAGTGCTCGCACGGATCTCTTGGGCCAAGGAAATTCTTTTACGCATAGGTGAATCGGGGGTTCAAACCGCAAGTTCATCATCTTGCGACATTCCTCCCAATCCTGGAATGTCCCCTTATGAGTCTCCCACCACTGCGCGGGGGTCGCACGCATGGCTAGGTTGAGAACCCACATTCTACTCTCCCTTGGGACTTCAGCTTCAAATGTTTGCAGAAAATCCTTAATGCTTCAAGAACCATCAAAGTAGGGCAAGTATCTTACCTTTGAGGAGATACATCAGAAGATCTTTGTGATCTGAAGACATCGCAGCGCAGAGACGTCATGTAACCGATTCTAACAATGTTCTATCTCCCCATTGGAGTCAAAGAGGCATTCACCATCCTTCTCCCAATAGAGCAAACCATCGGTTGTAGGATTGATCCAATCCTCATCCCGAGCGGTTAATTTATAAATGTGATCCACATCCTCTTCTTCGCGCACCGGTTCTGTATACCGCTCTCCCTCCGTAGGGTCTAATGGGACTATCACCCTTGTACCCTCATTTTCAAATACCATGGTCCTTTTCTTTAGGTTGATAATGCCTCCCATTTCTATCGCCCAATCCAGTCCCAGAAGCGTAGGATAAGGGTTTGCATCTTCCATAATCTGAATTACCTCAAAGTCAGTGCGTACCTTAACTCTTGCGATATCCACCATAATATTTGACAACCTCCCCAATGGTATGATATTCTGTTGTTTAGCCATGCACAGTTGTATAGTGGACCATTCCAACTTAGGTTCTCCCATCCTCTGCCATGTCTTCTTGGGCAGGAAGTTCGCATCAGATCCTAGATCCAAGATGACCTGATCCATCTCATAATCGCCAATTTGTGCAGTAAGCCGCATTTCTCGACTAGTGTGTTTCTTATGATTGTATAGTTTGTGAACATCTTTAACATCTGTGGAAGGGTTAGTTCTTTCTGTGCAGCTGTCTATCAGTTCCTGAAGATTTTCCACTACCTTCTGGTTGCATAGCAGTTTCATACATGCTTGCAGGAATGGATGGACTTCGTCGTCTGCTTTTAGGTTCGTTGGAGCCTCGGAAGTAGATGCTTCATCCTTGATAAAATCCTTGCGAGCTTATATGAAGGTTTATTTTTCCTTTTGGAGGTCCAGGCTTTCCCTTTTGATGGTAGCTCTTTGAATAAGGGGTTCAGCTGCAGCTTTCTCTTTAGCTCCTCGAGTAGCCATGTCGCTGCGCGTTATGACATTAATACTGGGTCCTTCATCATGTGGTTCTGCCTTAACCCTTTGCACATTCTGCATTGGTGTCTGCTATTTTTCTTGCATTTTTTCTATCAGTACTGGACAATCTTCAATATCATGATCAACCTGTCTACAATATCTGCAAGATTGTCGCACAAGATTTAGACAGTCCCTTAAAAGTTCCCTACTTCTCCACAGTTATAATAGATCAATTTCCCTCTTCCCCGACCTGAACTTCCACCCCTTCCCCCTCCCCTACCCCTGACTGGGGAGCCTCCCATGCCTGAGGGAGATCATGGTGAAGAAGGGTAAACCTGTACCCTGTATAGGTTTCCTCGATCTATCATTAAATCATAGGTCTGACAGTTATGTTCGTCATGTCCCACAGATGAGCATAATCGACACCATTATTGCTTTAATTCTGGAACATAAGCACCAAGATGGGGACAGTGGTTGGTATCATGTAGTCCAGCTATGCGGCAATTAGCGCACCATAACGTCAGACCACTTGGTCCCGCAGCCTCTTTAGGATGCAATGGGCTGGGGCCCCTAGCCTGCATGCAGTCCGCTAACAAAGGACATTGATCCTTGGTGTGGCCAGACACCCTGCATCTTATGCACCATATGTCGGGGCTACCCTCTTTTCCTTGCTCTCTCCACAGATTCTAGATCTCGAGGTGCATTTCCTCCAACTATCCCTGGATCTGTTGTACCCCAAGCTAGGTATCATCTCTTGGCACAGCTTCTAGCTTCATAGAAATATACAAGGATTTTTCTTGCGACTCAATTGCTTGCTGGCCCATAGGTCTGCGCAAGTGAGGTAACAACATGGTGGTGAACTATTCCTTGTGCTTTCTATCGTCATACTGAAATTACCCATCTCTTATAACCTTCTTTAGCCGCTGATCAGCTTCCCATACCGATTCTGTAGGTCCCTGTTTAAAGTCTTTCAAATCAACCACTACTTGAGAGTAGGACTTAGGCTTCCGGAACTGTTGTTTCAAAGCTTCCTTAATTTCTTTTATCGATGGATTTGCATGTTGGCCTACGTACCCCATGAACCAATCCGAAGCCCTTCCTTCAAAGGCTAGGGATAGTTGTGCCCTCTTTACAACATCATTAGCCACATTTTGTGAAGTCTAGACTGATTCTGCTATGAACCAAAATCGGTCCATATCTTCATCTCCTACACCCTTAAAGGTGGGTAGCTTCATGTGTGTGGCCATATCGTCTTCTAGTGGTGGCAAAGGTGTGGGTGAGTTCTTGCCCTTATGATGAGTCAAAGGCGGTGTAGCTAGAGGGCTAGTTCCTACGTGCGAAACTGACTCTCTTACTGGCCTGTAGGTGGATATATCCCCTTCTTGGTTGACCCATTAGTAATTAACACTTCGAGTTGTACTTTCACCCTGATCAGAGATAATTCATTCGGTGTGGCTGCACAGAATGCCTTTTTCGCACAACAATATTTTAATTAGCAGTGACAACGTTCGTAAGAACTTACCTTGAAACCCGTTGAAGAACATCCACTCCATTTCAGAGTAAGATACGAACTGATTGACTGTAAATTTTGTTACAAACCCTCCTAGCACACTATCCACCCAATGATCCATAGTAAGGGTAATTGTGTTGTCAGTTTTTTCCAATTGTTGAATTAATTCCGGAGTCCACTGCGTGACCCATTCATCCTTCCAATACATATGGAATTCTATCAGCCTTGCTAGCCACTCCTGAAGCTCGTGCGCAAAGGTTACGAAGAAAATTTCATAGACTTTGGGGAAGATGTACTTGTTCTTCCACTTCTCAGTGGCCAGCCTCGTGCTACGATTCTCCTTTACATAAAATTCCTAAATCTGTCTTTCGAACCAGTCTTCGAGCTCTAATTTCTCAGGTCTCCAATGTTCTCATGGCATTACCTAATCTCTCTCTCAAAATTCTCCCAGTCTCGGCAATGGAACCATCTGTTGGCTTCAGGGGTCCTGACCCAGGTTCGAAGGTTAAGGTTTGCCAACAAGCCCCTATACTACTGGCCCTTTCGACAATGACCTACTTTTGTAGGCCAAGGTCTCACCCGAAGTAGTATGGGAGGGTGTTGGAACCAGGTTTCCACACCTTGAGAGAGAGTAGGTACGGAAGGAAAATCGACATTGCAACTATCAGATTCACACAGGGAAAGTCTATTCACATGCCTTTAACAGTATAATCAGTAATTAACCATAATAGAGCTATTATCATTCACATATCTGATCAGAACCTTCACATCCACGTGTGTATCAGCAATTATTATCACAGAACATTATAAATGCATCTAACTCATAGATCATAGACACATTCGTAGCTCAAATCAATAATGCAAATGTATTAATAGACTAAACAGATATCACAAATTTGCATCAACAGTAAAAACAATAGATCCAGGTATCAGAAAGGTACTTCAAATAAATTCCACATTCATTAGTAGCACAAACCCACTTACAACCCAAAACACAGCCTGCGCACACAACCAATAGTGTCCGCACATAGCAGGAATGAGTATCTCCGCACACACAGCTAGCAGGGGTTCTTACCAAAAACAACCCAAAATAGATCTCAATAGTTCGCGCACAGCATCAATTCTTATTCATGCCTACCTTTAGACTTAAACTATCTATCTATTTCTATCGACATAGCCTACATTATCTTGTTGTCTGCAAACCATGGTTTGTGGACTCTAGGTCTACCCTTTTACCCATTACAATACATTTGGGGCTTTGACCCACCCCAAAACCCCTGCGTTAGACTAATTACTACAAAAATATACAAAATTCGTAGCTTAGGGAGCCCCGTTCCAACAACCACCATTCATGTGCTTCACCTTCAAGGTGCAGCGTTGCTATCTTAGTATCTTCAACCTCTTAAACTTGGTTCTGCTGGAAATAGATGTCTAACTTCTCTACCCAAGCCTTATCTGTGCACTTGGGTGATCCATAAAATGAAGGTAGGAAGAATCTGCCCATAGTACGTTGTATATAATTGTTCTGCATGTACCCTCCACTTCTAGTGTTATTACAAGGTCTTCTATTATCCTTGATCTAACAAAAATCTTGGAAGTTCAGATGATCTTTGAACCTTTGAGATTGAGATTCATATTCCAGGAAGTAATTACCAAGAGCCTCTTCTCTTGGGGTCCTCCAAACCCATTTCCTATTTCTAGGAATGTATGCATGGTGGAGCATTGTGAAACTTGCTGTAAGGACAGTTTCTCACACCAATGATGTGAAGTGTTGAAACTTTCTCCAAGTTGAAACCCTCTTGGGGTTTCCTTCTATCTTTCCAACCTCATCTCCTTGATTTCATTGGCAATATATTTCATATTTTGGAGAAGATGTTTGGAAACTCTTTTTCATCCATTTCTCCAGATGTCATAGATGTAGTGCCCCTACAAGCTGAGCCAAGATTATGCTTTGATACCACTGTAAAATTCCAAAATAGGAAAAACAGGAACATTGAACATAAAACTGGAAAATGCAGTAAACATCAATACATAAAAAACATGAGAGGATAATTGCGCCATTTTATTATATATGAAAGCAAAAATTAAGTACAATATCTTGAGGAAAAGACACTCAAGCTAGGAAAAACAAGCGTGAAAAGAACCAAAACCCTAAGACATGAGACACTATTGTTGCATAAACCACCGGGAGGCTATGATGGCACAATATTGCCGGGAATAACTAAATATGGAAACTAGGAATGAGTAGATATGTTTATAAGGATCTCATAAAATGTCTCGATCAAAGATTTGGGCTTTCTAGCACAATTCCAGGATAACCCAGAAAGGGTTTTCGGAAATACCCAATATGAAAAATGCAGCGCTAGGGATGAATTACTCTTGGTAGCTAGGTAACTGTTGGGAGGTGGCTGATATAATGATAAAATAGTTGATACTCCTCCCCAATGACTTTCAGGATGAAGGGCTGCTCCTCTCACTTGAAAACAAGTTCAAAAACTTGGGTTATCAACCCTCTATTGAAACTGCCCTCCTCGATTGTGCAATTCCTAAAGGAGACTACACTGCTAAAGGTGGCTAAAAAGCACCTCCACTCATCCATAGGGGTCGAATCCATGAAGTGAGGGAGATATTACACAAAAATCTGAACTAATCGCTGGAGTATAAAATGAGAAAATTGACACATTCGTATCTCTAATGAACTGATTCATTACACCTCAACTGATTGACTTACCTAATGTATTTGCCCTAGATAAAAGTAAAACATGACATTTACATTCATCATGACCATTTTTATCAGTAATTCCTTCATTTCCAAAATAAAAGTAAATGGAATGAAACTTCAAAATTTTCTTGAAGACAGTGAAAAATGTGTTTTCCTTGTCAAACGCACAATGTCCAGACAGAAAAATTGGCCTTTGTTCAAGGCTAGTTTTGAGTGCCTTCCTGGTGTCCAAATCAGCTCTCTGATAGCTCATTGGAAATATCTCTTTGTATAGCTATCATTTGAATTATCAATAAAGTGATTTGGACACTCTAGCTATGATAAAAATTGATTTTCCCAAGGTCACTCTAGAAGTGCAGCAACTCTCATGTGGCACCTGTATTTTTGAAATTTCTCCAAAACCATGACACCTGTGTAAAACTTGAAGGAGTTTTGCTTCCTTGACCTAGGATGGACAAAAACCTCTCTCACGTTTATCAAATTCATCTTTGTTTGGTCAGAAACACAGTTAGAAGAAAACTAGCCTTATAAGTGGCAAATGACTTGACCCTTGGAATGATTTATTAAAAAATGATGGATACATGATATTTTGAGTTGGAATGGCCTCATACATACTGATATTACCTACCTTATGGATCCTCTACTCAAATTTATCGTTTCCATAGAAAACCCTAGCTCAGTGGGAGAGGAAATTAGGGTTTAGTGCTTGTGAACAACGATGACTTGGGCACCTTTGGGAAAATACAACTCCCTTTGAAATTTTATGTGTTGGCATGAGTAAATCTGAGTTGGCAGCCTTTGGGAGACTGAATACTTATTAAATTTGAATAGACATAAAATTACATGAATAAATAAAAATTACATCTTGGAATGAAACTCACAGTTGAAATCAAATTACAACTTTGGAAACCATCTTGGAGGTCATCTTTACATGGTAAATATACATTATTGGGATCACTCTCAAAATTTTCTAACCTTATGCAAATGAAATGGTGCATTTTTGGACCTTGAACAATGAAACCTCATGACCTAATGGAACCTTGAATGACCTGACTTCCATGGTTGAATTTAAATGAGACAAGACATGGTGAAATGGGCTTTTCATAGGTGTTATTATGCTCAATAAGACATGAAGGTGAGTCAGCAAATGTGATTTTCTGAGGGACAGTGAAGTTTTATTAAGTAGGGCTACCATCAGTGAAACAATTTTTAGCATGACCTAATGGAATGATATAAAAATTTCAGAGTGAGACACTTAAAATGATAATGAAATGAGTGATTTTGATCACTAATGGCAGAATACATATTCTAACACTAACATTTGCCTTATTGGGGATGAAAAATATGAAAGAGGTGTCAAGAACCACATATATCTAAATTTTTCAGATCAGTGCATCTTCCATTGGGCCAATATGGTCAAAAACTCAAACTAATTGAATACTAAAAACTTGACTCAATAAACTGAACTGACTCAAACTAAAACAAAACTAACAAACTGAAAAATATACTCAGAATTGAGCTTATTCAGCAAAGCCTACTCTAACTAATCCGTTCATCACCTGATCAAGTGAAATGGAACAACCAATGCAACCATGTAAGCATTCTAGCTGCTAGTTGAATACTCTGCAAGTGCCTGCTTATGAGCAAGAAGAGCGAACTACTGAAAGGAAACTCCCATGAAAATTTTAAGTCGGATTGAATCTTAATGAAATTGCAAAGCATGAGCCCACCGACTGACTTCAATAATGCCACAAAAGGATCTTCATAGGAATACATATTAATTTTCAGCCCATATAATACACTAATTCTCTGCTCTAAATAGTCTTCATACCTTGAATATGGAATTTCATCTTTACCCTTATTTTCCTGATATGGCTACAAATTTTCGGATGAGCTTTGTAATGAGACTCTTGATAAAAAAAAACAATGAATCCAACTGTCGGATCAATTTATATCAACACTGTTTTCAGGCACAAAATTAGCTAATGGAGAAGGACTTTTACTGCAGATATCATCCAACACGTCAGCTATTGGGTCATGAAAAACTTGAAAATACTGCTGCAACCTATTTTCCATTGGTTCTAATGAAACTGCGTGACTTTCTACAAGATGCTCGTATTTTGCTTTAGAGAAATTATGAAAAGTTTCCTTTAAAAATTGAAAAGCTTCAAAAGATAATGGTACAAAATCATCTTGCATCGTTTTATCATATGTTTCAATTTCCAAGCCTTCATCTGCAACCTGACATTCAATGGAATTCGAGGGATACAAATCTGGATCTAAGGAGGGTTCTATATCGAAAATGATTTCCTCAACCAGTTCAAGATAATGTTTATCATTTATAATGTTGATCACTTTCCTATCTGCCTGCTCATAGTTTTCTCTTATTTTTACAAATGAGGAGAAGCACAAGGGTAAGGAGCTATGATCGAGAATTTCATTATCCTCTTGATTGTCAAGATCAAATCTTAATGACTGGTGATTTATGGTTGCATGAAAGTTATCTTTGATGAAATGAAATGAAGTAAAACAAAGAGGCAAGGATCCTTCACTTACTTCCAAATTTTATACACTTTCCTCATCACTGCCATAGCTGATATGCATCGGCTGATCCTTGTGTTCGAGCTGCTGAAATTGAACTTCCTTCTCTCACAAACCAGCTATTGATTTCTCTACAAGATTAGCTTCTATTTGGAGAACATAATTTTCATCATACTGAACATAATTAGGTAAATCATCAAAAGGAATAATGTCATCAAGCATGCATATAGGATCTACAGATCTTTCCTCTGCAAGCTGATCTATAAAATTGCTTTCTTTATTTTCCCTTAATGCATACATAAAATCATTATCAGATCTATGATAATTAGGATAGAAAGGAAAATTTTTTTGATCAACAACTTGTTTTTCTTCAATCAATGCGACATGGTCCTCTTGAAAAGAAATTTAATCTCTCATGGTGATATTTTGCATCATTTCCTCTACTGTACTAACCAAAATGTTGAGCTTCACTTTTGAAGATGTCAAGCATTCTTTCTCTATGCTTTCCCTTTTTTCTGCTTTCAAATTTAAAATTTTGATCAAAAAATTAGCTTCTACGGAAATTGCACTATCCTGCATTTTTTAAAGTATTGTACTGTCCCTTTCTCTCAATCAAAATTCCATTTCCAGATCAAAGGCATCCGAGTAGTGTAAGAGGGTTGAACCAAGAGGCAGTTTTATATTAGCATGGATTAAATGGTATACTTGATTGAATCTAACTGAAACGTTTTTCGTTGTTTCTCCTGGTTTCCTTTTCAAATTATCATATTCTTCTAAAATCAGAAAAGGATTCCTCTTGATCACCCATTTATCAAGAAATACTTTCACAAATTGATGGAAATAAAAAATACTTTCCATTGGAAAGTTTTTGAACCATTCCTTGGCTTCGCCCTGCAAATATAGAGCGAAGATCCTGATACTAACATCATATTCATCAACCTCAAAAAGGTTGAGAAAACTTTCAAAACTTTGAATCTGTTTCTTAGAAGTGATGTTTCCATATTCTCCATCAAACCTGGGAAGATATTTGTAATAATTTTCAGGGAAAGCCTGGAGTATAGGAGGTAAGATGAGCGGTTTATATCTATCTTGTACAAGGTGTATGAGTATGTATAGAAGCCATAGAATCAGTTTCTATCTCTTGAGGTTCATCAAATTGAAAAGGATATGCACAATTTTCAGGTAAGAGGTCTTGATCTTGATCAAAATCAAATGGAAAATCGGTATTTACACTCTTCAAATAGGCGGAATTAAAACTTTGATCATCTTTTTCATACAACAAACTCTGAAAAAATTTCATGATAGTTTCAGAAAAGAAAATAAGTAATTTACAAGAGAGCATATTACATCTCGAATACAATTCCATTTTTAATATCTGACCTTTGTGTGAGATTTTTCCATTTTGTTGCTGGCAAGGTCGATCCTCCAGTGGAGTCTTTACATCAAGTTGCAGTTGCCAGGTGAATGTTTCAGCCTTTATATGCACCTAACCACTATCCACCATCAACAATCAGATCTGATATTTGTCGTTCTTTCTGAGGGAATATTTGTCCTTTCGATCCCTGATAATGACACCAATATGTTATCACTCCACCAGATTCCTAAGGCTGAGGAAGGAATCCCAACAGAGTTAACCACATACCAAGATTTTGACTTGATAGCTAGCCCTATCAAGCTGAAGAGGGCTCTCTCCAAAAAGGTTCACAGCCAGGAGGGGTGGAGTAATTAGGGTTTTAGGCTAGGTATGAAATGCCGGGGTTTGTTTTGTTTTGATTGGGGTTGGGCTCACTGAATGAGGATTAGGTCAAGGGGAATAGAATAGGGCCAATGAGATGGAATTGCAGTCCATTCGATGGGGCAAGGTAGGTAGAAGGCTAAAAAATTAGAGGTGATTTTGTGAGATGAAGTAAGATAGATGAGGAGCTAGGAAGAGCATAGGGGATGAGTTCTTCCTAAACTGAAGAAAATGGACAGATTATGAAAAATTTCCCAAAACAGAGCATGAAACACATGAATTCTTCCTTTTAAATTGAAATTTAACATATCATATACATGAAAAGGTTTATGAGATTACAAAACACTCATACAAATGATCATAGAGAAAAACTATGCCAAACATTCATACCATATGAATCCCAAGGAAATAGCTGCAATTTTTCATTAATATCCAGGCCAAAATGTTTCTTGATTAATACACTGACATTTAAACTAATGCCAACCCTTGACTCCTCTGAAGACCTAAGATAAATAGACCTCAAAAACACCTCCACTCATCCATAGGGGTCGAATCCATGAGGTGAGGGAGATATTACAAAAAAATTTGATTTGATAGCTAGAGTATAGGATGAGAAAAGTGACTCATTCCTATCTCTAATGAACTGATTCATTACACTTCAATTGATTGACTTACCTAATGTATTTACCCTAGATAAAAGTAAAACATGACATTTAAATTCATCATGATCATTTACATCAGTAATTTCTTCATTTTCCAAAATAAAAGTAAAAGTGGACTGAAACTTCAAATTTTTCTTGAAGACTGTGAAAAATGCATTTTCCTTGTCAAACGCGCAGCGTCCAGAAATAAAAAATGGCCTCTGTGCAAGGCTAGTTTTGAGTGCCTTCCTGGTGTCCAAATCAGCTCCCTGATAGCTCATTGGAAATATCTCTTTGTCTATCTATCATTTGAATTATCAATAAAGTGATTTGGACAATCAAACTATGATAAAAATTGATTTTCCCAAGGTCACTCTAGAAGTGCAGCAACTCTCATGTGGCACCTGTATTTTTGAAATTTCTCCAAAACCATGACACCTGTGTAAAACTTGAAGGATTTTTTCTTCCTTGACCTAGGATGGACAAAAACCTCTCTCACATTTATCAAATTCATCTTTGTTTGGTCAGAAACACAGTTAGAAGAAAATTGGCCCTATAAGTGGCAAATGACTTGACCCTTGGAATGATTTATTAAAAAATGATGGATACATGATATTTTGAGTTGGAATGGCCTCATACATACTGATATTACCTACCTTATGGATCCTCTGCTCAAATTTATCGTTTCCATAGAAAACCCTAGCTCAGTGGGAGAGGAAATTAGGGTTTAGTGCTTGTGAACAACGATGACTTGGGCACCTTTGGGAAAATACAACTCCCTTTGAAATTTTATGTGTTGGCATGAGGAAATATGAGTTGGAAACCTTTGGGAAACTGAATACTTATTAAATTTGAATTGACATAAAATTACATGAATAAATAAAAATTACATCTTGGAATGAAACTCACAGTTGAAATCAAATTTCAACTTTGGAAACTGTCTTGGAGATCATATTTACATGGTAAAGATACATTATTGGAATCACTCTCATACTTTTATGAACTTATGAAAATTAAATGGTGTATTTTTGGACCTTGAACAATGAAATCTAATGAGCTAATGGGATCTTGAATGACCTAACTTCCATGGTTGAATTTAATTGAGACAAGATATGGTGAAATGTGATTTTCATAGGTGTTATTGTGCTCAATAAGATATGAAGGTGAGTCAACAAATGTGATTTTCTGAGGGAGAGTGAAGTTTTATTAAGTAGGGCCACCATTAGTGAAACAATTTTTAGCATGACCTAATGGAATGATATAAACATTTTAAAGTGAGACACTTAGAATGATAATGAAATGAGTGATTTTGATCACTGATGGAAAAAAACATATTCTGACACTAACATTGGCCTTATTGGGGATGGCAACTTTGAAAGAGGTGTCAAGAAGTAGTGATCTCTGAATTTTGCAGATCAATGCCTCTTCCATTGGGCCAATACGGTAAAAAATTCAAACTAACTGAATACTGAAAACTTGACTCAATAAAATAAACTAAATCAAACTAAAACAAAACTGAAAAACTAAAAAAGATACTCATAATTGAGCTTATTAAGAAAAACCTACTCTAATTGATCCGTTCATCACATGATCAAGTGAAATGGAAAAACCAATGCAACCATGTAAGCATTATGGCCACTAGTTGAATTCCATGCAAGTGCTTTCTTATGAGCAAGAAGAGAGAACTACTGAAAGGAAACTCCCATGAAAAATTTAAGTCAAATTGAATCTTAATGAAATTGCAAAGCATGAGCCCACCGAATGACTTCAAGAATGCTGCAAAAGGATCTTCGTAGGAATACATATTAATTTCCAGCCCATCTAATACATTACTGCTCTACTCTAGGTAGTCTTCATACCTTGAATATGGACTTTCATCTTTACCCTTACTTTCCTGATATGGCTGCAAATTTTCAGATGAGCTTTGTAATGAGACTCCTGATAAACAAAACAATGAAGCCGACTGCCAGATCAAGTTTATATTGACACTCTTTTCAGCCACACGGTTAGCTAATGGAGAAGGAATTTTCCTGCACATATCATCCAACATGTCAGCTATTGGGTCATGAAAAAATTGAAAAGATTGCTGCAACCTATTTTCCATTGGTTCTAATGAGACTGCATGACTTTCTACAAGATGCTCATATTTTTCTTTACAGACATTATGAAAAGTTTCCTTTAAAAATTGAAATGCTTCAAAAGATAATGGTACTGAATCATCTTGCATCA
This sequence comes from Pinus albicaulis, assembly GCA_034641835.2. Taxonomy (NCBI): domain Eukaryota; kingdom Viridiplantae; phylum Streptophyta; class Pinopsida; order Pinales; family Pinaceae; genus Pinus; species Pinus albicaulis. Next base: position 1,513,066,137 of record CM076579.1, on the reverse strand, counting down.
TTTGATCATATGTTTCAATTTCAAAGCCTTCATCTACAACCTGACATTCAATGACATTTGAGGGCTGCAAATCTGGAGATAAGGAGGGTTCTATGTCAAAAATGATTTCCTCAACCAGTTTAGGATAATGTTTATCATTTATAATGTTGATCACTTGTGTATCTGCTTGCTCATAATTTTCTCTTATTTTTACGAATTAGGAGAAACACAAGGATAAGGAGCTCTGATCAAGAATTTCATTATCCTCTTGATTGTTAAGATCAAATCTTAATGACTAGTGATTTATGATTGCATGAAATTTATCTCTGATGAACGGAAATGAAGTAAAACAAAGAGGAAAATATCCTTCACTTACTTTCAAATTTTATACACTTTCATCATCACTTCCATAGCTGATATGCAACGACTGATCCTTGTGTTCGAGTTGCTAAAATTGAACTTCCTTCTCTCACAAACCAACTATTGGTTGCTCTGCAAGATTAGCTTCTGTTTAGAGGACATAATTTTCATCATACTGATCATACTTAGGTAAATCACCAAAATGAAGAATGTCATCAAGCATGCATATCGGATCTACAGACCTCTCCTCTCCAAGATGATCTATAAAATTTCTTTCTTTATTATCCCTTAATGCATACATAAAATCATTATCAGATCTATGATAACAAGGATAGAAAGGAAAATGTTTCAGATCAGCAACTTGTTTTTCTTCAATTATTTTAGCATGGTCCTCTTGAACAACAATTTCATCTCTCATGGTGATATTTTGCATTATTTCCTCTATTGTACTAACCAAAATGTCGAGCTTCACTTCTGAATATGTCAAGCATTATTTCTCTATGTTTTCCCTTTTTTCTGCTTTCAAATTTAACCTTTTGATCAACAAATTAGCTTCTGCGGCTATTGCACTGTCCTGCATTTTTTTAAGTATTGTAATGTCCCTTTCTCTCAATCAAATTTCCATTTCTGGATCAAAGGCATATGGGTAGTGTGAGAGCACTGAAACAAGAGGCATTTTTATATTAGTAGGGATCAAATGGTATACTTGATTGAATCTAGCTGAAACGTTTTGCACTGTTTCTCCTAGTTGGCTTTTCAAATTATCATATTCTTCTAAAATACTTTCACAAACTAATGGAAATAAAAAATACTTTCCACTGACAAGTTTTTGAACCATTCCTCGGCTTTGCCTTGCAAAGATAGAGTGAAGATCCTAATACTAACATCATCTTCATCAACCTCAAAAAGGTTGAGAAAAAATTTCAAAACTCTGAATGTGTTTCTCAGTAGTGATGTTGCCATATTCTCCATTAAACCTGGAAAGATATTTGTAATAATTTTTAGGGAAAGCATGGAGTATAGGAGGTAAGATGAGTGGTTTATATCTATTTGGAATTTTAAAAGGTGTAGGAGTATGTACAGAAGCTATAGAATCAGTGTTGATCTCTTGAGGTTCATCAGCTTGAAAAGGATATGAACAATTTTCAGGTAAGAGGTCTTGATCTTGATCAAAATCAAAAGGAAAATCGATATTTACAGTCTTCAAATAGGTGCAATTTTCATACAACAAACTCTGGAAATCTTTTAGGATAGTTTCAGGAAAATAGAAGAAGTAATTTACAAGAAAGCATATTACATCTTGAATACAATTCCATTTTGAATATCTGACCTTTGTGTGAGATTTTTCCATTTTGCTGCTGGCAAGGTCGATCCTCTAGTGGAGTCTTTACATCAAGTTGGAGTCGCCAGGTGAATTTTTCAGCCTTTATATGCATCTTACCGTTGTCCACCATCAAAAATAAGATCTAATCTTTGTCATTCTTTCCCAGGGAATATTTTTCCTTTCGCTCCCTGGCAATGGCGCCAGTATGTTATCACTCCACCATATTCCCAAGGCTGAGGAAGGAATCCCAATAGAGGTAACCACATACCAAAATTTTGACTTGATAGCTAGCCCTATCAAACCGAAGATGGTTCTCTCCAAAAAGGGTCACAGCTAGGAGGGCTGGAGTAATTAGGGTTTTAGGCTAGGTATGAAATGCAGGGGCTTGTTTTGTTTTGATTGGGGTTGGGCTCACTGAAGTAGGATTAGGTCAAGGGGACTATACTAGGTCCAATGAGATGGAATTGCAGTCCATTCGATGGGGAAAGGTAGGTAGAAGGCCCAACACTTAGAGGTGATTTGGTGAGATGGAGTAAGACGTATGAGGAGATAGGAAGAGCATAGGGGATGAGTTCTTCCTAAACTAAAGAAAATGGACAGATTATGAAAGATTTCCCAAAAGAGAGCATGAAACACATTAATTCTTCATTTTAACTTGAAATTTAACATATAATAGACATGAAAAGGTTTATGAGATAAAAAAACATTCATACAAATGTTCACACAGAAAAAACTATGCCAAACATTCATACCACATGAATCCAGAAATAATAGTTTTTCATTGTGTCAGTTAATGTTTCTGATTAATATAACATTAAAATGATGCCAACCCTTGAATCTGTAGGCGGTTAATAGACCTCAGCTCCTCCACTCATACTGAGGTGAATCTCGAAGATGGGGAAGATATTCATTCAAAAATACATTGTGATGGTAGCTAGAGTATGGTTGAAAAAGTGACTCATTCCTATCTCTAATAAATTGTTCATTACCTCAACTTAATTAAAACACCTGTTTATCCTACCTAGATAAAGTAAAAACATAACATTTACATTCATATGACCATTTTATCAGCAATTTATTCAGAAGGATAGTAAACCTCGTTGTTTCTCTATTTTCTTTGAACTAAATGTTGCTGGCATGAAAATAGCGTCTAAGCAGAAAAACCAAGCCCTCATTCAGAAACTGAATTTTAGTGCACTTCAGATCTCGCAATCAGCTCACCAGAGTAACTTGATTGAAAATCTCTCTTTATTAATCTATTTTGAATTATCAATAAGTGATTTGGACACTCAGCTTCTGATAAAACTTGATTTGCCAAAGTCCTTGAAATTCTTAACTGTCTCCTTGCTTTTTATATTTTTGACCTTTACTCCATAACCATGATACTTGTATAAAAATGAAGATTATTTTTCTTGCAACAAACTGGTGGACAAAACACTCTCTCACATTATCAAATTCATCTTTATGATTTAGAAAAAACAGTTCAGAAAAAAATTGGCCCTATAAATGGCAATAAAACGACCCCTTGGAATGGATTTAATAAAAAATGATGGAGAAATGATATTTTGGGTGGAATAGCTCATACATAACAGTATTACCTTATGGCTCCTGTAATTGTTATTTCCTGCTAAAACTAGTGGGAGAGAGTGGTAGTGCTTGTGAACAACGATGACTTGGGAACATTTGGGAAAATACAACTCCCTTTGACATTTTATGTGTTGGCATGAGGAAATCTGAGTTGGCAGCCTTTGGGAGACTGAACACTTATTACATTTGAATTGACATAAAATTACATGAATAAATAAAAATTACATCTTGGAATGAAACTCACAGTTGAAATCAAATTACAACTTTGGAAACCATCTTGGAGGTCATCTTTACATGGTAAAGATACATTATTGGGATCACTCTCATACTTTGCTAACCTTATGCAAATAAAATGGTGCATTTTTGGACCTTGAAAAATGAAACCTCGGGACCTAAAGGGACCTTGAATGACCTGACTTCCATGGTTGAATTTAACTGAGACAAGACATGGTGAAATGAGCTTTTCATAGGTGTTATTATGCTCAAGAAGACATGAAGGTGAGTCAGAAAATGTGATTTTTTGAGGGAGAGTGACGTTTTATTAAGTATGACTACTAGCAGTGAAATAATTTTTAGCATGACCTAATGGAATGATATAAAAATTTCAGAGTGAGACACTTAAAATTATAATGAAATGAATGATTTTGATCACTGATGGCAGAATTCATATTATGACACTAACACCTCCCATTATGATTGCATTGTCCTCCACTATATCCACTAACTCCACCACTATTATGTTGATTTGGTCAACCTTGACCCCATCTGCATGCATTGACCCCCATTCACACCAAGGAGTGATTTATTCAGCTAGATACACTGATCCAAATTCACATTAGAAGTGGTTTTATTCCTACTAAAAGTATTTATGGGTCCCTCTACCCTCTTATTCATCTATCTTATTGACAAAAACAAAATTAAAATTATTACTAGCTAAAATCTAATTAGGAATATTAAACCTACCACATATCCTTGTGGGTCTCATATTGTCTTGGTTCCAAATAAATATTCTACATGGTGCACGTGTGTGGATTTTATGTCTTTGAACAAGATCACGGTAAATAATCTCTATCTGATTCTTCTCATTGATGAATTGTTAGATCAGTTAAATGAACTTGTTTACTTTACTAATTTAGATTTCATAAGAGATTATCATTAGATAAGGATTTCTGAAGATGATATATGGAAAACTGGTTTCAAGACAAAACAGGGTTTATTTGAATGGTTATTTATGCCATTTGGGCTTTGCAATGCACCCACAACATTGATGAGAGTTATGAATGATGTGTTGAGACCATTTCTTGATTATTTTGTCATAGTATACTTAGATGATATTCTTGTTTTCAATAAGACCGTCTCACCACTGTCAATATCCATATAATATTCTGTGGACCTCTTCTCTCAGGATGGATCTATCACTGCATGTAAAAAGGTGGCTCAGAAGTAGATGCCCCCTTTATGTAGTCTTGTTTCATCTCTTCCTCACTATTTATTCTTCTTCCCTAATGAAAATAGTCTAAGAATTCTATTCTCTAACAAAGGGGATGTGCCTCAGATGTCGTTGTTGGGCCACATAAATGGTATGTTTCTTCCATTTGTTTCACTAGTTAAACATATATTTTGCAAACCTTTTTAGTCTAGTTCATGATAATTTGATAGGTAGAAGTTTTGGAAAATGTAACTAATAATAATTTAGTATTTCATTTTGTTAGTAGGTTAATTTGAGTATTTTAGTTATCATAAAGTATTAATTTGGGTAAATTTGTGAAAAAAATAAACCTGTTGAACAAATGTTGTTCCCTTGAGTGCTGAAGAAGAAAAATACTCCCGAACGACTGTTGGACTAATCCTAGCATGTTGACTAAGGATTCCTATCCATATGCACGGAACATTCGAAGAAATATCTACTTTGTTTTTTTTTTAAAGATATTTTTATTTAATTATCAATCCTAAGAATCTTCTGATTCTTAGGATAACTTTCTCATTCTAATGTTAGAGATGCGATTTAAGATAAATTCTAACCTTCAGTAAGAATGAGGATGACGATGATTCGAGATTAATTCCAGTGAATTGTAAAAGTGAACAACAAGTCTTATTTTAATTTTACAGGTCTCTTTTATAACTTATCTTTGATGTTAATAAAATCTTAATGGTTCAAGTTTAATCTACTGTGTTGAGTTCTTCTTAAGGCAGTTACTTACAGAGACCGTGGGCCCATTCCTTGGAGAGATTGTTTTCTTTTCTGTATACTATTATTTATTTATTTTCCTATGAATAATTGTCATTTTTATATAAATTCTCAATTATGTTGAATGGATTCATAGATTCATAATGAACACTATGTGAAATCTTAGATTTACTACTTAGTGTGTGAATTTCTAGATTTATCTTTCAATACTATGAATGGGTAGATTTGTTAGTTGAATTGAATAAGTATTCAGTTAGAGTGTGCATTCCTAGAATTACTTTATAGGAGAGTGGATTCTTATTTCAATTATTAACAATTATACATGATTGAAGTAATTAAATAGCTAATATTAGATTCATTTTGTTAGATTTCCTGAAGTTTTGAATTACAGTATGAACGATTGGTTTCATGAAATTTAATGCTTGTTTCTGAATTAGAAAATTAGTTTAATGATTTATGTCGAATGATTCATTTTTGTTTGCATATTGGATTTAATCCTTTTGAAAGTATCTCTTTATAAATTTTCCTCCGTATTGGTCTTATTTATACTCATGTAATTCAAATCACAATCTCTGCATAGATTGTCTCGACAACCTTGTAACAAAAAGATGAATCCCAAGTTGACATATAAATGATTAGTGGATTGAGTTGATCCCTTAGGAACATCTAGCACCCAACATTTTGGTGTCATTTCTAGGGAGGTGGTAAAAAGAGTGATAGATCGTGTCATTGAAGGGTCGAGTATTGAATACAAAATGAAATAACCTATGCACGCATCAATTAAAAATCATGTGATAGTGGCCACCTTTTTTTTATGAATTTGAGATTATGCAGGTTTGTATGAATAAGATGAAGAATATAAACGCTATGGTATAGAACAAAAACCTCAATAAAAAACCACAAAATCCCAAGGGCCAGTGAACCTTGGGAGATCACCTTCACATATGAAATCATTCAAAAATCTAAGTCTCAAGCGTTAGTAGGCCCACGAAAAATATCTGGGAAGGGCTCTACCATTACCCCTCAAGCAGTAGAGTCATCAACTGTGGCTCATGCTAAGATTCACAGCAAAACTGAAGGATTTGAACAAAAATTTCAAGATACAAGCATCAAACATTCCATTCCTTCCAATAAAAATGAGGGGAATTATTGTAACTTGAAAGAAGGGGAGGGAGAAATGAGTGAAATAGAATTTTGATATCTTGAGACAGAAACACAAGTTTATGGACCTAGACCCCTTACGACTCCTTTTGAAGAAAAAACATATGAAGTTACTGATCTAGGCAATGCGATGAAACCCCCTCGATATTTGAATATCAATCAAAATATCCCTACTCAAATAATACTTCCTAACCATGAAATCCTTGAAAATTATTGGCAAATTTTCGACAAGATAAAAAATGTAGTACCCCAAGTCTAGACCCTGACCTTAGAATATCCTATAATCGACCCATTGGCCAATGCTCTGATGAAATCCATCGTACTACAAAGTATTCTAACCTTTCATGGGATGACTTCAGGCGATCCTGGTGCATTCTTATTTTATTTCGATGTTATATGTAGAGGGTATGACTACACCACTAATCCCCGGAAGTTGAAATTTTTCCTTTCTACCTTAAATGGGGCAGCGTTATGATGGTTCATGGGGTTAGGAGGAGGTACTATAGATTCCTGGGATGTAATGAAAATTGCTTTTCTTAGTAAATATTAGGATTAATGTCAATCTAGAGACTTAAAATATCAAATATTTAGGATGAATGCAAAGGAGAACAAAACCTTAGAAGAATACATTGAGAGATATCAGTAAAATCTACAGAGATCACCTTATGTCGTCTTGCCAAAGGAAGTACTGAAAGCTTCTTTAATTAAATGAATGAAGGATGAATGGATAGGAACACTCAATCTAATGGGGAAAGGTGATATTTCTCAAGAATAATATGATAATATTGTTAAATTATGTATCAGGTGCTCACGAAGAAGTATGTGAACCAATCTAGAATTCGAGACTCCCCCACCAGAACCAGCAAAGCCTCCAGTGGAGGCGTAACTCGAGAATAAATTGGTAATATTTTAGAAGATTTTGAGATTGATATTTTGGCCACATTAACTACATATTTAGATATTTTGCAGGGCAGACAGAAACAAGCAGAGGTGGAACAATATTTAGACATATTTTTCCCACATTTTCGAAAGAAACATATCCAACGGGAGTGCCCACTGGATACAATTTACACATGCACTATTTGCACCAAAGATCATTTGGTAGACCAATTTCCACAACTTCTAGGGCTGAAGGTTGTATTCAAAGAAGCTAAAGAAGATCCAGAACCATAATACCTTATGGAACATCGACGAAAATGGTAGGCTCATCCTTCAGGTATGATGCAAGATCCATATTTGTTTTACTCAGGACATAATATGCAACAACAAATTCTTGGATCTCCATGGCAGGGACAACCTTATTTTAAATTTACCTAGAAATCCCAGCCTTATGCTACACTGACTTGGCTAAATCAACCATATGTTGGTACTGTATGGCCCAATTCACAATATTATTTTCCATCATGGTTGAACAAAACCAATAACCCCTATCCTTCACAATATATTAATTCACCTATGCAAAGCTCAATGTGGCCTCAAAACTGACAACATCCTGTAAGACCAATAAATCAGCCTGTCGGGACCATTCCCCAGTATTAACCATTGTTACAAGCTCCATTTCAGCTACCATTGAACCCCCGATCCCTAATATGTCCACAATTACCAGCTCAACCGAATCCTAATCCAAATAATAGACTAGTCCAACATGTGAAAATTGTCAAAAGCCCAAACTCTTAATAAAATACTCTTGAATCTAATGAATTTTGGCTAAGATCTGGGTGAGTTGTCTTTCCCAACGAAGACAGAGCTAACCAAGAACTGAAATACAATGAAACTCACATAGAAGAGTAGCCTGTAGCAAAATCTCCAACTGTGATTATTTCCGAACCTATTGATGCCCCAATTAACTATCAAGGTTCTGATAAAATTAGAACAGTTGCTCCTCCGTTCCCCAAAAGACTCACGATGACTCAACCGACTATTTATCCTAAATTTGAACTAAAAAACATGTGCATAAATATTCCACTCCTTCAGGGTATACGAGACATTACAATCTATGCTAAAACAATCAAAGAATTATGTGGTAAAAATACTAGAAGGAAACCCAAAGAACCATCAACAGTTCATGTCATAGGAACATTATCTAACCTCATTTTAGGAAAATAGGTACTTGTTAAGTATTATGACCTAGGAAACTCAGTAGTAGCTCTCCAAACTGAGGGTTACACCTTTCGAAATACTCTAGTATATTTAGGAGAAGCCATCAATATTTTGACTCATGAGGTATGTATTATTTTAGGCATCATGCCCTTAAGGAAAACTTCAAACTTATTGGAATTAGCAGACATATATGTAGTGAAACCTGAAGGTACTGTGGAAGACATTATTGTCTCAGTAGATTCTTGGGAATACCCAACATATTTTTTGGTTATCAGTCCAAGAAATAGATTAGACGGACATCCTTTGATATTAGGGATGCCATGGTTGGAAACAAAAGACACATATATAGGTTTCCAAATAGGAAACATGACGATTACTAAGGGAAATTCCATGAAAATTATTATCTTGTATCCACCTACTAAACCCAACCCACCTATTGAAAACTATCGGACATGACTGCAAAAATATTGAGAAGAAAAATTGTGCTCGCCTCCAATGTAGATGAATCCCTTGAACATAAAAATCAGATAGAATATGATGTAATTAATGGCTTCATTAATAGATCATCCTCCATAGGGAACCCAATGTGTCAAATGCTAAAATCCTTACTTGATAATGAGGCACATAAACATCCATTAGAAATTACAAATGACGATCATATACCCATGAGTTCCATTCATAATATCATACCAATTGAAATTAATCCAAGTAAAACCCTTAACATTAATGATGATCCCGATGCCTAGCAACAACAAACATTAATCGAGATAATTCATATATATAAACAAGATTTTTCCTAGGATTATTTGGATATGAAGGGTATTGAATCGTAGTTATGTACACATCGTATCTATTTATAAAAATATGCTCACTCTATATGGTGAGCCCTGGTATTGCACCAAGAATGTTGCAACTCCCAAGGGTTTCCCTACTTTACTTTATCAACTCGGGGTTTGTACAAACTTGGAGGTGACAGTGCTATATACACAACACATTCCTTCTACTCATGTCATCCTCTTCTGAGCTCTACGAAAGGGTTATACTTCTAGGGTTTCTAGGCAAAGTCTGTCACACTTCTGGAATTAGGCCTAGGAATACCAGTGATTCTAAGCCATGGCACTATCAGCGAGTAAAAAATCATACCAAAGTAACCAAGTACATTGAAATATTCTACAATAAAGTAAATCTACTTATTAGACTATGATAAGAACTATAAAGAAACCTAGGTACATTGCATGAAGTAAATTGTTGAATTGAAATGATAGAAAGGAAACTAATATAATCACACTTAACTGGGCAAAATGGCTAAACACATTATAATTAATCTATGCTCTATCTACCATGCTTTTATTCATGCAGTTATTCATGACCTAACTATGCTTTAGAATTTGATGTTTTGTAGCTAGGAGAAGGAAGTGCTAAGGTGGCTGATGGAAGGCTTAAACACATGGGGGCTAGGTTGGAGGTGTATGAGTGGTTATTTCAGGTTTAGAAGGTAGCCATGGTGGTTTATGGGCTTAAGGAGGGGCCCACAGGTGCTCTTCCAAGAGCTACTGTAGGTTTCCTATAGTGCTACAAGCAAATCCTGAATTGCTACAGGTTATAGGCAGAGGGCAATCCGAGGCCAAAACGAGATGGAAGAAGGGTAATAAATGTGGTGTGAAGGTGGATGAATATGGATAGGAGGTGGCCCACCCCTTGGCCAAGCTCAGAGCCTCTTGGGAGGTATGTATTGCACCCTTAGGGTTTTCTCATGCTATTGGGGTGAAAAATATGAAAACGAGGGTGATGGTGGTTTTGCTAAACAAAGAGTTGAAGGAAGATGAGAGATGAAGCTGGAGGTGCTTGTAGACTTCTCCTTGGTTGTGATATCTATTTATTCAATGAAATTACCTATTCATGTAGTAAATATGGACAAATTAATGATAAATATAGTAGAAAATATGACTTGAATTTGTAAAGAAAATATATTCTAATCTTAGAAGAAAATATCTATCATAGCATACTGAACATGTTCATCGAATTGCAAAAACTAATATCATATATTCCAAGAAATCATAAACTAAAAATAATTTTTGGTCTGTGGGGAAGGTCTACCCTCCTCAAGCTCTATTGACAAAGGTGAGAGGGGGGGGCTTCACTCACAACTTTATGGAGTTTATTGCCTAATATACCACTCATGTAAGTAGACTAAATCTACAACAAAAGACAAATGGAATCAAACTAAAACAGTAAATGAAAATACCAACAAACTAGCTAACCATTCATAAGAAAAACTAGCTAAATGACATTAAAGGAAAGAATGATTACACAAGAGAGGCTGAGGCACATGGATTGGGCCCTAACCCACAAGCCTAAGTCTCTGGAACACAATCAGTAAGGCAAATTATGAATACTCATTTCATTTCAAGAAGATAGTTCCATTACATCCATGAAAGTCTTGAAAAATTGATTATAATAACAAAGAGCCTAATGGCTTTCTCAAAAATTTGAATCCTAATGAGCTCTTACTCAACTCTATTTAACCTAAAGGGAAACTACCAACAACTCCCTATAAAATAGGCGATGATTCAACTTGGCTCCAAGTGAAGTATAGCTTTGAGTGCACTTGGTATTGAGTTTTCTTGGCTACCTTTGATTTCAAGCTATTTTAGGGAATCTCAAGGATTCCTTGTCTTCCTTTGGGAGTTAAGGAGGGTGGACAACCCACAGAATATCTCCTTGTTGTCTACTCTGAGTTCTTATGACAAAATACTCCCAAAAATTCCATATCTTCATGATTTTCTTGCATTTAACCTTATGTTATATACTCGAAGTATGTTAGCCTTAATCACCACCTACACTAGCATTATAAGACCATAATATCATAAAAATGCAAGAAAAGAGATTTAATAAGGAAAAAAGGTGACCACTAACCCCTCCAAATGTACCTAATGATGGATCTCATCATCACCCCCCTACTAAATGGTTTCTCATCCTCTGAGCAACTAATCCTCCTTGTTCATTTCCTTTAAAGTCTTTATGGACCCTCTCACTTCCAAAGGATGAAGTGTGAGAGTCCCCTCAGGAGGATAAAGCCTATCATTATTTTTTACTTCTTACCATTCTTTGTTCTATTCATCCTGGTCCTTCCCATCACCCAGCCCAAGCAACAAGGGTGGACTGAGCTTTAGACCAAGCCATTGAATCTTTCTGGCCTGCATGGCCCTCTTGTACAATGGTGCCCTTTCCAAGGCACCTCTTAATAATTCTGGAGTAATGTATTCCATGTTTCTAAGGCTGGGAGGGAGGTTGTTCCATATCCTATGGCTAGAAATAATACACTCATCTCCTAATAGCCTAGAAACGTCATCAAGGTGGGCTATTTCTTAAGCTTATGTATGGAGTTACCTTGCAGCTAGTTCAGGATCCCTTTAAATCTTTAGATGGTTATTGATGAATCCTACAAGAATGAACAAATCTACCCTAATGTGCAAGGGCTCTCTGTTTTCTCTTCTCATAATACTCCTCATCTCTTGTGCTCTTGTCTCCTCATTCACCATCCATGATGCTAAAGCCATTAATTGCATATCCACCATTCTAAGATTAGGGTCCCAAATATTTAGATATGTTAACACAAGTTTATGCATATAAAACTCTGCCATTTTTTATTTATCATCCATGCTAGGTTGATTGCAAAAATCAATGAATTTTATACAATTTTGGAAAGGTAAGGATCCATGAGAGGCTAAATTTTTAATTTGAAAGAGGAGCCACTGCTCCTTAAAGTAAACTACATATGAATATGAAGGATACCCATGTTGAATGGCCTCCATGCACAAATCTACTATGGTGGTCACTTGTTTACCTTTTTGTTGAAGCTCCTCTTGTAGTGCCACATTCTCTACATGTGCTTTCTAAAGCTGCTCCTTCAAAGCCAACTCTCTGAGCCTCACATCATATAAATATTTCCCAATTCAACTACTTTTCCCTCCATGACCCCTATATCATACACTCCTTTAGATGTGGCAAGTTTCAAACAATGATGAGTGAGTGCCCTCTCTTCTTCCAACTGATAAAACAAGGGAATTATGAATTTTTGAGGAATTAATCTACCCCCCTCAATGTAGGTGTAGTAAGAGATGAGATTGCATTGAGGGCTAGGGTTTGACACCACTGGAACATATTTAGGATTTTTTTTTGGTGAGGTAGCCTCTTTTTTGTTCTCTTTTCCACCCTATTTTTCATCATTTATTTCCTCTTGTGTCTTACCCTCAGCTTCCTTAACCTCTTGTACTTCTGTGGCTGTCTTTTCCTCCTTAACCAAGGAATTTTTCTCCAAATCTATGCTTGCTAGAGTTTCCTATACCAAACTCTGTTTTTCTCACTGAAGACTCACTTCTTCTTGATTTTCACTCTTTTTACTCCTTGAAGGGTCAGTGGAGGTTGCTTGAAGTGTGTGGGATGCCAACCTGGCTGAATGTGTTCTGATATATGTTATAGGGGTCCTTATGGGTGAAGCAACTTCTTGTACCCTTGCATCATGTAATAACCCAAAAGGGAGAATAAAGTAATAAACAAACAAAATATTTGAAACAATAGATTATGTACACATAAGTTATGATCAACACAGATATAGACATAATAGGTGAGCCATTTTATTATGTGGAGATGAATAAGAGATACAACAATGCATAAAATAGAAGCACTAAAGCCTGTAAGAAAGTGGCCTAGAATGACCTTGGAAACATGCCCAATAAGGCACTGTGTAATTGGAGCTACTGTAAGCTAAATACTATGTTGTCCCTTCAGTTGATGATAATATTACACTTGTTGGCTGAAAGGGAAATGAAAATCTATGGTGCTCTGGAGCTCTAATGATGCCAAGATTGTAGATCTAGGCACTATGATGGAAACCCAAGATAACCCACAAAGGAGATACAAATCTAAAAAAATCAGAATTTCACCCTCCTAGGGTTTGACACCTTGACTGTTGGATTTATGCAGATCTGAAGCAATATATGACAAATAGATGGCTGCAATATGTCACAAAATCAGATCTATGCTTGAAGGGTTGATCCCTTCACTAGGTCCTCAAGCTAGAAGCTCAAGATCTAGCTCCTGCAATCTCCTCCACTAAATATGGTTGCTAATCACTCAACATCTTCAGAAAACTACGATGTCAGAGAGGGAGGTTCAATATCCTAATGTAGGATGTTGCAATGTAGATCAAGAATGATGGAAATAATTATAAGGACAAAGTGAGGGGAAGATACCTCACATGATTTCAAGCTGAAGTACTGGAAACTTCCCTCCTCCAATGGACCTATAGGACTTGACTGCACAATCCTAGATGGGATTGATGTTGCATGGAGCTGTGATATATTTGGCCTACTGCCTGATATAGATATGAAGTGCTAGAAGAATGATCTTGAAGCACAAAGTGAAAGGATGAACCCTCCACTGGTTCCTTAGCTGAAATATAAGAAAGAATGGTCTTCCTTATATGAAAAGTGAGCCTTCCTAAGCCCTGGCTCACCTCTAAATTGTGCTGCACATGTGGAAATAGTTCTCCATGTCGACTGCACTGTATCTCCATGATATCCATCATCTTTGCATGTAGTGATAACCCTCTCCATCATGTGTGCATTAATGCACTACTTCCTCCATCATCTCATCATGAATGCTTTATGATCTTACATTTGATCGCCTCCATGATCTTACTTGACTCCTTCAACCTCCATGATCTTTCTCCTAAATGAGACATGATCTCTACTCCTTTCACATTATGAAACGGATCCACTATTCCATAGTGTAGTTCTAGATCTAATTAATCCACATTCACATGAAAAAGTGGATCTTATTCAGCTTAAGGGGTTATGGGTCCCTCCACCCTTTTATTTACTTAATTAATTAAGTTTATGAAGAACTCTAATATTTCAGTTTTCTTAGGGAAAATTTGGAATATTACATCCCTCCCCACCAAAATTTTTCTTTTCCTCAAGCAACTACAAAAGTAGATGCTAGAGAAATTTGTCCCCATCCAAATGGCATCCAGACAAGGAAGGTCTCCCCATTTTCTGCAATGATTTATGTATGCCCAACACCCAAGCTTCCTCTCTAGAATTTCTAGAGTGACCTCTAACTGTGTAGCTAGATGTCCCTCCTCATCAACGAAGCTCCAAGTGACAACCATGAGTTGTCCAACATCCTCCACAATAGATGTGATGCATAAAAATAAGTGGTTCTTCCCACAAAAGGAAATCTCCAACTCACAAAGTATACCTCCATCCCATGCTACATGAAGTAGAAAGAGGCTCTGCATGCCCCCATCCTTAGCCCCGTTGGCCTTGTTGGGTCCAAGCATCATCCCAACATTGCAAAAAAGAAGAAGTAGAGACATATGAGTAGACAAAATTGTCAAACCATATTCTCCTAATAGTAATCATCAAAACAATTCTCCCTGTTGTTATCCTCCTATATTCTATAGATTCACTAGGTGACTATGGATTTTCCACAATCTGCTAGAGATAGCATTCCTTGTCTATCAACTATCGTTATAAATCTCATTGCCTTCATTATCCTTATAAACCTATTTTCACTATCTCTTATTTCATATCCTTAGATTACCCTCTCACTCTAAAAAAATCATGTTTTACCTCATAAAGCTTGTCATTTACTTCTTTCCCTTGCCAAAATACCTTTTCCCCTACCTTACACTTCATATCCCCACAAAAACCCTCCCTTGCATCCATTTTCCCTTCTTCTATCTTAAAATAATGTAAAAACCCCATTTACATTATTTTTAAACTAAATATAAACATTTCGGGACCCACTTTTATTAATAAATCTGTTTTATTTAATAAACCTGAACCTTTTTATAAATTAAGCCCTCGTGCTTTAAACCTACACTCCCTCCCGCCTTGGTCAAAACCCTCCATACGACCCTTCCCTTTTCCTTAATAAAAGGCATATCCGTTTGTTTATTTAACCCCTGGGCCCCGCTCTTCACCAAAATCCGCGCCCCACTTAAATTTCACTACTTATCCCCCGAGCCCCATCTTCTGACCTGCCCATAACTCCCAAAGAACTCGACCACCGTTGATCTCATCCCTCGAGATCTAACGGCTCCCAACACCTATCGCAAATATGTATGCGTGGGGGTTAAACAACCCCAACTTTGCAATATGAGTGGTTTTCCCACTTATACCCTCCACCACTCGTTGCCCTCTATATGAAATCACATCCTCTCCACCAAAACCATTTACCACCTCCTTGACTGTGCAAAAACCACCTACCTACCTCCCGCGCTAAAATCAAAACCTTCCTTCTATTTAAACGCGTTCCAAAGGCTTGTGCCTTTGCGACATGCCCTGTGCACCATACAAACCTCTAAAAATGCCTCTGATGACCTGATAAGCCATAAAACACACACAGAATCCCACAAGCCTCATTCTCGGACTCTGTCCAAGCAAACACAAATTTTTAATTAATAAAATTGGTTTTTCATGTGCAGGTGATCAAGTAGAAATGCATAAATCGCATTCTAAGGTCCAAAAAACATTTAATCAACATCTCTAGGTGACGATCCAAATCTTTTGATTCATTAAAGAGGCCAAGAGGGTTAGTAAACAAAGGGAAGCAATGAATCATGATCATTGATGGCCTTTCAAACCCTTCAAAGGAAAAATTAACAGGCATAAATGAAGAAACACAGTGAAGAGAAGAAGATAGTCAAAGGATTGTGGCATTAAAAGATTGAAAGGTTAAAAGTTAAAATCATAGATTAAAGGTTTAATCAGAGTTAAAGGTGCAAAAAAAGATATATCAAAGTCAAATTAATAGACAGAGAGGCAGAAATAGAATAAAGGCAGTAAGAAAGATGGTTTAAAAGGTAAATCCAAGTTTAAAGGATAAGACAAAAGAGATTCAACACAGAAGTAGATCCAAATGACTAAAAAATAGCATTCAATACATTCAGGAACACTTTTTTCCACCTACAACATGTTTTACCTACATAAAGGAAACTAAATTTATTGCACAGTCAGAGGTATTTTCCAGCTACTCGACAGTTATTGAAAATTTAATGAAAAAGCCTCAAAAGTTAAGCATATCCCAGGATTATCTCAAACTCTTAAGTTAGGAGTTATTATTGCAGTGATTCAGTCATAGATATTTTTCCTTGGGCCTTGCATGGTATGAAAGGTCAAAAAAACATTAAATTTTTAATAAATAACATCTGAAACCTTAGCTTAGCTTCACCTCCTCATTTTGCAGATAAATACTGCATGTATTATTCATTATCAGTGTTGGTTTCTTAGTTAAGTTTGAGGATTGATGAGTTGTTGAGAGAAATGATGAATGTTAGGCTGGATTTGAGAAAGATCTGAGTTGCAGAGATATATTGTATTGGCGTATGTAACTGTTTTGAACATCAATAATACAAGCACGTTCACAGGATTCCTAAGCTATATTAATGGTGAAGTTATCTTCCTTTGTCAATGTTTTCCTATTGTTTCCCATTCTTTCTGTTAGTGTCCTATGATTTGGTAGATTGGCAAGCCAAATGACAGGGTAACATCAGACCAAGCTTTGGAGCCCAAGGACCTAGCCTTCCTGGACTTAGAGAGGAATCTCTCTATTATGTAAAGGATGTGAGCTTGTTTTCTTAGTTTGTTTATATTTTAGTCTAGTTGTGAAGATTTTTTTGGTTGTTTTTGGTTTTTGAGGGAAAACTGATTGAAAGGATAAATATATATGGAGTGGTTGAAAACAATTGGGCTATGGGGTCAAATGAGGTCGAGATTGTCTTAATGACGGATAAGGTATGACTGCAGGGCCGATTTGGTCGAGATGAATAGATTCTTTGGGTGAAAGTGAAATGAGATGAACACTAAGTTTGTGAAAGACAAATATATTTTAAACATAAATAGTTAATCATCAAGCATTCATAAGTTAGGGCTAACCATTGATCTCTATGAATGAAACTTAAACTAATAAATATAGAAAATAAAAAATCCAGTGATGCATGGAAGTATAAGACCCTCCAACTTTGGGAAATCACCTTCAGACTTTTAGGAAAACAAGTAAGATAGAAAAACAACTCAATCTACGAAGAGGGAACTCCTAGACATCATATTTTGAGCTATTGGGAACTTTGAAAGCAGAATGCAAAGTTTTAGGCAAAGGGCAAGATCGAAACAAGACCTCTTTGGTTCGACTAAGACAATCAATAATTCAAAGAGAGCTTTCAGAGATGGAGCTTTGACTAGCCATGCGTAAGTAGGGCATACCGTGAATCATACTTAGCATGCATAACAACCATAAATGAAATAAGTAACAAGTTCTTCAGTGATCAAGGAGCAGTTAAGAATTCTTTGATATGACTAAGAAAGACGAAAACATAGAAGCTACATGAATTAGGAAATTTGAGGTGCCTCCATGGGAATGTCTCAAACTCATCTTTACTGAACTACAACAAGCAATAAGCATGGAAACATATGTGGACACTGAGAAAAAATAACAAATAAAGAACTCTATACCATTCACCAAGCCATGGAATCCTACATACAATCCTTCTCCACCATCCAAGTCAAGCAAGAGATCATCAACATCACAAGACAAGTGTTTCTTCAAAGATCATAATGCTATTATATTTCTCTCTAACATCAAGTTCTACCTCTGATTACAATGAATCATCTTAGAATATATAGGCCAAAGAGGAGGAAACCCAACTAGGGAAACTAGAAGGCCATTGGCCAAAAACAAATATCTAAACTTGTCCTTGAGGCTTTGTAAAGCCCAAGGCAAAAAAATATCCTCTAAAATATCTTAAAATGATAAAAAAGGAAATAAAATTGAATTTTCATGACTGAAAATGGCTGAAAAAGGCTTAACGCACATTTGGATAAGCCACTTCAGAAAACTGCCTTTTTTGCAAAATGCTACAGGAGTGTAGTAGCAGAAAATTGCCTATCTTGTGGAGGACTTTTGAGGGACTTCCCGATGTCGAAACGAGGCCTGTGATCACTCTTTGGAAAGCCCTGGATGTTTAATTTCTGGAACTACTTGATTTTTCCCAAACTGATGTCGGGAAGTCTATCAAACACTGAACTAAGTGAAAAAATACCAGAAAGTAGGCCTTGCTGATATGTGAGGCAGAAAGCTAAAAAATCATTGTTTTTTGCCTCTTTAGGGGACCAAAACACATTCTTTTGATCTGAAATTTTCTGAGTATATGCCCTTGAATTTAATGCTTCCAATGATACCACTCTCAATAGCTGAGGATGCTCCAAACAAAAATGGCGGCACCCATGAATTTATGCAATTAGGCCCAAAAGTGTAAAAAAAAAAGATCATGTCAAAATTTGCTCAATTTTGGTGAGAAAACCCCTTAAGGGTTTTTAGAAACATGCCTAGAAGCTCGGGCCAAAATTCGAAGCCTAGATGTGTCTTTTCCTCCTTTTCTCACTGGGCGCCCTCTTTGGGTAGTTTTGAGTTTTTCTTGTGCAACCTTCAATTTCCTTCGGGCAAATTGATTTAGCTTTTTGTAGTTCCCGATCATCTTCCTTTGCAAACTCAAATCCTTTTTTGCATGCTCTAATTCGTTCTCCAAGTGCTTAAAATCTCTTTCAAACCAAGCCTCCTTGTTACTCTCTATCTCTTTGGCAAGCAGCTGTGTGAGAGGGTATTGTTGAGCAAGGGCTGATTCATCTTCCCTTTGCTTCTCCAAGGCTTTCCTAAGACCCATGGTCCTAGGCCTTTTCCTCATCGGCTCCTCTTCCTCCTCCACATCATTGAACTCGCCCATGTACTCTTCAAGTTTCACTTGGGCCTTTTACGCCTCCCTTCGGTACTTGATGGCTCGGGCCTCATAGATCGCCATTTTCCCACTCATCTGTTTGTTTTGCAATTGTAGGAAGTGAATGAAGTCTTTATACCTCTCTAAATCAGTTTCCAAATCCACAATTTGAGCTTCTCTATTTTGCAAAATGGAGTTTAGGATTCCAATTTGATCATCTTCGACATCACTATCCACTTGGATAATGTCAAACTCCCTTTCTTGCTCATGGATGCTTTCATGCTGCTCCATCTTTTCCTTTCCTTTGCTTTGAGTGGGCTTTTTTTCCCTTGTCCTCTTTGGCACTTCAATGATAAGTTGCTTGGGAAACTTTCCTCTATTTCGGAGTGCTCTAGTAACAATGGGAGTTACAGCTTCAACCACTTTCTTTCTTGAAGTTCTGGGCTTTGTTACCTTTGGAGAAGAAGTCATGGCCTCTTTCCTAGGAGAGGCAGCTAGCACATGCTTTGGAGAATCTTCTTGATGCTCTATGTTTCCAATGTCTTCCTTTGGGCTGCCCTGCTCCTTTTGTTTCATGCCACTTCCCTCATAATGCTCACTATTTTGTGTTTTCTTTCCATCATCATTGCTTGCTTGAGGGCTGTCATGTTTCTCATCATTAGTGTCTTTTTGAAGACTGTTATGACCCTCATCATCATTGTTTTGGCTTCCATGTTTTTTTCTTTGCTAAGGACTGTCTTGTTCATCTCTGTCACTACTTTCTTCATGACTGCTATGCTCCTCCCCTTCACCATTTTGTTCCTCATCACCACTGTGCTGGCTGCCACTTTGTTTCTCTTCAATACCATCATCACTAGTAGTATGTGGGTTGTCCCCATGCTTATGGTCATTTTCATGCTATTTTTCACTTGTTTCCTCATCATTACTGCCTTTATCTGTTTTTTAACAAAGAAGGCACTCTTGAAAACCACTATTTTTCTCCCTTGAGTAATCACTATTTTTTATTAAGGCTAGAAAACCAATCCTTTTTGGATGAAGATCATTTTGTTTTACTAAAACGGTAGTCTCCCTGTCATTGATTAAAAGGCCTTCTAAACAAAATCTGTCTTTCTTTATAGACTGTGTAATCTTTAACTGGTAAACAAGTCTTTCTTGATGAAAATAAGGCTACTTATCTGACTGTGTTCCTTTCACCAATGTGAAAACATATTTTTTACTATGAAGACAAACTTCTTCTCTCTTTAGCACAACAAATGTTTGGCTCTGTGTAGGATTGATTTTCCTTTTGAGCAGTCAATCTAAAAAAGTTTTTTAAGCATGATAATATTCTTCCCCCCCTCAAACCTTGTTTCTCTGTGATTTTTAAACAAAAAGAGTACTTTTGAAAGTAGTTATGTTTCTTCTTTTGAAAATCACTGACCCTTTGATGATCACTGTTTTTTATAAGGCTAGCACACAAAATTCTGTGACCTATGGAGCAGGTTATTTTCACTTTTCACACAAATGTTTTTCTCTTTTGTAAAACTGTGATTACCTTTTAACTTTTCAAGACAACAAACCCCTTTTAAGTCTGTCAATGAGCCTCTTCTCTTTATTCACTAACTCCTTTTTAAATCACTATCCCTCCATTGAAATCTTTGTTTTTTTCTAGGATGGCAAACAAGATATGTTTTGGGAGCTAACTGTGTTTTTCCCCTTAACTACTTCTAAACCTCTTTCAAACTGATAACAAAACTCTTCCCCTTGAAGACTGTGTTTATCCTTTGCTTACTCACAGCAAGAAAAATCTCTCAAACTAACAACAAGTCTTTATCCCCCAATCACTGTATCTATTTTATTTTTGAACAAACATAGTACCCTTGAAAATTGCTATGTTTCCTCTTTTGAAAATCACTGTTTAAGGGACTCCTTTTAAACTGATAACAAGTCTTCTTTGAACACTATTCCTTTGTCTTTTAAATAGAAAAGCTAATCTTTGACAATAACAATGTTTGACTTTCCTTGTAAGACTGTGATTATCCTCTTACAAACTTGACTTCAAACTTTACTTCAAATCAAAAATATGACAAGAGATATAAATACCTTCAAAATATGTGTTCTACTGTGTTTGGAAATGAGTTTGTTATGTGAAAACTTCTTTTAAAAAAAAATTTAGGCTCCTTGACCTTTGCTGCAACTCCTTTTAGTACTGGCTCAGGCGGGCAAATTGTCGTTCAGGAGTGGCCCGGGTGCCGGGTCGTTCAGTACTAGCCTAGGCGGTGTAAAAATGGGCGTGTAGAGGTGGCCCAGGCAAGGTAGAAATGGCGTGCAGAGTTAGATATGATAAAGGTGAGCTATAGGTGCAGAAAAGGAAACTTGTAGAGGTCAAGAGTATGGGGTTTTAGCAGCGGCCCGGGCGAGCAAGAACATGTTTAGTAGTGGCCTGGGCGTTGGGCTGTTCAAAGGTGGCCAGGGCTGTTTAGAGATGGGCTGTGCCAAGGGTAAAAATGATAAGTGTAAGGGTGGGAGATCAAGAATGGCAATGGTAGGGGTAATCAGCAGGTGGGATGAATTCAATCAAAGGTTCGGGCATTGGGATAGATGACAAGAGGGCATGGGCACTACGTTCAGGCCGAGCGATGGGCTGGGCGGGCCTGAACATGAGACCGTGCCGAGTTCAATGGGTGTCGGGTGCCAGGCACAGACGTACCACTTAGTTCTATGGGCGCGCCGAGCTATGTAAAAAACCCCTCTGTAGTCACCTACAGGCGCGTCACGTTATTCTTCAGGTGTGCCACACGTTAAACAGGTTGCAAATGCTCAAAACATTGCTCGAGACTTGCTCTCTTTTCAGTGTCTTGGCTTTGCACAATGAAAAACGATATGTTGCTCAAGCCCCTTTATATTTTTAGGAGGGTTTAACATTTCTTTCTCTTCTTTACCAATTCGAAAACCCTTCTTAGTATCAGCGCGTTGTGTTTTGAAATGTGACTTCAGTTTTATGCCAATGGCTTTAACTGTTGGCTCTTTTCTAACTGTTTTATCTTCTTTGGCAAGGTGTATTCTTACAAAAACCTGAACATATCTCCACAGTGGTATCTCCTTTTCTGGTTGTTGAGAGAAAAGTTATAAAATGTATAGATTCTCAAACTCTATTTCTCATTTGAAAACTCTCTTTTTAAAACTAAAATTCACCCCTTCAGCACTGTATCACTTTGAAACTTTGTACAAGACCCACGTGGTTTTTTATGAAAAGATTTCTCTGTCAGTTCTTTGGAACAGGTATTCAGATGGATTATAATGGTCTTCTCTATGACTGTGACCAAGTATATCATTTGAGAGAGGCTTATAAAAACACTACCCTTGCAGTCTTCTTAAAACATTATGTATCCACTATTTTATCAAGAGATGGAGGTCCTTATAACATGTTTTGACCTTCTGCTGGTTTACATAAAGGAGGCCTCTAAAAAAAAACTCATCTTTATAAGACACTGCCAAATTTTATTTTCGAAGGTGGTCTTTCAAATTTGAAACTGGAAGCTATCCTCTGATTGAAAACATTTCATAATGTGAACTGCTTGTGTCCACTAAGAATTGGTCTCCTTCATATTTGTTTTACCTTTCAAATAGGCTGATCCATATGGTCTGTGACCCTATATGTTTATTTAAAGTCATTGTTGGGCCTTTAGCTCATGATGAAGGGGGTTTTTCAAACAATAAAATTTCGCCTATTCTTAACAATGTCCCCTCTGTCCTTTAAACAAGCTGAAAAAGTAACCTTTGTTGCTCTCCCTTTATTCATCACTTGGAAGGAGTTAGTCTTGATAAACCATAATGAATATGTCTAAAAACAAGAATGCCCTTTTCACATTAATCATCTAGGTGGACTGTCTCTTCATGTCAGTTGCAAAAGTAACTTTAAACAAGGCTTGGTCCACCTCCTTGGCCATTCATATGGGGCTGCTCTTAGTTAAAACTCCAGCCTCTGATTATACTTTGAAGGAGGCTTTTATAAACAGAAGAACAAAGGCCTGTTAACACCATCATGCCAATCTCTTTCTTGTTATATGAAATAGGTCATTCAACCTATGAACTCTCATTTATCTTACCATTGTTTTTCAACTTGTCTTACCAACAGAAACTTTACTCAAACACAATTTTAAACCCTGCTATGCATCTTCTATTCATTCTTTGGAGGAAGTAGTGCCAAGCAGCCACTGAAGTTACTCAAAAAAATGCTTGACCCTCTGATTATTTGTGAAGGAGGTCACAACAATGTGTCTTTCACCCTCTGCTTTTATATGAAGGAGGTTTCCATCATTGTGTTTCTAACCCTCTGCTTTTTGAAGGAGGTTTCTTTCACTATGTTTCTAACCATCTTCTTTTGAAGGAGGTTCTATTAAACACAGAATCTTCAGCTATTTCAACACTGTACCTTTCTCTGTATGTTTTCTTGAAGACTACCAATAGGACACAAAGTGAAATTTGACGTTTATCGTTGATAAAACTCACTTGAACCTAATGTCTTCTTTCTTTACGAGGCATTGTCTGAGATGTACATCTTTTTTGTAAAATATCATTGTGAACAGTAGACCAGAAGCAATGTGATTTGTATAAGGTCAATGCTCCCTGTGTGAATTTCTGAGATAACTCCTTGTTCCTCATTGTGCTTTCATAAAGTGTATTTGAAAATGTTTTTGACTAATTTTCAAAGCCCAGGTTCAAGATAACATAAGAAGTAGCTATCCTCTTATGCCTTTCATGATGATACCTTTTGGAAGGACTATGCAGCACTGACTTTGGAGGTGATTATGGAGCATTGCTTATTAGTATCACTTGGTCTTTTGTGTTCATTTGACTTGAGGAATGATATCTGCTCTTCAGGCAGCCTTTGGATTTAAAACCATACCTATTAGTTGCTCTTTTCGCACTGTACTTCATTTGCTTCATTGATGGCAAACCCCTTCAACATGAGAGACCTGTTTGAACTTGTCCCTTTGCTCTTATTTGCATAATAATCATCATTCAATTACACCCCTGTAGAGATGTAAGACATATTCTTTTGAATCTTCGAGAGCTCCTTTGTTGTTTCATGGGGATTATGCTTGATCTAAGCATACTTCTTTAGACAGTGAAAAACCTTCTCTTCCTAATTTGAATATTTTTTGAACTTCTTTTGGAACGAGACAAAGTGACCTCTTAGTGGTGTGTGACCTATGGATAGACCAATGCTTGCTTTGCAAAATAGGGAAAGATTTAAGGTTGACTGGTACTAGACAGGGGCTTTTTGGCTTAGGATATCTTATCCAAGGAAAAACTCCCTAAACACCACTATCTAACTTAGAGACAATTTTCATAGATTCTGAGTGTATTCTTAGGCATGACCAGATTTTCATATGACAAGATGATCAGGGATAGAAGAGCATACACTTTGTCAAATGTCGGACAGTGAATGGCATGAGAAACAAGGGGAAAATGATAGCAGAGGAAACATAGCTAAGATAGCTATAGATAGGGATACTTTGCTGAAACAAGATAGGAATTGAAAAATGAAGATTGTTTTCATCATATACTGACAGGGAGGGGTAAAAGGACAAAAATTTGTTTGGGGTGTTTTCTAGTTGACAAATTGATAGATTGAGATTAGCTTCTAGAAAACTGAGCTAAGGAATCTAGTCATCGACAATATGTAAAAAATACTGATGACTAACAGTGGCTCCATTTGGGGAGGGTAGCTCCTTTACAGGAGGTGTCCAGAATTGCAGATCTCTGGCTTATGAAGACCAGTGTCTTTTCCATTGGCACAAATTTATCTCTTTCTTGATGCTATTTCTGAAAATTGACAGCATGATTAGCGTCAAAGTCATCTCTACCTACCCAGCTATATTTCCTAGCATTTTTTCTTCTTTAGGTGCATTTGGACTAGAAACCTTTCGACATGATATTTTTTAGAAAAGAAAACTATCTAATTCTACACTTACATCTTCCCAGAGTTAATATTAAACTAATGAACTCCTTTGATTCTCTACCTATGCTAGATCGACTGTGAAGATTAAGCTGTTTGACAGGATTTCATTCACTACACTAGAACATGAAATTGAAAAATGACCAAATAAAGATTATACGGTCTGATTTATCATGTGTTTGTGGCATAAAAGACAATTTGCACACAAATATTATTTTGCATGAAATGAGATTTAGAAAAACTAGGGCTAGGATACATAGTTTGTTTTTCATCCCTATTTTCCTCTTTGGTTTTGTTTTGAGCATGTGGAACCAATATCTTTTCCTAATCTACTTTCATTTATAAGCCAAGCTTGCATGATTTGACTATCACTTCTTTCACTAACTTATCAGCAAACAATTTAAAACATGCTCAGTTATGATTAGGCTAGATAACTGAACAAGACTTCTTTGAGCACTAGTAGCGGCATTTAGACTTGCGTGCTTTCAAAATGATTATTTTTTGAACATGTGGCTTTTCTGCTATTTCTTAAAACTGCCCTCTTTTCTAATTTTCTATTTTTTTTGTATTTTCTATTTTTGATTTATTTCTTCAAACAATGATATTTACAATGAGTGAAAATGCTAAAACTAGAAATATTGAAAATGGTGGAACTTGAGCATCTTATCTTCATAAGGATATCCTGATGCTCTTGGTCTGGTCAGCTCTTGAAAAGAAATGTTTGGAAAATTTTCTCTTTCAAGCACAATAAGAGGGTTCTTGTAAGAGTCTCTAAAAAATTCAGTATATGTTTGCTGCTTTTCCCTATACATTTGATTTCCACTCCTGCCTTTGTTGTACATCTTCTTCAGGTAATACAGATACTCTTTGTCATTTTTGAAACAAATGATGACATCATCAAGGTACATCATAGTGAAAAATTTCAGCACTGGGAACATGGCTTTCCGGAACATGTCTTCGGTGTTTTGCAGTTTCTTAACACTGGGTTTGAAATTGGAACTGCTTCCCGTGTATTTGAAGAATTCTTTGAGCTGCTTGCTTTGAAAAGGAATTAATTGATGATACCTTGAAACATCACTTTGCAAAGACATATGATTAGAAACCCCTAACTTCTGTATGGTATGAATTTGTTTAGGAAGAATATAATTTCTGTTCTGGGGGTGTGTATCTGTGTTTCTGAAATCAACACATATCCTATGTCTAGCTGTCTTGTATTTGATTGTTAATGTTTGATCAAGATTTTTGTATTTCCTTTTGTCAAAGTTATTTCTTGAAATGATGGCAGTGTCATAGTGTTTCAAACTATTTTCCCGACATGTACTAGTATCTTGAACAATTTTTCATATTCTAGAAGTTCTTAATCTTTGGTGAAATGACAGAATGTTAGCCAGTTCAATCAGCTCAGGTGCTTTTGGACTATTGTGATCACATCCCTTCATATAAAATTCATTAAGCATTTTTCCCGGATCCTTAAAGTTTGTGGCAATAGTCAAGGTTTTATCCGGAGAGGTAAAGTCTTGGGATGGTGAAGCATTTAAGTATGGAAAGAACATTAGGCTTTCCTGCTCTTGATTTCCAAAGAGGTTTGTAATATGTAAGTCCTGTCATGCTTCTATTTTGAAAAAAGTTCCTAATTGTACTTTTGATGTTTTTCCTTGGTTTAAGAAATTTTCTTGAGGGTGTAGAATGTTTTTTGTTTTCTGATCTATCTCTGTTTCTAGGAAATCAAATTCCCTCTCTTCAAGACACAACTGGTCAGGGTCATGATAGTTTTGAGTATCCAACTCATCATAGAGAATCTGGGGTGTCTGATGCGGTGTGCCTAGATTTGTTTCAACTTCTCCCATTTGCTGATCAATGTCTTCATCAGTATGTAAAATGAAGGAATTTAGATCTGACTATATGGAATACATAGGGATGTTATCTAGCCTTTCTTGGCTGCTAATCATATATTTCTTGTGTGATTCCCGATATAGTATTCTTGTTTTCTTAAACACAGGAATGGTGGCGTAAGACATATCTAAATGAATATTCCCTTGAAGCTTGGCCCCCCAAGGGATGTATGCTACCACTATGTCCATGACTAGGTGTTTTGCGGGCACTTGCGCCAAACTTACACAGAGATCTTTGATTAGGCCTAAACACTTAACTCTTCTTGAGTCAAATGAGTACAAGTATTTGTAAGGTTTCGTTATTTCTAAGCCTAATCTTTCCATTACTACCTTGGGCATGAGGTTGTGAGAGGCCCCGGAATCTAACATGGCGTTATGCAAGATTTGGTCATGAATATTCAGACTAATGTAGAAAGGAAGAGTGGCTCCTTCTTGATGTTTTCCGTCTATTTTTGGCCCAAATAACACTTTAGGAGTGTCATCAGCTAAGTGTAAGGTATCTGCATCACTTCCTATGTTTAAGACTTTTAGCACTTGAGATTTGTATGATTTTTGGGTAATCAGTTCGATGAAAGGCATGGTGATCTTAATTTTGGCAATTTCCCCTTTGAAACTAAAAGGCACTTGTAATTTAGATGTGTTTGCCTCAGTTTTCTCAGCCATAAATTTTTCTAAAACTTTATCTTGTTGAATTTTATCTGAGGTTTTTCTTAGTGTGGTGGTTTCGGGGATCTTAGTAGAGGTACTAAGATAGCTATGGTCAAGATTTGTTTCACTAGTTTTATCTTTGTTTTGATCAGTTTTCTTGGCCATGACTTTGTTACTATCTGTTGTATTTTTAAGAATGGTGTCAGGAGTTTTTGTAACAGCAGTGTCTGGGTTGTTCTTTTTAGATTTTTCTTGGTTCCTCTTACTCCTAAGATCATATTTCCTGTGAACTTAAATTATTGCATTTTGCAATCCTAGCTCGGGATCTTTGGGGTCCTCATAATTTGTTTCATCTTGGTTTGAGGAGAAGAAACCTTGTTCCTCTTCTATGAGAAAAATCTCACCCTCACTATCAGAACCTATCAAGTTAAGGTGATTTTCATCGGGTGGTTCAATATCTCTTTCTACCTCATCAACATAGCTTTCTTGGAAGGGTGGCTTGATCTGTTGGTCATTTTCCCTTGGTTTTTTTTGAGGTGGGTCCCTTCTGAAGTTTTGGTTCCAGTTTTTGTTTTGAGGATTTGGCTGGTTGTCCCTAGGAGGTGTTTTTTCATTCAGATTTCTTCTTTCCAAAATTCTCTCCATGGTTCTATCCAGGTTGTCTATTCTAGAATCAGAAGAAGAGTTTGAAGGCATGGCCTCATCTTGGTAAGTGACTTTATTTTCTAATCACATCCTAGCTCTCTTCTCAGCTAGGTTGGCTTCGGCACTAATAACTACCTTTTTCATTTCTTCTAAGGTTGCAGGATCTCTTTCTCTTAGTTGGTATGTCATATTGGGATCAAAACCTTCAGGAAATTTTTCTAGTGCTAAGCCAAGTGGAGGTTTCATGTTAGGTGGAAGGGCGTTATAGACACTGTTGAACCTAGTGAAATAATCCTGAACACTTTCCCTGATATTCCTTTTAATATTGTTATATTCGGAAAGGATTTGGATGGGATTTTTCCTGATTTCCCACCTGTTTATGAAAGTTTGGTAAAGCTATGGGACATCATGTATACTGTTAGGTGTTAAGTTTTTAAACCATTTCTTGGCTTCTCCACCTAAGCTTTGGGAAAACATTCTCATTCTTATGGTCTCATCTTCTATTTCTATGTATTCATAGGCATCATTGATTCTATCTACATGCTGTTGGGAAGTGGTAGACTCATTTCCGGTGAAGTGTGGGATTCGGGATTGGTAATAATTTTGCAAAGGTACCAAAGGTTGAGGTAACACTAAGGGCGCATACCAAGCTGCCATGATGGGCATTGATGGTAGATTTACAGTATGAGGGTTTGATGAGGTGGCTTGCACAGTGGCGGTCTGAAAGGGTGTGGCAGAAGTAATTGGACTTGTAAATTGATTTTGAGCAGATTTGGGATGATATGAGCCAAAGTTATGGAGAAGATGAAAATCAGGTGGTGTGTTAGGTGAGGCTTCTCTGCTAGTACTTGGCTGCAAATCTAAAGGCTCAAGATTGGCAAGGTTGATCTTACTTTGTGACTTGTTTCTGAAAAGGGTTTTTTCTGAACTCAAGTCAAACTGGGGATATTGCAAGGATGAAATATGTTTAGGTACAAAGCTTGCTTTGTGAATGGTCATATCGGTAGTTGGTTTATCAGTTTCAGAAGTTTTCCACAAAATATTTTCTGGGTCATCAACTATGATAGGAGGATTCAGGTCTGGGTGAGATCTTGTATTAATTCTTCGTGAAGCCAGATTTCAGAGTCAAAATTTAGAGAGGGTGAAAGCTGTGATTTCTTTTGGATGGTTGTCCTCCTTAAGGGTTTTGCGGATGCTAGTAAAGTGAAAACTAAATGAAGGCTAGTGGAGTTGCCAGGTGGATTTTTTTAAGGTTTATGGTCCACCACCAATATTAACAAAGATGTTTTTAGGAAAACTCTTTTTCTAGAAAATGTTTTATGTGAAAATTTGCTAGAAAGACTTAAAACTTATTTCAACAGTTTTCTAGATTGTTGAAAATATATAGTTTCTATTCTTAGGCTATTCTGTTGATTTCCTATGTTTATATGCAGATTCCTGGTTCCCTAAGTCATACTTAGCTTGTCACTGATTTTAGAAGCTGTATCAAGATCTTTGAGTTTTTGAAAAGGTAAGTCAACAGGATAGAATGTTTATGAATTTTTTTGGTTTTTCAGTTGGAGTATTAGGCCTACTAGAGGCTAGTGGAGTCGCCAGGTGGATGTTTTTGTTTTTAGAGGTATGATGATTATGGTCCACCACCAATAACTAATAAAAGCCAATCTAGGGATTTTTTTGGGGTTTTCTGAGTTTTCTATATATAGCTCTGAGGTTTGTAAGAGTTTCCTATAGCTGAATCATCATTTTGCTAAGATGGTGAAAGAGCTAGTTTCTACCCTTAATGACTTTATAGGCTATCTGTCTGATTTTAATTTTGAAGGACTAATGAGTCTACAAGAGTTTGCTAGACTGTTATGTACTCAGTATGTCCCACTGTGATCGCCATTATGTTAGTGAGTGGTGGGATAAGTCCACAAGATAGTATTCTTAAAGTCTCTGAAGGTTTAGGGAAGTCTAAGTTTGTTTATCACTCAGAGTCCCACCGTGATCGCCATTATGTTAGTGTGGCGATGAGGTGGCTGATTCACTAGATATTCTTGAAGGCAAGGGATTCTGAAGTCCTAAGGTATACTTAGATTGTCAATAACTCAGAGTCCCATCATGATCACCATTATGTTAGTGTGGCGATGAGGTGGCTGATTCACTAGATATTATTGAAGGCAAGGGATTCTGAAGTCCTAAGGTATACTTACACTGTCACTAACTCAGAGTCCCACCGTGATCGCCATTATGTTAGTGAGTGGTGGGATAAGTCCACAAGATAGTATTCTTAAAGGTCTTTGAAGGTTTAGGGAACTCTAAGTTTTTTTATCACTTAGAGTCCCACCGTGATCACCATTATGTTACTGTGGCGATGAGGTGGCTGAGTCAGTAGATATTCTTGAAGATAAGGGATTTTGAAGTCCTAAGGTATACTTATATTTTCATTAACTCAGAGTCCCACCATGATTGCCATTATGTTAGTGTCCCGTGATTTGGTAGATTGGCAAGCCAAATGACAGGGTAACATCAGACCAAGCTTTGGAGCCCAAGGACCTAGCCTTCCTGGACTCAGAGAGGGCTCTCTCTATTATGCAAAGGATGTGAGCTTGTTTGCTTAGTTTGTTTAGATTTTAGGCTAGTTGTGAAGTGTGTTTTGGTTGTTTTGGGTTTTTGAGGGAAAAATGATCGAAAGGATAAATAGATATGGAGTGGTCGAAAAAAATTGGGCTATGGGGTCAAATGAGGTCGAGATAGTCTTAATGATGGATAAGGTATGACTGCAGGGCTGATTTGGTCGAGATGAATAGATTCTTTGGGTGAAAGTGAAATGAGATGAACACTAAGTTTGTGAAAGACAAAGAGATTTTAAACATAAATAGTTAATCAGCAAGCATTCATAAGTTAGGGCTAACCATTGATCTTTATGAACGAAACTTAAACTAATAAATGCAGAAAATAAACAATCTAGTGATGCATGGAAGTATAAGACCCTCCAACTTTGGGAAATCACCTTCAAACTTTTGGGAAAACAAATAAGATAGAAAAACTATTCAATCTACGAAGAGGGAACTCCTAGACATCATATTTTGAGCTATTGGGAACTCTGAAATCAGAATGCAAAGTTTTAGGCAAAGGGAAAGATCGAAACAAGACCTCTTTGGTTTGACTAAGACAATAAATAATTCAAAGAAAGTTTTCAAAGATGGAGCTTTGACTAGCCATGAGTAAGCAGGGCGTACCGTGAATCATACTTAGCATGCATAACAACCATAAATGAAATAAGTAACAAGTTCTTTAGTGATCAAAGAGCAGTTAAGAATTCTTTGATATGACTAAGAAAGATGAAAACATAGAAGCTACATGAATCAGGAAATTTGAGGTGCCTCTATGGGCATGTATCAAACTCATCTTTACTGAACTACAGCAAGCAAGAAGCATGGAAACATATGTGGAAACTGAGAAAACATAACAAATAAAGAACACTATACCATTCACCAAGCCATGGAATCCTACATACAATCCTTCTCCACCATCCAAGTCAAGCAAGAGATCATCAACATCACAAGACAAGTGTTTCTTCAAAGCTCATAGTGCTATTGTATTGCTCTCTAACATCAAGTTCTACCTCTGATTACAATGAATCCTCTTGGAATATATAGGCCAAAGAGGAGGAAACCCAGCTAGGGAAACTAGAAGGCCATTAGCCAAAAACAAATATCTAAACTTGTCCTTGAGGCTTTGCAAAGCCCAAGGCACAAAAATATCCTCTAAAATATCTTAAAATGCTAAAAAATGAAATAAAATTTACTTTTCATGACTGACAATGGCTGAAAAAGGCTTAATGCACATTTGGATAAGCCACTTCAGAAAACTGCCTTTTTTGCCAAAATGCTACAGGAGTGTAGCAGTAGAAAATTTCCTATCTTGCGGAGGACTTTTGAGGGACTTCTTGCTGTCGAAACAAGGCTCGTGATAGCTCGTTGGAAATCCTTGGATTTCTACCTTTTGGAACTACTTGATTTTTCCCAAATTGATGCCAGGAAATCTATCAAAAACTGAACTGAGTGAAAAAAAACCAGAAAGTAGGCCTTGCTGATATGTGAGGCAGAAAGCTAAAAAACACTGTTTTTTGCCTCTTTGGGGGACGAAAACACCTTATTTTGATCTAAAATTTTCTGAGTAGAGGCTCTTGAATTTAATGCATCCAATGATACCACTCTCAATAGTTGAGGATGCTCCAAACAAAAATGGTGGCGCCCATGAATTTATGCAATTAGGCCCAAAAATGTCAAAAAACAAGATCATGTCAAAATTTTCTCAATTTTTGTGAGCAAACCCCTTAATGGTTTTTAGAAACATGCCTCGAAGCTCAGGCAAAAATTCCAAGCCTAGATTTGTCTTTTCCTCCTTTTCTCATTGGGTGCCCTCTTTGGGCAGTTTTGAGTTTTTCTTGTGCAACCTTCAATTTCCTTCGGGAAAATTGCTTTAGATTTTTGTAGTGCCTAGTCATCTTCCTTTGCAAACTCAAGTCTTTTTTTGCATGATCTATTTTTTTCTCCAGGTGCTTAAGCTCTCTTTTGAGCCAAGCCTCCTTGTTACTCTCTATCTCTTCGGCAAGCAGCTGTGTGAGAGGGTATTGTTGAGCAAGGGTTGATTCTTCTTCCCTTTGCTTCTCTAAGGCTTTCCTAAGACCCATGGTCCTAGGCCTTTTCCTCATCGGCTCCTCTTCCTCCTCCACATCATCGAAATCTTCCATGTACTCTTCAAGTTTCACTTGGGCCTTTTCCGTCTCCCTTCGGTACCTGATGGCTCGGGCTTCATAGATCGCCATTTTCCCACTCATCTGTTTGTTTTGCAGCTGTAGGAAGTGAATGAAGTATTTATACCTCTCTAAATAAGTTTCCAAATCCACAATTTGAGCTTCTCTATTTTGCAAAATGTAGTTTAGGATTCTAATTTGATCATCTTTGGCATCACTATCCTCTTGGATAATGTCAAACAACCTTTCTTGCTCATGGATGCTTTCATGCTGCTCCATATTTTCCTTGCCTTTGCTTGGAGTGGGTTTCTTTTCCCTTGTCCTCTTTGGAACTTCAATGATAGGTTTCTTGGGAAATTTGCCTCTACTTCGGAGTGCTCTAGTAACATTGGGAGTTACAACTTGAGCCACTTTCTTTCTTGAAGTTTTGGGCTTTGTTACCTTTGGAGAAGAAGTCATGGCCCCTTGCCTAGGAGAGGCAGCTAGCACATGCTTTGGAGAATCTTCTTCATGCTCTATGTTTCCAATGTCTTCCTTTGGGCTACCTTTCTCTTTTTGTTTCATGCCACTTCCCTCAGAATGCTCACTATTTTGTGTTTGCTTGCCAGCATCATTTCTTGGTTGAGGGTTGTCATGTTTCTCATCATTAGTGTCTTTTTGAAGACTGTTATGACCCTCATCATCACTGTTTTGGCTACCACTTTGTTTTCTTTGCTAAGGACTATCTTGTTCATCTCTGTCGCTGCTTTCTTCATGACTGCTATGCTCCTCCCCTTCACCATTTTGTTCCTCATCACCACTGCTTCTTTGAGGACTTTTATGTTCCTCATCATCACTGTGTTGGCTGCCACTTTGTTTCTCTTCAATAACATCATCAGTAGTAGTATGTGGCCTGTCCCCATGCTTATGGTCATTTTCATGTTGTTTTTCACTTGTTTCCTCATCATTAATGCCTTTCTATGTTTTTAAACAAAGAGGGCACTCTTGAAAACCACTATGTTTCTCCCTTGAGTAACCACTGTTTTTTATTAAGGCTAGAAAACCAATCCTTTTTGGATGAAGATCATTTTGTTTTACTAAAACAGTAGTCTCCCTGTCATTGATTAAAAGGCCTTCTAAAAAAACTCTGTCTTTCTTTATAGATTGTGTAATCTTTAGTTGGAAAACAAGTCTTTCTTGATGAAAATAAGGCTACTTATCTGACTGTATTCCTTTCACCAATGTGCAAAAATTTTTTTTACTATGAAGACAGACTTCTTCTCTCTTTAGCATGACAAATGTTTGGCTCTGTGTAGGATTGATTTTCCCTTTGAGCAGTCAATCTAAACAAGTTTTTTAAGCATGATAATATTCTTCCCCCCCTCAAACCTTGTTTCTCTATGATTTTTAAACAAAAAGAGTACTTTTGAAAGTAGCTATGTTTCTTCTTTTGAAAATCACTGACCCTTTGATGATCATTGTTTTTTATAAGGCTAGCACACAAAATTCTGTGACCTATGGAGCAGGTTCTTTTCACTTTGCACACAAATGTTTTTCTCTTTTGTAAAATTGTGATTACCTGTTAACTTTTCAAGACAAAAAACCCCTTTTAAGACTGCCAATGAGCCTCTTCTCTTTATTCACTAACTCCTTTTTAAATCACTGTCCCTCCATTGAAATCTCTATTTTTTTCTAGGATGGCAAACAAGATATGTTTTGGGAGCTAACTGTGCTTTTCCCCTTAACTACTTCTAAACCTCTTTCAAACTAATAATAAAACTCTTCCCCTTGAAGACTATGTTTATCCTTTGCTTACTCACAACAAGAAAACTCTCTCAAATTGACAACAAATCTTTATCCCCCAATCATTGTTTCTCTTTGATTTTTGAACAAACATAGAACCCTTGAAAATGGCTATGTTTCCTCTTTTGAAAATCATTGTTTAAGGGACCCATTTTAAACTGATCACAAGTCTTCTTTGAACACTATTCCTTTGTCTTTTAAACAGAAAAGCTACTCTTTGACAATAACAATGTTTGGCTTTCCTTGTAATACTGTGATTATCCTCTTACAAACTTGATTTCAAACTTTACTTCAAATCAAAAATATAACAAGAGATATAAATACCTTCAAAATATGTGTTATGTTGTGTTTGGAAACGAGTTTGTTATGTGAAAACTGCTTTTAAACAAATTTTGAGGCTCCTTGACCTTTGCTGCAACTCCTTTTAGTACTGGCCCGGGCGGGAAAACTATCGTTCAGGAGTGGCCTAGGCGCCAGTCCATTCAACACTAGCCCGGTGGTGTAAAAATGGGCGTATAGAGGTGGCCCAAGAAAGGTAGAAATGGCGTGCAGAGTTAGATATGAGAAATTTGAGCTATAGGTGTGGAAAAGGAAACTTGCAGAGGTCAAGAGTATGGAGTTTTAGTAGCAGCCCGGGCGGGCAAGACCACGTTCAGCAGTGGCCCGGGCACCGAGTCGTTCAGAGGTGGCCCGGGCCGTTCAGAATTGGGCCATGCCGAGGGTAAAAATGATAAGTGTAAGGGTAGGAGATGAAGAATGACAATAACAGGGGTAATCAATAAGTGGGATGAATTCAATCAAAGGTTTGGGCGTTGGGATAGATGACAAGAGGGCATGGGCACTGCGTTCAGGTCGGGCGATGGGCCAAGCAGGCCTGAACGTGAGAACGTGCCGAGTTCAATGGGTGCCAGGTGCCAGGCACAGACGTACCACTCAGTTCTATGGGCGTTCCATGCTATGTAAAAAACCCCTCTGTATTCACCTATAGGCGCGCCGCGCTATTCTTCAGGCATGCCGCGCATTAAATAGGTTGCAAATGCTCAAAACATTGCTCAAGACTTGCTCTCTTTTCAGTGTCTTGGCTTTGCACAATGACAAACGATATGTTTCTTGAGCCCCTTTATATTTTTAGTAGGGTTTAACATTTCTTTCTCTTCTTTACCAATTCGAAAACCCTTTTTAGTATCAACACGTTGTGTTTTGAAAGGTGACTTCAGTTTTATGCCAAGGGCTTTAACTGTTTGCTCTTTTCTAACTATTTTATCTTCTTTAGCAAGGTGTATTCTTACACAAACCTGAACATATCTCCACAATGGTCTCTCCTTTGCTGGTTATTGAGAGAAATTTTGTAAAATGTAGAGATTCTCAAACTCCGTTTCTCATTTGAAAACTCTCTTTTTTAAACTAAAATTCACTCCTTCAGCACTGTATCACTTTGAAACTTTGTACAAGACCCACGTAGTTTTTTATGAAAAGAGTTCTCTGTTAGTTCTTTGGAATAGGTATTCAAATGGATTATAATGGTCTTCTCTATGACTCTGACCAAGTATATCATTTGAGAGAGGCTTACAAAA
This sequence comes from Pinus albicaulis, assembly GCA_034641835.2. Lineage (NCBI taxonomy): Eukaryota > Viridiplantae > Streptophyta > Pinopsida > Pinales > Pinaceae > Pinus > Pinus albicaulis. The sequence goes on along the minus strand of CM076579.1, from coordinate 1,513,029,432 downwards.
ACACTACCCTTGTAGTCTTTTGAAAACATTATGTATCCACTGTTTTATCAAGAGAAGGAGGTCCTTATAACATGTTTTGACCTTCTGCTGGTTTACATAAAGGAGGCCTCTAAAAAAAAATTCATCTTTGTATGACATTGCCACATTGTCTTTTCGAAGGTGGTCTTTCAAATTTGAAACTGGAACCTATCCTCTGATTGGAAAATTTTCATAATGTAAACTGCTCATGTCCACTAAGAATTGGTCTCCTTCATCTCTGTTTTACCTTTCGAATAGGTTGATCCATATGGTCTGTGACCCCAGATGTTTATTTAAAGTCATTTTTGGGCCTTTAGCTCATGATGAAGGGGGTTTTTCAAACAATGAAATTTCACCTATTCTTAACAATGTGCCCTCTGTCCTTTAAAGAAGCTAAAAAGGTAACCTTTGGCGCTCTCCCTTTATTCATCACTTGGAGGGAGTTAGTCTTGATAAACCATAATGAATCTTTTCTAAAAACAAGAATGCCCTTTTCACATAAATCATCTAGGTGGAATGTCTCTTCATGTCAGTTGCAGAAGTCACTTTAAACAGGGCTTGGTCCACCACCTTGGCCATTCAGATGGGGGTGCTCTTAGTTAAAACTCTAGCCTCAAATTATACTTTGAAGGAGGCTTTTATAAATAGAAGAACAGAGGCCTGTTAACACCATCATGCCAATATCTTTCTTGTTATATGAAATAGGTCATTCAACCTATGAACTCTCATTTATCTTACCATTGTTTTTCAACTTGTCTTACCAACAGAAACTTTACTCAAACACTATTTTAAGCCCTACTATGCATCTTATGTTCATTATTTGGAGGAAGTAGCGCCAAGAAGCCACTAAAGTTACTAAAAAACATGCTTGACCCTCTGCTTATTTGTGAAGGAGGTTACAACAATGTGTCTTTCACCCTCTGCTTTTATATGAAGGAGGTTTCCATCACTGTGTTTCTAACCCTCTGCTTTTTGAAGGAGGTTTCTATCATTGTGTTTCTAACCATCTACTTTTGAAGGAGGTTCTATTAAACATAAAATCTTCAGCTATTTCAACATTGTAACTTGCTCTATATGTTTGCTTGAAGAATACCAATAGGACACAAAGTGAAATTTGACATTTATCATTGATAAAACTCACTTGAACCTAATGTATTCTTGCTTTATGAGGCATTGTTTGAGATGTATATCTTTTTTGTAAAATATCATTGCGAACAGTAGACCAGAAGCAATGTGATTTGTATAAGGTCAATGCTCCCTGTGTGAATTTCTGAGATGACTCCTTGTTCCTCACTGTGCTTTCATAAAGTGTATTTGAATTTTTTTTTGACTAATTTTCATAGCCCAGGTTCAAGATAACATAAGAAGCAGTTGTCCTCTTATGCCTTTCATGATGATACCTTTTGGAAGGACTATGCAGCACTGACTTTGGAGGTGATTATGGAGCACTGCTGATTAGTATCACTTGGTATTTTGTGTTTGTTTGACTTGAGGAATGATCTCAGCTCTTTAGGCAGCCTTTGGATTTAAAACCATACTTATTAGTTGCTCTTTACTCACTGTACTTCATTTTATTCATTAATGGCAAACCCCTTCAACATGAGAGACCTGTTTGAACTTGTCGCTTTTCTATTATTTGCATATTAATCATCATTCAATTACACCCTTTCAAAGATGTAAGACATATGCTTTTGAATCTTGGAGAGCTCCTTTGGTGTTTCATGGGGATTATGCTTGATATAAGCATACTTCTTTAGACAGTGAAAAACCTTCTCTTCCTGATTTGAATCTTTTTTGAACTTCTTTTGAAACAAGACAAAGTGACCTCTTAGTGGTGTGTGACCTATGGATAGACCAATGCTTGCTTTGCAGAATAGGGAAAGATTTAAGGCTGAATAGTACTAGACAGAGGCTTTTTGGCTTAGGATATCTTAGCCAAGGAAAAACTCCCTAAACACCACTATCTAACTTAGAGACAATTTTCACATATTTTGAGTGTATTCTTAGGCATGATCAGATTGTCATATGACAATATTATCAAGGATAGAAGAGCATACACTTTTTCAAATGTTGGACAGTGAATGGAATGAGAAACAAGGGGAAAATGATAGCAGAGGAAACAAAGCTAAGACAGTTATAGACAAGGATACTTTGCTGAAACAAGATAAGACTTGAAAACTGAAGATTGTTCTCATCATAGACTGACAGGGAGGGGTAAAAGGACAAAAATTTGTTTGGGGTGTTTTCTAGACGATAAATTGACAGATTGAGATTAGCTTCTAGAAAACTCAGCTAAGGAATCTAGTCATCGACAATATGTAAAAAATACTGATGATTAACACTTTCGCATTTATTCTCTGATAAAAGAACATAATTTTTATATCAGGATATGCTGTCTTGGCACCCTAATTATGTCTGCCTTCTTTATCTTAATGTTTTCCTCTGCAAGGTCTGATCAGAGAATTCTTAATTTCTCTTTGGTTCCATCTAGCTTATTGTCTTAGAAATGATTCAATAGAGTCAAGCCAAAGAAGTATATGGTATGCCATGTCCTTTGGTGTAGCTTGAAATATTTTTTATAAGACCTTTCTTTGAAGTTTTCTTAGTAGATTCGAGCCAAGGAAGTGTATGGTATGCCCTATCCTTTGGTATGTTTTGAACTTTTGCTGCAAAGTTATTTTCAGTTGATTAAATAATTCTTAATTTCTCTTTAGTTATGCTAGCTGTTATCTTAAAATTTTTATTTGTCTGAAAGTAATCCTTGGATTGCTAGATTTTTGTCTTGAACAGTTTTCTTATTAAAGTCTGGCCAAAGAAGTCTATGGTATGCCCTATCCTTTGGTTTTTCTCAAACAATTACCTAAAAGGCTTTTCTTGTTAAATAAGAGTTAAAATATTCTTAATTGACTTTTAGTTTTTTTGCTTTCACAACTTATTGTCATTTCATATGCCATCTAAATCTAAGATATCCATTTGATATAGTTAGCTTGCCCTATGAAAACCCTTGTTGAGTTGATGAACAATTAAATCCTTTTATGACTCCATAGCCCAATGGATTAATGTCTCTCATGGTCTATCTATTCATCTGAAACATTTCCTCAATTAATCACACCTTTGATTTGTCAATTAACCATTCAATCAACCAAAAAAAAAAATTCCTTAGAACTTCATAACTAGCCTAAGATCATAAAACATAAAGACTAAAGATATATCATTTATAAACACTTATATAGAGAGAGCCCTCTCTGAGTCTAGGAAGGCTAGGTCCATGGAATCCAAAGTGGTTTGATGTGGTTCCCTGCAGAGTTGTTCTTTCCAATCTTTCAAATCACAGGGATCCAACATTGTGGCAACCATACTTGGGAATACTGAGTAATAAAAAAGAAAAATATCAACTAAAAATACTCAGAAAACCTCATTTTTAACTTATATGGATCAAGTGTTAGCGAAGAATGGTATCTGGTTGCTGATGCTAAACAACAACCAACCTCAAAACAAGTAAAAAAATCCTTCACCTGGTGACTCCACTAGGTTTCAGTGGGTCTGCTGACTCCACAGGTTTTCCATAGACCCCAATGGGAAAATCATTCATCATTGAATATTAAAAAGAACCTAGTCAATAATAATTTGTGGATTAAGTATTTCTTTCACAAATCAGTTTTTCCTACAAGACTAACATAAACTCTAAACCTTTCTGATTTTTGGGTCCAAAGTTCTGGCTTCTAGAAGAATTTGTACTAGAACCCATCCTGACCCAAATCCTCCTGCAATAGTTGACAATCCTAAAATCATCCTTAGGAAGTCTCCTAGATTTAAAATTCCAATTGTTGGCAGACCTATCCACAAAGAAAGTTCCCTACCTGAAAACCTTAAATACTTGCAGAATATCCCCTCTGACCCACCCCTGGAACAAACCTTGTCTAGGACTAGATCTCAGAGTTGGATAGCCCAAATAGTTTTGGATCCATCCACCTTACAGTAGAACTCTGTTGTACTAACTCCATCACCCACTTTTCCTCTCCATCCATTTAACCTTGTACCTCCTTTTGTAAACCCTCCCTTTGTTAATCCTCCTTTGTTTCCCCATATCCCAGCCATGAAAACATGGTATGCTCCATTAGTCCTTCCTTTTCCCTTATTTGTTCTAGCATAGGACTATTATTCCAAGATTCCTTTATACGATGCTAGTCCTATAACTGGTCAACTACATGTGGATAGAATGAATGACTATTTTTATAGACAAGAAATAGATGATGAGATTGTTAAACTAAGATTTTTCACTCAAATTTTAGGGGGAGAAGCAAGAAAATGGTTCAAAGTCTTAACCCCTAACAATATACATGACCTCCCTGCTTTTCATCAATTATTATTAAACAAATGGGAAGTCAAGAATAACTCTCTCCAAATCCTATTAGAATATGAAAACATTAAGAGAAACATAGGAGAAGGTGTCCAAGATTACTGCACCAGGTTCAGTAGTGCATATAATGCCCTACCTCCTCACATAAAACCTCCACAAGGCCTAGCTTTAATGAAATTTCCAGATGGATTTGATCCATAAATGGCTTACCAACTAAGAGAAAGAGAACCTATTACATTAGAAGATATGCAGAGGGGTGAAGTAAGTGTAGAAGCCAATCTGATTGCCAAAAGAGCTAGAATGAAAAATGAGAAAATAGTCACATATAAAGAAGAGGTTGCAGCCTCTACATCTAATTCTAAAATTGATCACCTAGTTAGAACCATGGAAATGATGATAGAAATAGTAAGTATTAATGAGACAGCATACCCTAGAGAAAACCAAACAACTCCTCAAAATAGAAACCAGAACCTAAACCAAAACTTTAGGAGGAATCCCCCTCAAATAAGACAAATAGAGCAAAGGGAACCTGATCAACAAATCAGACCTCCCTTTCAGGAAAACTATGATGATGAGGATGAGGGGGGAATTAAGGAACCCAAACATAGTCAAATCAATATGATGGGAGTAAATCATGAGGACATTGTTTTCCTCACTGAGGAAGAACAAGGCATATTTGCACCAAGTGAGGAAGAAATCCTAGAATCTGAAGACTATAAACAAGGCTTTTAAAATACCATCATGGAGGTACATAAATAGTATGACCTCAGGAGCAAGAAAAACAAATATACTCCCAAGAGAAAGAACCCATAAATTTCTACCAAGAAGATCCCTGAAAACATTCCTAGAAAAACATTAGAAAATCTAAACACAGTGGCTGAAAGTTCTGGTAGAAATAAAATAAAAAATAGCTAGCCTAGTGGAAAGTGCAGTAATGACCAAAGCAGAAATAGCAACACAGCTAGTGCTCTTGACAAAACTATTTTAACTAAGTTTCCTAATAAAAACCAGCAAGCTGAAATTACCATGGAAAAAGTGCCTGAAAAAACTGAATTGAACATTTCTAAAACTCAGACACCTTTCAGTATTGAGAGTGAAATTTCCAAGATTAAAATATCTATCCCTCTTACTGAATTAGTCACTCAAGATTTATATAAATCCCAAGTTTTGAAAGCTTTAAACATAGAAGGAAACATTGATTCTGTAAATTTAAATGATGACAAACCTGAATTCCTATTTGGACCAGAAGTTGAAGGAAAATTTCAAGAGGGAGGTGTTCCTCCTTTTTATGTCAGTTTAAAAATCCATGATAAAATACTCCACAATGCAATGTTAGACTCGGGAGCTTCACATAACCTTATTCCCAAGATAGTAATAGAAAGACTAGGCCTTGAGATAACTAGACCATACAAAGATTTATACTCTTTTGATTCCAGTAGAGTTCAATGTCTAGGCCTAATCAAAGATCCGTGTGTCAATCTAGCACAAATACCAGCCAAGAGCCTAGTGATGGACATTGTAGTGGTTGATATTCCTCCCAAATATGGAATTCTTCTTTCAAGATCATGGGGGGCCAAACTCCAAGGCACCCTCCAAATGGAAATGACCTATGCTACCATACCTTTTTTCAGTCAACCAAGAAGATTATATATGGAAACTCACATGAAATACATGGTTAGCAGTCAAGAAAATCCAAACAACTCCACTCTTTATTCCATCCACACCGACCTTGATTCATTTATCCTTTACAATGATGAAAATCTTAATGAACAAGAAGAGGAAAAGGAGGAGGAACAGTTAAAACAGTTTGCTCAAATAGAATATAAAAGAAAACATAGTAGTGGCCACAAAGAAAAAAACAGTGACAAACATAGTGGTAGCCCCAAGGACCAACAAAATGATAAATCTGAAATTGAACCTCTTTGGAGTATGATATTTTATGGTTCTTGTGGAAATATTGGTTCAAGAGTAGGAATATGGGTGCATAACACAGAGAAAAATCATGCAGAGGGTCATTCATATAAGCTAAAATTTCAATGTACAAATAACATAGTTGAATATGAATCACTCCTCCTAGGGCTACAACTACTGAAGAAATTAGGAGCCAAGAAGATAATTGTTCATGGAGATTCTGAGCTAGTCATTATGAAGATTAAGGGAGAATACACAACTAAGTAGTCTAGATTAAAAGCATATAAGGATGATGCCCTTGACATCTTGAAAAAATTCATAGAATATGAGCTTACCTTTGTCCCTAGAAACCAAAACATCCTTGCTAATGGTCTAGATTTTGCAACCTGCACATGTCAAAACCCTTATCATAGCAAACAATACATTGTACAAGTCAAATATAGACCAGTAGTCCCAGATAACATAAAATACTGGAAATTTTTTAAAGGAGATAAACAAATAGAAGACTTCCTGCAGTCCAAAAATGAGTTTGAAATGCTGAATTTAGACTCAAATCATGAATAAGACTACTCTGCTAAGGAACACTCTTACAAAGAAGAGCCTCTTGATAAGGTTGATATAAATCTGTTATAAAGAGAACATCCACATGAGACATAACTATGTACAGACTTAGAAAAAGAATATTTGAAGTACTACAGTTCAAAGATAATATCTTGCCAAAAGGACTAGCCCCCTTAGAAAAACTGTTTGATTTCAATGATGTGGCTAAGAAGCCAAAGATAGAAACCACTAAAGAAAATGTAGAATAATGCAATATAGGTATTGATAAAGAACCCAAAATGATAAAATTGTCAAAAACACTGCCACCTCTTGAAAAACATAAATATCTTGAGCTTTTCAAAGAATTTACTAATGTGTTTGCTTGGAGCTATGAATATTTAAAGTCATATGATAACAAGATAATCCAGCATAAGATCCCTCTCAAAGAAAACCATAAGCCTTTTAAACAAAAATTGCGCAAAATAAACCCTGTGAAATTACCCCTGGTGGAGAAAGAAATCAAGAAAATGTATGATGCTAGAATAATAGTCCCACTTAGATACTTAGAATGGGTTTCAAATCTTGTATTAGTGAGGAAAAAATCAGGGGAAATTAGGCTGTGCATATACTTTAGAAATTTAAACAAAACCTCCCTAAAGAATAACTACCCTCTACCAAAGATGGATCACATTTTACAAAGGGTAGTAGGTTCTAAAAGAATATCTTTTCTAGATGGCTTTTAAGGTTACAATCAGGTGCTAGTACACCCAAATGATCAGCACAAAACAACTTTCACCACACCCTGGGGCACCTTCATGTATATCAAAATGCCTTTTGGGTTGATGAATGCTGGGGCTATTTTCAAAGAGCCATGGATATTGCTTTCTTAGAAGAAATAGGTTACTTCATTATGATATACCTTGATGACATAATTGTCTACTTAAAAACTAATGAAGAACACCTAGTACATTTAAGAAAGGTCTTTGAAAAGTGTAGAAAATATGGTTTGTCTCTGAATCCCAAGAAAACTTTGTTTGGCCTTCAAGAAGGTAAGCTTCTAGGCCATATCATATATGAAAAAGGGATCAAGATTGACCGAAAGAGGATTGAAGGAATATTGCAAGTAAAACATCCAAGAAACATCAAAGAACTGCAATCTTTCATTGGAAAGATAAATTTCTTAAGAAGGTTCATACCAAACCTTGCATAACTCCTTAGAAACATCACAAATATGATGAAAAGAGAAATGGGAGTTAAATGGACCATAGAAGCAAGGAAATCCTTTGAACTAGTAAAGCAAGCACTTACCAAAACACTAGTTCTAATTATCCCTGATTTTATCAAAGATTTCTCCATATTTTATTTTGCATCAGAACATACAGTTGCTGTTGTCCTACTGCAGAAAAACATAAAAGGACAATAGCAGCCCATAGCATTCTTCAACAAGGCATTAAGAGATGCACCTCTGAAGTACAACATAATGGAGAAACTGTTGGACATTGGGTTCAATGCTTCCCGTGTGTTTCACGACATGGACTAACTGCCTCTCGTGGATCCTAACTCTGGCGACTGTAGTGGAGACTAATGCCTACAGTTTTTGGTCTAACGACAATTGTGATTCCAACAAGTGGTATCAGAGCAACAGGTATCGAGTTCGAAACTCACTTGGCTCGTGTTGGGGGGGAGATTGTTGGACATTGGGTTCAATGCTCCCCGCATGTTTTGCGACATGGACTAACTTCCTCTCGTGGATCCTAACTCTGGCGACTGTAGCAGAGACTAATGCCTACGGGTTTTGGTCTAACGACAATCATGATTCCAACAGAAACAATATTTTTCCTTGATTAAGGCATTGAAATATTTCGGAGTTTACATTTTTCACTCCCACATCATTGCATTTGTGCCTCACACAGTGGTAAAGGACATACTAACACAAGATCCTGATGGAAAAAGAGGTAACTGGATTGCTATTATATTAGAATATGATTTCGAAATCAAGCCCACTAAACTGATCAAAGGACAATGACTGGCTAAACTCATGGTTGAAAAAAACTTTCAAGCACTAGATATAAACATGATTATTGCATTAGATGAACAAGAGGAGCTGGAAACTCCACCTATTGAGGAATATTTCTTAAATTCATCTTGGTATGATGATATTTTATATGTTTTTTTCAATCTAAATTCTCCTCCTGATTTGTCCAAAAAAAAGGCTAGATTCTTAAAGTTAAAAGCTGTAAACTTCTGCATTATAGATAAAATTTTATATTGGAAAAATGCTAGTGATATATTCCTTAAATTTTTGCCTGAGGATGATGCAGATAAGATCAAGCACAAGTTTCATGTAGGAGAGTGTGGAGGCCACCTCTATTGGAAAACCACTATCAACAAAATCCTTAGAGCTGGTTACTATTGGCCCACCCTCTTCCAAGATGTCCATAAAATGGTAATTGCCTGCCATAAATCCCAAATCTTTGAAGGAAAAATAAAAATGCTACCATTTCCCTTACATCCAATTTCTATTGAATCTCCTTTCCAATAATGGGGCCTTGACTTCATTGGAGAAATCCATCCTGCCTCCTTTTCCCAAAACAAATGGATCCTCACCGCAACTGACTATTTTACAAAGTGGATAGAGGCCATCCATTCTAGAACTTCCACAGACTCAGTAATCATCAAATTCCTTGAGAACCGTATTTTATCTAGATTTGGTTGTCCTAGAAAGATCATTACTCACAATGCTGCTGCCTTTAAATCCAAGAAAATGATGAAATTTTGCCATAAATATCAGATTACATTGGGCCATTCAACAAATTACTACCCTCAAGGTAATGGGTTGGCTGAATCCTCAAACAAAATTTTGGTAAAAATCATTAAAAAGTTTCTAGAAGAGAACAAGAAATCATGGCACAACGAACTAGTGCATGGACTATGGGCAGACAGATTAACAAATACAAAATCAATTGGAATGTCTCCCTATTAGCTAGTGTATGGAGTAGATGTAGTTTTTCCAACAAGCTTGGCAGTTCCAGTAATGAAACTCATCCAATAAGTACAGTCTGAAGAAAATGACATGCAAAGAAGAATAAACCAGATTTTCTAGTTGCAGCAAACCAGAGAGGATGTATACAATAGAAAACAACAACTGTAGGAAAACATGAAGAAGCTATTTGAAAAAAGGACCAAAGAAAATTATTTCAACATCGGTGACAAGGTGTTGAAATGGTATTCAAAAAGAGAAGACAAAGGCAAGCATGGAAAATTTGACAATCTATGGAAAGGTCCATATATCATCCATTCTGAAAGAGTTAACAATGCATTTTTCCTACAGGAAATGGATGGAACAGAATTATTTGGAGGTCCTGTCAATGGTAGGATGCTCAAGCATTATTTTTGTTGAAATTATCAGTTTAAAGATTTATTCATTGTATATAACACTGCTTGAATAAAATATTAGAAAAAATAAACAAAAACAAAGAAAGGAAGAAAAGAGGGCAGACAAAAGAAAAGGTAAAGCCCCATACCAAAAAAGAATGTTTCTGAAAGTGTGCAAGTACAAATGCCACTACTTTGAGGAAAGGAAGTCTTGTTCATTCATACAGCTTAATCATGATTGAACATGTTTTAAATTTTTGATGATAAGCTAATAAATGAATATTGTCCAAACTATTTAAACTTGGCTTAGCAGTAGTTTAGATTAGGAAAGGATATTGGTTCCAAATGTTCAAAGTTTGAACCAAAACACAAAGAGAGGATAAAATGACAAATGCCAAATTGCAGCCCTCAAGTTTTAGTTTTACTTTTGTAAAATAAAATCTGTGTGCAGTTTGTCCAAAATTCCATAGCTCATGACAAATCAAACTGCTTAATCTTGATCTAGTCATATTTTCAATTTCTTGTTCGTAGATTAGAGAATGAAAATCTGTCAAACTATTTAAACTTGACGGATAAGTAGATTAGGTAGAGAATAAAAGAGCTCATCAGTTCAATATGCGCCTTTGGATGATATAAGGGTAGAATTAGATAGTTTTTTCTTTTAAAAAGAAAAATGATGTCAAGGATTTGCCAATATAAATGCACCTAAATGAAGAAAAAATGTTAGAAGTATGATGGGTAGGTGGAATTGAGTTGCAACAGTCATGTTTTTCAAAATTTTGAAGGTTCAAGTTATAAAGAACAACATCAGATCAACAATTGAAGAATGAAAAATCTGCCAAAGTGAAATCAAGGCACTGATCTACAATTTCCAGAGTTGAACTCTGAGGTTCTTGACACCTCCTAAAGGAGTTTTTCTCCCCAGTTGGAGCCACTTTTATCCTATTGTATTCTACAAATTCACTAGGTGACTATGGATTTTCCACAATATACTAAAGATAGCATTCCCTGTATATAATCTGTCTTTAGAAATCTCATTGCCTTCATTATCCTTATAAACCTATTCTCACTATATCTCATTTCATATCCTCAGATTACCATATCACTCTGAAAAATTCATGTTTTACCTCATAAAGCTTTTCATTTACTTCTTTCCCCTGCCAAAATACCTTTTCCCCTACATTTCACTTCATTTCCCCACGAAAACCCTCCCTTGCATCCATTTTCCCTTCTTCTATCTTAAAATAATGTAAAAACCCCTTTTACATTATTTTAAAACTAAATATAAATGTTTCAGGACCCACTTTTAGTAATAAAACTCTCTTTTATTTAATAAAACCCGACCCTTTTTATAAATTAAGCCCCCGTGATTTAAACCTACACTCCCTCCCTCCTTGGTCAAAACCCTCCATACGACCCTTCCATTTTCCTTAATAAAAGGTGCATTCGCTTGTTTATTTAACCCTGGGCCCCACTCTTCACCGAACCCCGTGCCCCACTTGAATTTCGCTACTTGTCCCCCGAGCCCCATCTTCTGACATGCCCGTCCCTCCCAAAGCACCCGACCACTATTGATCTCATCCCCCGATATCTAACGGCTCCCAACACCTATCGCAAATATATATGTGCGGGGGTTAAACAACCCCAACCTTATGATATAAGCAGTTTTCCCGCTTATACCCTCCGCCACACATCGCCCTCTGTATGGAATCACATCCTCTCCGCCAAAACCATTTACCACCTCCTTGACCGTACAAAAACCACCTATCAAAACTGCCCTTCCATTTAAATGCGTTCCAAAAGCCTGTGCCTTTGCGACATGCCCTGTCCACCATACAAACATCTGTAAATGCCTCTGATGACCTGATAAGCCATAAAACATGCACATAAGCCCACAAGCCCCATTCTCAGACTCTGTCCAAGCAAACGTAAGTTTTTAATTAATAAAATTGGTTGTTCATGTGTAGGTGATCAAGTAAAAATGCATAAATCGCATTCCAAGGTCCAAATTTTTTTTAATCATCATCTCTGGGTGACGATCCAAATCTTTTGATTCATCAAAGAGACCAAGAGGGTTAGTAAACAAAGGGTAGCAATGAATGATGATCATTGATGGCCTTTGAAACCCTTCAAAGGAAAAATTAACAGGTAGAAATGAAGAAACAAAGTGAAGAGAAGAAGACAGTCAAAGGATTGTGGTGGTAAAATATTAAAGGGTTAAAAGTTAAAATCGCAGATTAAAATGTTTAATCAGAGTTAAAGGTGAAAACACAGATAGATGAAAGTCAGATTAACAAACAGAGAGGTATAAATATAAGAAAGGTAGTAAGAAAGATGGTTTAAAAGGTAAATCCAAGTTTAAAGGATAAGACAAAAGAGATTCAATGCAGAAGCAGATCCGAATGACTAACAAACAACATTCAAGACATTCAGGAATAATTTTTGCCACTTACAACATGTTTTACCTACACAAAGGCAACTAAATTTATTGCACAGTTAGAGATATTTTCCAGCTACTCAGTAGTTATTAAAAAGTTATTGAAAAAGCCTCAAAGGTCATGAATATCCCAAGATTAGCTCAAACTATTAGGTTAGGAGTTATTATTGCAGTGAGTCAGTCATAGATATTTTTCCTTGGGCCTTGCATGGTCTCAAAGGTCAAAAACACATTAACTCTATAATAAATAACATATGAAACCCTAGCTTAGATTCACCTCCTCATTTTGCAGATAAATACTGCATGTATTATTCATTATCAATGTTTGTTGCTTAGTTAAGCTTGAGGATTGATGAGTTACTAAGCTAATTTATGATTGTTAGGCTAGATTTGAGAAAGCTCTGAGTTGCAGAGATCTATTTTACTGGAGTATGTAACTGTTTTGAACATCAATAATAGAAGCACGTTCACAGGATTCTTGAGCTATATTAATGGTGAAGTTATCCTCCTTTGTCAATGTTTTCCTACTATTTTCCATTCTGTCCATTTATTCTCTGATAAAAGAACAAAAGTTTTAGATCAGGATATGCTGTCTTGGCACCTTGATTATGTCTGCCTTCTTTATCTTAATGTTTTCCTCTGCAAGGTCTGATCAGAGAATTATTAATTTCTCTCTGGTTCCATGTAGCTTGTTGTCTTAGAAATGATTCAATAGAGTCAAGCCAAATAAGTCTATGGTATGTCCGGTCCTTTGGTGTAGCTTGAAATATTTTTTATAAGACCTTTCTTTGAATTTTACTTAGTAGATTCCAGCCAAAGAAGTCTATGGTATGCCCTTTCCTTTGGTATGTTTTGAATTGCTGCTGCAAATTTATTTTTAGTTGATTAAATAATTCTTAATTTCTCTTTAGTTATGCTAACTGTTATCTTAAATGTTTTCTTTGTCTGAAAGTAATCCTTGGATTGCTAGATTGTTGTCTTGAAAGGTTTTCTTATTAAATTTTGGCCAAATAAGTCTATGGTATGCCCTGTCCTTTGGTTTGTCTCAAACAGTTACCTAAAAGGCTTTTCTTGTTAAAGAAAAGTTAAGATATTCTTAACTGACTTTAGTTTTACTGCTTTCACAACTTATTGTCATTTCATATGCCATCTAAATCTAAGAGATACATTTGATATAGTTAGCTTGCCCTATGAAAACCCTTGTTGAGTTGATGAACAATTAAATCGTTTTATGAATCCATAGCCCAATGGATTAATTTATCTCATGGTCTATCTATTCATCTGAGACATTCCCTCAATTAATCACACCTTTGATCTATCAATTAACCATTCAATCAATCAAAACAAACAAGTCCTTAGAAATTCATAACTAGCCTAAGATCATAAAACATAAAGCCTAAAGATATATCATTTATAAACACTTATATAGAGAGAGCCCTCTATGAGTCCAGGAAGGATAGGTCCATGGACTCCAAAGTGGTTTGATGTGGTTCCCTGTAGAGTTTTTCTTGCCAATATTGCAAATCACGGGGATCCAACACCTGCTGCCACACCACACCATCAAAATATCAAATGGGTTGGCCATATTCTCTCAAGAGAATCCACTGCAGCAATGCATATTGCTTACCCACCACATCATCATCATACCATGTGTAGTCTCCATATTATCCTAATAGGAGCCATCAGATTAAGGCCCTTTGCTGCCATCCTCCATCCTTACCATGCAAGGTAGGGGAGTATGTCAAGCCAAAATCTCCCAAAATCAGCCAAAGCAACAAGATCTATTGTTGCCTTCTCACATCATCATGTGAACCACGAAGCAACAACATACTGATAGAAATGTATAATGTCCCATCATAACAATAAAAATAAGCTCCCTTATGATACATCATGCGAGTGTTATGCCAAGTGTCAAACAATACAATACACATAGGCAATGGAGATGTCATGTGATGACCAAACTCTCTCAACAACAACCAAAGTAACCATGCCTTCTTCTTCTGCATTCTTCCAGTGATGTGCAAGGCATAGATTAGAGAAATATGAGCTATTGGGTGGTAACCATACTCACGCAAGAGCAGCCAGCGTAGCCATGCCTCCTTCTTCATTACATGAGTGTTATACAAGGAATGTATCAAAGAGATTTTTTTGTCGGGTAGTAACCATACTCACCCAGGAGCAACCAGCGTAGAAAATATTCTTGCTAGCCTGTGTCATATATTTGCAAGTGGTCATACAACCCCTTGCTTATCATCCTCACCCACTCATCCCAATGTGGATGATGAATGATATTTTGCATAAACTTGGTATCCTCAAATTGTAGGAAACCAACCTCCTAGAACTGTTGAATATATTTTCACTCCATGATATGTTGAAGTGCACCACTAATGAGGTCTCTCCATGATATCCTCTCATAATCAATGGCCCTCCAAAACCAATAAGGTTCTGGATATGATGTAGGCAGAAGTTTCTCTTTGAGCTGTGAGATGCTCATTGAGAAAGTGTCATCTTGAAAAGGGAAAAGTTTTCCCATCTCAAGGTGTCGACCATATATCATCTTAACCTCCATTGCTTCATGTATGAAGCTGCCATTGGAATTATCCCATAAGGAATGGATCCTCTTCTCATCACTACTGCTCATAAACAACATTGTGGATCTCCATGTTGGTGCATTTTCTATCTCATGGCTTGGCACAATGCATAACTCATGTCCTGGCATTGTACTGAATAGGATCATGCTCATCCCATCTTATGAATCTCCACACTTCAACTCAAATGGTTGAGTGTAGCTCAATAATGACAAACTGGGATAGCTCTTCATCTCTTTCTTGATCAAATCAAGGGTCCTCTGTGTAGTGATATGTTGTTGCTTCAAATCAGCATGATTCTCTAACCCTTGGTTATGCATTATCCTTGATGGCATGTCCCCATAAGTTTCAATAAAAGTTACTAAAAAAATATGAGAGGAAATGAATGCAAACCTTGGATCAACTGATACTCAAAAACATCTTGCAAGATCACAAGAGTTCCTCCATCTAGTGCAATGGTCTCTCCAACTGCTGGTAAGAGTGATGGCTGCTCTTCTACAAGTGTACTAGCACTAGAAACATTCTCCTCTTCTTAATGCATCTCCTGAATAATGCATGGGACTCTATATGTCAAGATTCTAGGAATACCTTGTAGAGAGGCAAGTGTCTTTCCTCCTAATGTGAGTACTTTTGCAGCTGGTGGTGTATGTAGTGACTCTTTGTGAAAATTTTCTGATTTTCTTCTATCAAATTCCTTCCCTAACCTTTGGAATAAATCCAAATACTTCGTCACCTTTGCATGCTCCATGTGACCAAACCACCAATCATTTCCTTCACCTTGAAGATGAAGTGTTGTAATCTAGATAACCTTTGTTTCAGCTACAAGATGTAGCATGAAGAATACATCTAACTCTTCCCTCCAAGCCTTTACAGTGCTTGAGGAAGATCCATCAAATGTAGGCATATAGAATCTATTGTGCCTCTTTCTTCTGTTACTCATGTAGGATCTTCGTTCTTCCTTGAGTTGGAAAAATTGTTGGAGAGTTATATTTTCCTTGAATTCTCTAGACTGTGCTTTGTACTTTTTGAGATATAATATGAGAGTCTTACGAGTCTCAGTCTCCATGTTTCTTATTTCTTCATCTCTACACCATTCACCTTCTTCAAAGAAAGTGGGAATAGTAGATCTTTGAGGAGATCTATGTTTCTCTGGTCTTCTTCGTTGCTGATAGGAAGTGCTTGGACCATCCTCATTATGAAACCCTCTTGAGGTTTCTCTTTGCCTTTCTCTCTTCATTTCATTAATCTCCTTGGAGAGATTATTCAGTGTTCTAAAGATAGATGCAACAAAACTTAATCCCTCCATTATAGTATATCTCTACTAAATGTTTTCTTTATGATGTCAATAATGTCCACAAGCTGAGCCCAAGATCATGCTCTGATACCACTGAAATATCCCAAAAGGGAGAATGCAGTAATAAACAAACACAATATTTGAAACAACAGATTATGTAATACACATAAGTTATGATCAACACAGATATAGACAGAATAGGTAAGCCATTTTATTCATAGGAGATGGATTAGATATACAACCGTGCATAAAATAGAAGCACTCAAGCCAAGAAAGTGGCCTAGAATGAACCTGGAAACATGCCCAAGTAGGCACTGTGTAGCTGGAGCTACTGGAAGATAAATATTGTATTGTCCCTTGAGCTGATGATAACATTAGAGCTACTAGCTGAAAGGGAAATGAAGATCTATGGTTCTCTGGAGCTCTAATGCTGCCAAGATTGCAGATCTGGGCACTATGATGGAAACCCAAGATAACCCAGAAAGGAAACCCAAATATAAGAAAATCAGAATTTCACCCTCCTAGGGTTTGATCCCTTGACTACTAGGTTTATGTAGATATGAAGAAAGTTCTGGCAAATAGATGGCTGCAATATGTCACAAAATCATATCTATGCTTGAAGGGTTGATCCCTTCAATAGATCCTCAAGCTAGAAGCTCAAGATCTAACTCCTCCAATCTCCTCCACTGAATATGGTTGCTGATCACTCAACAACTTCAGAAAACTGCGCTGTCAGAGAGGGAGGCTCAATAGCCTGATGCTGGATGCTTCAATGTAGCTCAATAATGATGGAAATAATAAGGAAAAAGTGAGGGGAAGATCCTTCATAGGATTTCCAGCTGAAGTACTGGAAACTTCCCTCCTCCAATAGATCTATAGGATTGGACTGTGCAATCCTAGATGGGACTACTGCTGCATGGAGGTGTGATATATTTTTCCTGATGCCTGATGCATATCTAAAGTTCTATAAGACTGATCTTGAAGCACAAAGTTAAAGGGTGAACCCTCCACTAGTTCCTCGGCTGAAATAGTGAAGGACAACCTCCTCCTCTCAAACCCTGATGCAGAAATGCATTATTTTTGAAGATATATGGGCTGCATAACGTAGGAACAATGTGGCACCAATGCTTGATGATGAATGAAAGCTTAGAATAATCTTCCTAGAGTAGGCACTCGAAGTCCCCCGTGGTTAAGAGTGGATTCCCGCTCGGGAACACCCTATGCTAAAAAACACTACAGACTTAGCTAAACATCATAAGCGTGCATAGAAACGTCAAATGACAAATATATATCTAAATAGATCAATATTAAATAATACAAAGCCTCCTTCTATTCTTCCTTCATCTTCCTTATATGCAAAGTGAGTCTTCCCAAGCCTTGGCCCACCTCTAAACAACACTGCACATGTGGACATAGGTCCTCATGTCGACTGCGCTGTCTCTCCATGATATCCATCATCTTTGCATGTAATGATCACCCTCTCCATCATGTGTGCATTAATGCACCACTTCCTCCATCATACCATCATGAATTCTCTATTATCTTACTTGACTCCTTCAATCTCCATGATATTTCTCATAAATGATACATGATCTCCATCCTTTCACATTAAGAAGCTTCTCCACTACTCCATAGTGTAGATATAGATCTAATTAATCCACATTCACATGACAAAAGTGTATCTTATTAATCTTAAGGGGTTACGGGTCCCTCCACCCATTTTCTTAATTAATTAATTAAGTTTATTAAGAACTCTAATATTCCAATTGTGTTAGGGAAAATTTGGAATATTACACTTCCTCTAATCTAATTCCTTCCTCCTTTTGTGGTGATTCTTCAATGGTGATAGGCCTCTTGGTGGGAGTTTGTGGCTTTCCGTGTCTCACCCTATGACTTTTACTTGTTCTAAAGTACAGAGGTGTCTGCCTCTTTCTTTTATTTTTAACAGGTGTGCTACCTCTTGGTATGTGATGTCAGGTGACATACTTGTATCTCGAGGGGAGGTTTCATGGATTAATATATGGTCAATATCTCATTTTTCCTCACTTGTTTCTTCCTCCATTACTTCAGCTTCTTCTTTTTCTCTTTCTATTGTCTCTATGTTCTTTGTTTCAATTTCAATCTCCTCCTTTTCATCTCTATTTTCTGCCTCTTCTTCTTCTTCTTCTTCCTCTCTATTTTCTACCTCTTCTTCCTCTTCTACTTCTTCTTCTCTAGGGCTAGAAGCAGAGGTTTTCCTTGTTTGGGTAGCCATCAATACTTCCCTATCCATTTCTATAAAAGAGAACCGAGATATAGGTATGTTTATCCTTCTCAAAGCATCATCTAAAATTAATTTTATCCGACCATGATGAGCCAAATGATGATACTTCCTTTTTCTCATTCTATGGCTCATATCAGTGATGGAGTTTAAGAGGAAGTGAGGGACACATAGTCTTTGTTCATATGAAAGCTATCCTTGGAACCTAAGTTCATTTAACAACCTGAAGTGATACCCATTAACCACACTCAATCTTCCCTCACAAGAGATGAATTTCATGATGTGGAAGGAAACTTCATACTAGGGGTATGGAAGGCTCTCTCTTCTCACACCATTTTTATCTTCATTGTACTTTTCCCCAGGTAAGAAGAAATTATTTTTAGCTGTAGTGTTAGGCATTCTTTCCTTGACC
This sequence comes from Pinus albicaulis, assembly GCA_034641835.2. Taxonomy (NCBI): domain Eukaryota; kingdom Viridiplantae; phylum Streptophyta; class Pinopsida; order Pinales; family Pinaceae; genus Pinus; species Pinus albicaulis. Next base: position 1,513,010,237 of record CM076579.1, on the reverse strand, counting down.
CATTTGACTCCTACGGGAAAAGTGGTCACTTTGCTTATCAATTTAGGAGATAAAGTGATGGCTAGTACTCTAATCATAATGGCGGATATTTCTTCTGAATGTGAATGTAGGGCTATTGCAAATTCTTTGTCTATCTCATCATCATAACCTTTCAGTGGCTCGAAGAACCCTAGCCATTGGTAATTTCGGAAAATTTCCATAACCTAAGGGTGATGCCTAATTATTTTAATGTCTATAGGCTCCCTTATGTTGAATCCCCGTTCCATTTTAATGTCGTGAGGTGAACGTGGTGAGAGGTTTTTAGAGGTAAGTCTTGGAGATGGAGAGCTTGAAGCAAAATACAATGAAAAAAAAATCTATCCTTTAATTGTCATCTATAATATTGCTAATTGTGAATTACATGGAGGAATTTCAGTGCTGGAGGATGACAGTCCACTTACCTTGGTCCTTTTTTATTTTGTTTTGATATGTGGGTGCTTTGGGAAGGAAATCCACCCATATAAAACTTTGTGCTTCCCTCTAAGCCTCTATAGGTGTACTACTGAAGTTGCCTGTAGAAAAATGTTGTTTCCTATAGCACGATGGTGCATGCAAACCCAAAATTTGATGTTGCTCCTACGATGGATCCCATTGCTCTCCCACACTTGATTCTTTTCAAAATTCTCAACACAATGGTGGAAATGAGACAAATATTACCTTTAGTGGAATTTTTAACCAAATTTGGAGTGTTGTGGTGACTCATACTCAACTCGTGTTTCCTCTTAGAGACTATTGGCCCCCACTTCAGTTAATCATTTTTGACCTCGTGATCACTTCCCTTCATACTCATCCACCCCCACTTGAATCAATTTGACATGCCCAAGTGGCATGCACTTTTACTTTTCCCTCAGTTTCACTTTACGAAGGTGGCCAAGTTATCTGGCCACCTTTTTTCCTTTTAAACTTATAAATATCGACATTTACTATTTTTGCCATTATGGATGCATAGCGAGGGGTGAGAGGCCATACTTGAGATTACCTGGTGTTGGTGAAGTGCTGCAAGAGTTGGTGCAATGAGTTAGAGCTAGTTGTGGAAGTTGGAGTCTTCTATTTGTTGTGTCTTCATATATTTTTTTGTTTTCTGAGTGAGCTTCTTACCCTTTTTTTGTTTTCTTTATTTTGTAGGTGCTGCATGGAGAGATTCAGATGTCATGGCTGGTGTGCTTGTCCCTTTGGAGTCTGCTGGTGGTCCCCTGGTGTTAGAATGAATTCTTAATGCAAGTGTAAGAAAAGAGATCACTTTAGTTGCACATGAGAAACAACCCTAAAAACAAAGATGGTTGTCTAACTTCTTTAGTTCTGCAATAGATGGTCGGGAAAAATGCAAAAAAAACCCAAATCTATACAATAAAAGCAGCTAAACAGTAAAATGAAATAAGAGTTTCCCCAAATATCCAATGGACAAGACAACAATTATAAATAATTTTTATATTATGTTAGCACCTGGGAAGGGAACAAAGAATGATGTTACCATTCCCCCTCAATGGGATGGGTTCTTGGCTGTCCTCAATGCTTCATATCCAAAAGTTTCTCTCTTTCAATGGTGTAGAAAACCCAAGACGCGTTGAACTCTAAGGGAGCTCAAGAAGTAAGAAAATAATAAAAAGTGATCAAAGTACGACAATGACAAAGGATCAAATTCCGACCATGATAAGAGGATCAAAGGTAAATAATGAATGGAAAACACTCCTATTTATAAAAAAATATTGAGTTAACCTTGATAATGGTGCATAGTAAAATATTATTAACCAAGATCTAGATCTAACTGCATGGAATATTTTATTATATTTTGTTGGAGGGAAAACGAATTTAAATTAGTTAAATCCCTTTATTTAGAAATAATAAACCAATAAATGATTTATTTAATTATTTCTAGTATATTTAGTCAAATTTAACAAGGAATAATAATTAAATAAGGATTAATTAATTATTCCTAGAGATTAATAAGATAAATAATGATTTATCTAATTATTTCTCATAAATTTGGTTAAATATGACCAGAAATATTATTTAAACAGAGGTTTAATTAATTATTCCTATAGGAAAATGAAATAAATAAGAGTTTATTTAATTATTCCTTATAAGGTTTCCTGTTTGGACCAGAAATAATTTAAATTAAATTACATGGTGTAACTCGATCCATCTAAATGTAAATGGTTAGATGAAAAAAATTTGGTGTAACAGATTTCCCCCCAACATGAGAGCATTAGGAGCTAATCGTATGACCGAAGTACATTGTAAGAACACAATCACTAGACACCGAAGGGGAGTCAGAGAGAGAGAAGCGAATGATGACAATAACCTTGAGGGGGCGAGATCTATAGATGATATAAGTCTCATTTTATGTTTGGGTACCTCTTCTCAATGAGGCAGGGAGGCATACCTATTGCCACCAAGATAAAAAAGTATAAAGAATAATGGTGCACCTAGTAAAATAGTACTGAGCTAAAGTGTACATGATAAATGGTACATGAAACACTCGCATAAAATGATCTAGTCAAAATTATAATGGATCCCACATACATACTGTCCCTATTACAACAACCAGGACTTAATACAATAATATATGAGTACATGAGATATAATAACAACTAAAGAAGCCCTGATAAACAAGAAAGGTCTCTAAAAATATGAATGGATCATCTAAGTGATGGATGCATGTTATAGACGTTGTAAGAGGCTGGAATCAAACCCATAAAAATATATAGAGATGCATCTGAGGTTGTATCATAGAATGAGGTCATCCGGGAATGTGGGGGCTTACTTGAAGGGCCACCCGCTCTTGAGGTCTGAAACATCTCACACACACCTGGAAATCACTGGGACAATCTGCTGGATCACTGAACTATCAAGCATATGAATCTTGATCGTGCAATAAGGATATGGATGAGAAAAAATCAAGTCAAAGGGACATGAGGTCCCTTTTCCTTATTGGAGGCACCGAAAAAGAATGAATTTTAGAACCCAGATACACTGCCCTCTAGACCTGTGCTGATTTGCTGAGGTTCGCCATAGGTGATGCAATGATGGTCCTCAACTAAGGCACATGAGATAATAGTAGATCGGCTGATGGACTAACACCAAGGATGATGATCGAATGGGGGTATTGAGTAGTGTACGAACAACTTCCCTTGTCAAGGCATAAAAAGCATGGATGACTTGGCAATTATTGACTCGACTCCGAAGGGGATGAGGGACAATATGACTAGAGGCCAAAATGGGCTATACGAGAGAGGGACAAGGGATGAATGGATGAAATACTATAACAAGAGGCAAGGGGGCTCATGATAGACTCCATGAATGCGAATGGTGACTCAACTCAGATGCATTGATTAAGGGTGACTCGATGATTTTGCCACACAGATTAGGCCTGGTGGGGAACATAAAGGAATGAGAAAAATATGGTTACTCATGATGAAAATCCGCACAGGTGATGAAAATAATGGAGTCAAAGTGGTGCCCCAAGTACAAGTAGCGAAAGTGAATAAATTCAATTTTTAGAGGCGAAAAATTGACCCTTCTTGGAAAAATGGATTCTAGGTGAAGTATGAAATCATCAAAAACTAAGGGATACCCATTTTAGAGCTCAGTGAGAAATGTCCAACAGTGCTGACAGTTTGTCAAACAGAGCTACAGTTTGGTCGCAATTGGTGAAAGAAAAATTAGGGTATCTCTTTTAATAGGGTGATTTCCCTCAAATTTGATTCATTTGCAAGTGTATTTGTGGTGAATGTGGTGAGAAGGAGAAGGCCCTAAATCTTGAGGCATTGATAGAGAACAAACTGACCATTGGAATCGAGATCCATCAGTTGCAGGTAGGTGGCCTAACCGTCCTCTTCAGTTTCAGTGGTTTAGAATTTTAAATTAGGTGCCCAGAGCCCGGGAAAAACATTTTGCACCTTCTCACAGTTGGCTCACACTTTTTGGGGCCTGTTCTACGAGCTCATTAGTAGGTTTCAAAGGAAAAACTCTGACCTCACAGATACAGGGCTGAAAAAAGTACGAGCTGCCAAAAGTTAGGTTTTGTCCTGTTTTTGCTAGGAATTGGGTCTTGATGTTTTTATGTAGTTTTTCCTTCCTCTAACTAACAAATCACTTGTTTTTTGAAGGTATGGAAGAGTTAAATATCAACTGGGGAGAGAGATATTGTGAGGCACTTCGTTCTGAGATCTAGGGGGATCAGGTTGTTCGAGGCGCACTAGCGAGATATGGGGTTCTCAAGTTGGTTGAGAACCCATTGATGAGGGCCAGAGAGGCCTTGTTAGCCAGGATAGTCAGCTATTGGGACCCAAACTCGGAGGCCTTTATAGTGCAGGCCCCAAGGGCACCAGATCAAGCTTACTATTCATAACATCTATTTCCTAACCGATCTCCCACCATTGGGGATGGTGGGAAACATCCAACTAATATTACCACGGGGGAAAAATATATCTGAGTTCGTGGAATGCCATTTCCGACTAGATGATAATGTTAAGGGCACAACTATACTGATCAGAGATCTAGAGAGGCTCGAGAATCGAGATGTCATCGTAGCAGTGCTGTAGATATTGGGCAACCAGGCGTTCCACCACATCACTAGAGGGCAGATGATGCTGGTAGAGAGTTTACTACGTGGGACATACTATGGGTGGGCCCAGATGATGATTTAGTCGCTGAAATGATAATTGTTACTATGCAAGCAAAAAGTGAACCATGATTGTGTGTTTGGTACAATATTGTGCTAATTCTTCTTTGAGAAGATGCCCATGCTACAACCTCATGTACAGATCCATGATGGGGGCCCACGAGAGCCCAAGATGCATCCCTAGGGGAAGCTACTATGAAGAACAGGAGGCGAGGGAGTCGGGTTGGTGTTCCAGCCCGGATTCTTTGGACATTGGGATCAGCTGTCATTGTATATAGAAGACTATCCATAAAATGGAATGAACTATCAGGGGGACCCAAGGTTGCCACTTCTGTCTGGTCAAGCATGGGGACCAGATGGTAAGTGAAATTTTTTTTACGTTTTATGGTGCCTTTTTAAGTTTTATAATTATGTATGTGGTAGTGATTTGTTACTTTTGGTATGCAGACATAGCACTGGTGAAACCGACTGGGTATATGGGATGACCCACAACACCAGGGGCTGTAGAGTCTAGCACAGTGAGAGGAGATGATAGAGCGGACATAGAGGCCTTACTGGAGGATGTTCGTCGCAGATGCGAGCTGTTGATGACCGGTGTATTAGTGTGTGACTAGCATGATATTGATGACCACTACATTGAAGCATGTGTCAGTCTACCCTCAGAGTGGCGAGGGGTCTTGTAGCGCATGGTGATGGTTGGTTACGGTATGTGGGATCTGCATGCTGTAGGAGCCGAGCCATTGGCTCAGGACCCTCCAGATATTGATTAGATGTAGGGGCATGTGGTGCCCCCAGTTTTGATTTTGCAACATGGTATGGGCATGTCAGATGCATTAGAGTAGAGGACTCCAAAACATTTATGATTTTGTCGACACATATTATGGATATGAATCTTTTTATATATGAAAAGTATATGACTCACCATTTTTTTATGGTTATTGTCTTGTATGATATGCATGTGATAAGTGAAAATATTGAATATTGTTTGCAATTCTATCTACATAGTGATTTTGGGATCTAGGTACGTGACTGAATGTAATGGTTTCAAATGCACGCATTAAGGCTTCACTCATAAATATTGTCTAAAAAGGGCATGATTATTCACGTGATATACACCATTCAATTCCATGACAAGCAGCAGGGAATATAAACGAGCATGAAGTTGAAGGATGTGATGGTCAAGGGAATTGACTAACGAACCTATCACTGCATCATATTTGACCTAATTATTGGTGGCAGATCCAATACATAAGCCGTTGGAAAGGAATAACGAATGTATGGGGGTAAAAATGGCCCAAGCTGTCGAGGCTAGATTCCGCGAGTAGCGACTTGTACCATCGGCATAGCCAAGGTACGATGTGGATGAAGGATCCATCTAAGAGGCACCACAAGACAAAAAATAATATGATGGTGAACGATACAAGAAACCTGAATGCATGGCAGAAGTAAAACATGACTGGAAGATGTTGTGGGTAAAAATTCACACTTATAAAGATATGGTCAATACATGGTGTAGGGAAGTTGTCTTGGGGAAAAACTTGATTCGGGTCACGAAAGTCCATACAGACACAATTGGTGCTTGTTTTCTTGAGAATGGGATAGGAACAAATAGCCTGCTGGAGCTTATCGATTTCGGGTTTGAAAACCTCTTGTCGAGAAGAATGAATGTGTCTCAAATTTTGATGAACAGGGTAGGCATCAGGCCATGTGTTGATATGGTGTTTGAAAATGGCTAGATCAGGTCCGGGCATCCCTGAATAGGACCTCGCGTAAACATTATGGAATTCCTTGAATAGCTTGGTGTAAGCCTCACTTTATTCTGGGGAAAAATGTGCCCCCAAGAAAATGATTTCTTCTTCGAAAGCATCGAGTGCTGGAATTGGATTTCTAAACCAATCGACCTCATCGGAGATGAAGTCTTTAGACTCCAAAACATACTGTTCATGGGACTGTTGCAGAAGGAAGAAAGCATGGTGATGCATATCATCCCAAGGAAATTCAGGGGTGGTCATTTCTTCCATAATGTATTCATCAGAATGAAAGATGGGGGGACTGGTAGAAGAAATATCACATAACACAACGGGGCTACCTGACATGTCATCATGAGAGATATGGTTCACATACACATCGCTACGAAGGGTAGATAAAGAGCTAGTAGATGAAAGATCTACCGATGTTGAGCCCAAGGTGATCGTTGAAGGAGGTTCAGTAAAAAAAGAAGGGAATTCCCTGGAGGGGTTTTCTACCAAGGATCTCATGGATGATGATAGATAGAGGATAGTGGCTGAAGGCTCCATCATCTCGACATCGGGTGGAGGTAAATCAATGGGTGTAGAAATTTCCTCCGGTTCATAAGCAGCCAAACACCAGAGTAGAGGAGTGGAGGATCCACTACATTCGACCTTGATTCGGTGGACAACCTCAAGGGTGTCATGGGAAATAATCAAGACGGGGACAGAGGTGAGATTATTGGCCATAAATATCACACAAATCACAAGGGTGATTCATGCACAACGTTTTTAGTTTCTTAGCTGAATCAAGTAAGGTAACATGGACCTCCGAGATATTGGATTTAGGAAACGTCTTGTTGACCACATGTTTGGGAAGAGGAAGCTCAGGAAAATTTTAGGTAACATGCCCACCAACATCACACAAAGCGCACAGAGGTGAATGCTTCAGAGGCTTAGGAGAAGTCGGAGTTTTTTCGGTAGCCTTATCCTTAGGTTTCTTCTTTCTGGATTTTCACCCCTCACCATAGGCTTTCACAACATGAGTAGTTTCGTGTTGAGATGGCTGAGGTATTGAAGCAAAGGGTGGGTTCATGGCGACTGGTTGGACCAAGGTTAAATTGGTATAAGGTTGAAGATGACCAAGGGGGTTTCGACTAGGAAATCAATGTACTAGACTGGGATCCACAGGGTCAAATTAGGAAGGCTCAATGTAGCCATGACATACACTGAAAATACTCCAAAGGGGGAAGTGACAAACGATATCTAATCAGAAGGGTAATGGTCTAGTGGAATGGCTCCCAGTTGGTTAAAACTTGAGGGAATCGTTCTTGGTTGAGAAGGAGTGAAAGAGACACCAATAGAGGGATAAGGTCCTTGAAAATGAGGCCCTATAGGCTCCATCGAGTGACCACCATTAGGTTTCGAAGGCATAGCCTGTTGGGTGGTTGAACCAGACTGCTTATGGCTATTCCGAGATGATTTCATCATGCAAACATTCGACAAGATGGGATTAGCGACAAGAGAGGGGGGACCAGGTAATGCACCAAGTAAGGTGGAATCTTTATAGACTCCAGGTGAAACACTGGTAAAAGGTGCGACTTCTTATTTATCGTCCACCGAAGAGATTATAGACTCGAGAGAGGTTTGAGACTTTAGTTCGTAATATGTCAACTGATCAATGGTAATGATATTTCCATTATGAGGAAATCACATCTTAAGGTGAACCACAGATGTGACAATAGACATCGCATAGGGGTAGCTATGATTGAAAAGGATATTGTAATCCAAGGGGGTATCAATGAATTCAATGTCAATACAAACAATATTTCCCGCAAGAGTGACAAGACAATTGCTGTACATACCAAGGGGCTGAGAAGAGTGACCGTACCCAGCATGAAAAGTGATGGTGGATGGGGCTAATTCAAGTGATCTGATTTTATTAGAAATAGAGGCAGACATCATGTAGGTGGATACGCCCTCGTCAATGATACATCACAAGACATGGGCATTACGAATCTTGACTGGTATTTGGAAGGCGACGGATGAAGGTAAAGAGGGATGTTCTGATTTGTCAACATTAAAGGCAATCAAATAATCATCTAAATGATCTACATCACCCAAAGCAGATAATAGAGGTTTACATTGTGAAGGGCATCACTAGAGGACTTCCATGTTGACATGGAAGCAGGAGATTGTGGAAAGTCATCTATTATGATGTAATTATGGGTGGCTTTGGAACGATGGCAACAAGACGAAGACAAGCAAGGAAAGTTGTTACACGGATTGTTCTGAAGCCAGTATTTTTGTATCTGTTGTAACAATATTCTGCTATGGAAGAATAGAAAGACCCTGTTTTAAGATAGAAGAATAGATTTGGATAAAAATAGGATTTCTCTGATGTAACTGTAATAGATGTCTCCTCTTTAAAAAGAGGATACATCATCATTAGAGGGGGAGTTAGAGACTGCAGGAGAGACATTATTTTTTAGCAGAAAGGAGCAAGACTCCATTGTAATGTATCATTCCTTTTTGACAGATGAATAAAGGTTTCTTTTGAGCACTTCAATTTAACTCTTTCCTCTGGGGAATCTTGTGAGAAGGAAAGGGCCCGCCTTCATCACAAGATTCACCCAATTGATCCTGTAGTTTATTAACTTCTTTATGTTATTTGCACCTTAATTTAACTCTGTTTGCTGAAGAATCATTTACACAGTTTTGTAGTTCTTTTTAAGCACTCTGTTTTCTTTAACACTGCATTAGTTCTGTATCATTCATTCTTAAAGAAGCCAAGAGATATTTTTCCATTATTTGTTTGAATGTGTGATTGATACCAGGAAACAGGTGCTGAAGATTCCTGTTTGGAGGAATAGGGTCCTGTTCCCCGTAGGTTGATTCTCTTTTTCTTCAGTGTGATTGATATCAGGAAATAGGTGTTGAAGGTTCCTTTTCATGGGAATAGGGTCCTGTTTTCCTTGGATTGATATTTTTCTACAGTGTGATTAGTGTCAACCCCAAAGACGAATGAACCCTAATTTAAGAGATATTGTTAAAGAAGAACTTCAGAAATTGCTTAATGCAGGATTTATATACCCCATATCTGACAGTGAATGGGTTTCCCCATTGGTAATAGTCCCTAAGAAAAACGCGAAATGGAGAGTGTGTGTTGATTACAGAGCCTTAAACAAAGCTACTGAAAAGGACCACTTTCCTTTACCTTTCATTGATCAGGTGTTGGATAGTCTGTCAGGAAAGAAATTATTTTCTTTTCTAGATGGATTCAGCGGGTATAACCAAATTAGAATTGCACCCCAAGACCAAGACAAGACCACTTTTACTAGTCCTTGGGGAACTTTTTCCTATAAAGTTCTTCCATTCGGACTATGTAATGCACCAGCAACTTTTCAGAGGGCTGTTATAGGAATCTTTTCTGATATGCTGAATGACTCTATGGAAATATTTATGGATGATTTTACTCCTTATGGTGTGTCTTTTGAAGATGCATTACAAAATCTCGAGAAGGTTCTTAAACGTTGTATACAAGCTCACCTCTCCCTAAGTACTGAAAAATGTCATATGATGATGAGTGAAGGAGTAGTGCTTGGACATTTTATTTCATCTCAAGGCATTCAGGTAGACCCATCCAAAATACAGGTCATTCAGAATCTTCCTGTTCCTAAAACACAAACTGATGTGAGAAGTTTTCTAGGACATGCTGGATACTACAGAAGATTTATTAAAGATTTTTCTAATATAGCTTCTCCATTATTTGTGTTGCTTATGAAAAATGCTGAATTTAAGTGGACTAATCTTTGTCAGAAAGCCTTTGTAGAACTCAAGCATCAGTTATCTATTGCTCGTATTTTGAGAGGACCTGATTGGGCCCTCCCCTTTCATATATCTTCTGATGCTTTAGACACTGCAATTGGAGCTGTCCTGGGACAAGAGGAAAACCATCTTCCTTATGCTACCTATTTTATCAGTAAGAACATGACCCCTGCTGAGCTTAATTATACAGTTACCGAAAATGAGTTTCTTGCAATAATTTATGCCATTAATAAATTTCGACATTACATTACTAGTTATTCTACTTTTGTCCATATTGATCACTCGACTATTAAGTATTTAATGAATAAGTCTGTCACAAGTGCTCAAGTTACTAGATGGTTATTGTTACTGCAGGAGTTTGATATTACAATTGTAGATCGACCATGTAAAAAAAATGTTGTGGCTGATTTCCTTTCACGGTTAAAAAAAGATAATAATATTCCATTAGATGATTCCTTTCCTGATGAGTATTTATTTGCAGTATCTGCTCACTCACCTTGGTACGCAGACATTGCCAATTATCTGGTTGCAGGGAAGTTACCATCACACCTGTCACATAGAGAAAATAGAAAAATTATTCAACAAAGTGCCAGGTATAGCTGGATAAGTGGGTGTCTTTTCTACACAGGGCTTGATCAGGAAATCCGAAGATGCATCAGAGAGGATGAGGTGTACGATATACTAAAATCTTGTCATGATGGCCCCTGTGGAGGGCATTTTGCTGATAAAAGAACAGCACACAAAATTTTGAGGATGGGTTACTATTGGCCCTCATTGTTTAAATACGCAAAGAAATATGTGCGGGCTTGTGACAGCTATCAGCAAATGGGTCAACCTAATCATAGAGATCAAATGCCATTAAACCCCCAGGTAGTACTCGAACCATTTGAAAGATGGGCCTTAGATTTCATAGGACCCATTAATCCTCCATCCAATCAAAGAACTTATATATTAGTCTCTACAGACTATATGACTAAATGGGTGGAGGCCAAAGCACTTATTAGAGCTAATGAAGAAGCTGTCCTAGCTTTCTTATTTGAAGAGATCTTTACTAGATTTGGAATTCCTAGAGAGCTAGTTACAGATGGAGGACCTCCATTCAATTCTCATGGTTTTAAATCTATCCTTCAGAAATATCATATTCATCATAGAATGACTACACCATACCATCCCTAGGCCAATGGGGAGGTGGAAAGCACAAATAAAGTAATAGAATCCATTCTAACTAAAATAGTGAAGGATAACCGGAAGGATTGGTCTCAAAGGCTCCCTGAAGCACTATGGGCTTACAGAACTACCTGGAGAAATATTATAGGATTTTCTCCCTATGAATTGGTTTATGGTAAAAAAAAAAAATTTCCTGTGGAATTTGAAATTAAAACTTTAAAAACTGCTTTAGCTGTTAACCTTGATTTGACCGATGTGTAGACAGCTAGGTTGCAGCAGCTTCTTGAATTAGATGAAAATAGATTAGATGCCATTCACCAAACAACCATGATTCAACAACAAAGAATGAAGTGGCATGATAAAATCATCAAACATAAGCAATTCCAAAAAGGTAATTGGGCCTTATTGTACGACTCTCGGTTTGAAAACTTTCAGGGTAAGCTACGTACACGATGGATGGGACCTTATGAAGTAGATGTTGTTTTTCCTAATGGAACAGTAATACTTTTAACAATTGATGATTCTAAAACACATCTACTAGTAAATGGTCATAGGCTTCGTTTGTACCAGCACCCTGTTTCTAAAGAAGATTTCAAGGCTGCTTGCATGACTGATACACATTATCTTTTTCTAGGGGAGTCCTCTGCTCCTCACAGCATTTAATTTTCTGCACTATATTTCTAGCATTAGATTAGATTTAAAACTAATAATCCCTGTCAAGGGTTGGCATGTTACAATTGTATTTTGCAGATTAAGGAAGAACTCACTAAGGAGGACAGTTTCATCACAAGAAGATCTGAATCTTCAATCATAGAAGCTTTGTTCCCTTCATTTCAACTCATTTCCCAGCAATGTCCCTTTTATCACTTATCCCATTACTCCATCTTTCCCTTTTTCCATTTTTCCTATTTCTACCCACTCCTGAAACATCATCTTTCAACCAGCATTTCTCGTTCCCTACTGCTGAAATTATCCCTCAGCAAGTACTTCCCAAAATTTTCTTAGTACCAAATCATTACATTCCATTTTCCTTATTTTTCCATTGCTGAAACACCACTTTCAGCAACATGCCATTCATTTTTCTATTGCTGAAACACCACTTTCAGCAACCTATCATCTATTTTTTTTTCCTTTTTTTCCCATTGCCAAAACACCATTCCTTTCGTCTGCTACACAAGTTTTCCAGTACCCCACTTTTACTCTTTAGATCCCTTGGGTGAATATTATCCAGTATTGAGCAGATCTTGATATGCTCTTGTTTCTACATTTCAGAGAAATTTAAAGATTCTTCCATCAGTATTAAGCCACTTTGAATAAAGCACTCTATACTTCGAATTATAAAAATAGAGGTAAAAATATAAGGTATGCAGATTTTTTATGTAATCCAGTTAAATAATAGTTTAAAGAGAGGATCTTGTCCATTATGATTAAAAATCCCCGCACACTCAAACATCATTTCATCACACGTAAGGGGGGAATTTCGAAAATTAAAATCATCATTCCACACCATCCAATCCACCATCCCTCTTCATATCCATTATTTCCGCTGTCATTGATACTCCATATCCTCAGTCGCAACGATTAGCTTGATCAGGCCTGTGTTTCTGTTCTCTGCGCATCTGCATTTGACTCAAGTTAGTAGCTATGGGAGGCTCTGCTATAAGACATGAGCCTGGCTCGACAACTCTTCTTGAATTATTTCCGGAGGCTTACCAAATTTTTCAGCAGGCAGGTTGGATTACATATTTCGAGAGACTAGGAGAATTTGATCCTCAACAAGTTTTAGAGTTTGCGCAGAATTTTCACGAAGATTAATCCATAGTCCAAGGGGTCCGAATTTTGGTCACAGAGGAAGATATAGCACAATTTTCAGGGTTGCCGGTCACAGGTGCTCGCTGGTTTAGCAGGAAACAAGTAATTTTAAACGCACAACAGGACTTCCTTCTTCCAGAGGAATAGGTTGATATTAAAGGTCGTGGCATAAGTCTGAATTCATTACCTCACCCATGGCCAAGCGTAGCTGAATTTTTCAAGCACTACTTGACTTGCGAGGGGCGTTACCAGGTAGTTTATCAACACGACTTTGTTTTAATGAGTCATTTGTGGCATGGTCGATTAGTCAACATTCCTTATTATCTGCTTGGATGTATTAAAAATATGTCATATTACTGTAGACGGGTAAGATTCCCATCACTGTCCCTTACCCATCATCGCTTATGTCAATTATTAATTCAGAGGGGTTTTTCCCAGCAAAACCCCCCTCTAAATAACCCACCCCTAATTCTCCAACAGGCCCCTGAAATTCCCCAAGAAGCTGAAATTCCCCAAGAAACCCCCGAAAGCTCTTATGAACGGGAACTGGAAGATATTCCTGATCCTCCATTGATTCCATCTTCAGAACCAGTTGATCCGCCCCCAAGTTCATCCCATTTAGCAGAGTCACCCCATCCCACTGTCCACATCTCTAGCGATGACTCTCAAGCTGAAACACCCCCATCACCCCCTACTCATAAAAGAAAGAGACGAATTGCAACAGTTTCTGTCTCAAAAAGGAAAACAAGGGCCACATCCCAAGCTTCCACCTCTTCCGATAGCCCTTCCCCTAGAAAAGAATCTTCTCATAAAAAGAAAAGGGAAGCCACTGATTTTTCTGCTTTCCTACCTAGGAGAAAAATGAAAATGACTGTTGAATTTGAAGTCAATCCCATTTCCCCTGACCCTGCAGCTATCTTGTTAAAACTTCAATCCTCATCACCATTCCAAATTCCCAAATCATTACCCGTCTCGTCCTGTGGCACTGCTCCATAAGAACCAGATGCCCAGGGCAATATGACATCATTTACTACTCAAACAGTAACTACTCCACAAGAACCAGTTACTCACTCAGCAGCTGAAACACAAGAACCAGCTGCTGAAGTGAAAAAATCCAACACCAAGCATGATAATATAAGGAAACCAGCTGTAGCTGAAACACAAGAACCAGCTACAACTACGGATCAACAATCAACTCCAGCAAAAGCAACCAACACCAGCAAAAGCAACCAACACACAGGGTTCACTCACCATGGCATCGATATTGGAGGAAAATGAATTTTTAAAGTCAGAATTAGAGGCCTATAAAAAAGAGTTGGTAATGGCAAGGGAAGCCTTTGATAAAGAATTAAATCTCTACATGTTGGCACATACAACATCAGTACAAAAGAATGACCCATGTAAAGAATACATGTGCCATGAATGTGGAAACATTTAGCAATAGGCCGGATACAAAATAGTTAAAGTCCCAGTGCCTGAGGCATCCACATCAGTTGCAGTCAAAGAAGAACGCCCCACTGCCACACAAGAACCAGTAGGGCCCTTAAAAAGTTTGGAAAAAGAAACCAAGCCACAGATATCCTGCCCTGTCTTAGTTAGCTCATCTACTCAGACTATGCCCCGACCCAGTACTTATAATGCTGGGACACAAACTCCACCATGGAAAGAATTGGAAATAATGAATAAGAGGAAGAAGCGGTATGCTATTGATCAAGATAAAATGTTACAATAGCATTAGTTGGCCTGGCAGAATCAGATGTATGCCAACTGGGATAACTGGGAGCAGGCACTTCAGTAGCTTAAGGATTCCAAGAAGAAATCAAGGAGTTAAAAGACAAACTGGTCCTGATGTTTTCATTAGTACAAAAACTATTAGCCACCAGGAAACCTTCCTCGAATTATTCTTTGTTCCTTTCTGAACGCCTTGTTTATTTTCAATTGAAAGCAATTAAGGATGGGAGACCTCATGAGTTGCTCACAGTGGAAAAATTTGTCAAAACATTTACCGTGGCCCCCGCTAGTGATCAACATTTGTTATGTGAACTTTATCTTCATAATGAGGCTATGCCTGAAAATAAAGAGGTCAACCTAAATCCAATCGTTGGTGATATACAAATTAGGGCATTTGTTTCATTTCTTTCCAATCAAATCACATGGCAAACTGCTTTTATTGCAAGTAGGCATAATGAGGATAATCGCCTCCTTTGGATAAGACCAGAACCTTCAAATCCGGCCATTTTTGTAGCAAAATATCATCGATTTTTGCAGAAGCTAGGAATGTGCAGGTACATACAGCAATTGCAAGCCTCAATACTCCTAAAGTGTCATCAGTTAATCAAAGTCAAAGAGACTGCTGCCTTGAAGGCCAACACCATGTTCTGGTAGCAGTCCTGTAAGGAAAGACAAGAGTATAATCCTTTTAGCCCTGATAATTTTCAAACTGCACTATCCAGGGTACCAAACTATATCAGATGCATTCAGCAATGTGCCGAAAACTGGATTGGTTATCATTTTCACTTCCCTATCTTATGGATGTCGGCAGAACGATATCAGCCTCACTACAAATTGGATAACAGGGAAGAGGCAATAGCATGGCAGAAATTGTAGAATAACCAGGGATTCAGATCTTCGACAGAAGCCACCTTCCATAGTTATTGCTTGAGTAACTTGCATGCAAAGAGTCAGTACTTAGAATCTGACTCGGACTAAAAGTTGCCTGAGGACATGCAACCCTTTCAGCTGGGGGGGATGTTAGGACCTCACAATGTACCATTCTTACCATACATTTTGACACCACTTTACTCTTTACAGCTATATTTAAAAAGGTTACATTATCATTTTCATCCATTTTATCCAAAGGTATATGAAATCCTTCTCTTTATTATATATTTAATTTTTTTTACGTATAATTCCACATTACTCTTATATTTCATCATTAATCGAAGGTAGATAGTTGCTAACACAAGTCTAAAAGATCGCAGATAATTTATGATAAGGAACGTGCTGTTGCTGAAACAGTCAGCCGTTGCTAAAACAGTCGACTCCGTTGCTGAAACAGTCAAATCTATTGCCGAAACAATCAGCGGGCACGTAAATTCCGTCACTACTCGTGATTTGCGATTTCGAAAGAGTATTTCAGGAACGATGGCAACAAGACGAAGACAAGTAAGGAAAGTTGTTACACGGATTGTTCTGAAGCCAGTATTTTTGTATTTGTTGTAACAATATTCTGCTATGGAAGAATAGAAAGACCCTGTTTTAAGATAGAAGAATAGATTTGGATAAAAATAGGATTTCTCTGATGTAACTGTAATAGATGTCTCCTCTTTAAAAAGAGGAGACATCATCATTAGAGGGGGAGTTAGAGACTGTAGGAGAGACATTATTTTTGAGCGGAAAGGAGCAAGAATCCATTGTAATGTATCATTCCTTTTTGACAGACGAATAAAGGTTTCTTTTGAGCACTTCAATTTAACTCTTTCCTCTGGGGAATCTTGTAAGAAGGAAAGGGCCCGCCTTCATCACAAGATTCACCCGATTTCTCCTGTAGTTTGTTAACTTCTTTATGTTATTTGCACCTTAATTTAACTCTGTTTGCTGAAGAATCATTTACACAGTTCTGTAATTCTTTTTAAGCACTCTGTTTTCTTTAACACTGCATTAGTTCTATATCATTCATTCTTAAAGAAGCCAAGAGATATTTTTCCATTATTTGTTTGAATGTGTGATTGATACAGGGAAACAGGTGCTGAAGATTCCTATTTGGAGGAATAGGGTCCTGTTCCTCGTAGGTTGATTCTCTTTTTCTGCAGTGTGATTGATATCAGGAAACAGGTGCTGAAGGTTCTTGTTCATGGGAATAGGGTCTTATTTTCCTTGGATTGATATTTTTCTACAGTGTGATTAGTGTTAGGCAACAGGTGTTGAAGATTCCTGTTTGGAGGAATAGGGTCCTGTTCCTTGTTATGGTTGATTGATTTCCTTTCCTGCAGGGTGATTTCCTTTCATTATCTTTTCCTAGAATTCTTTTAATGAAAGACTGCAATAGAGGAATTGCTTCTGCTGTAACACAAGTAGGCTTCAACTTTGTTAAAGTGGGGTGTGAATAGTTAGATTTGTATGATTGATAATTGTGTGACTTCTACTACAAAATTTCCTTGCTTTTGGAATTGAGCATATCCAGTGCGTGATTGTCTTTGGAATAAACAGACCTTCCCGGGTTGACAATTTATGTGGTGCTTGAATTGTTAAAACAATTAAAGCGACCAACAATGAGTATAATGGCCATGGAAACCAAAACAAGTATAAGTCTTGTTCATACGAAGAGGCATGTTATGCTTGGGATGATCACCCTGTTGTTAATTTTTAGTGTTTGGTCAGTTAGGTTGGCTCTTGCATGGGTTGGTTTTGGTTTCCTTTCCTATTTTTCTTGGAATTTGGAGGATCGGTCGCGCTCTACTGCACAAACACCTGACTAGGAGGGGGAGGTGGCTGCTGTGACGGAGGTTGAGAAGGCATGGGAGACTGGGGTGCAAGTGTTAGAGGGGCTGAAGCACTGGGCTGTTGATATAGATAAAAAAGAGATTGAGCAACATTGGGGTAAATAGGTTGAGCCACCGCAGGCACTGGCATCGGTTGATGAAATGGGGAAAATGTGCTTTGTCTTAGATACATGTTGCTGGGAGGGGGTTAAGTGATAGAGGAGCTAGCCCCTCCCCGAGGGAAACCATAACCCATGGGAGTATGAGTATACAGATGTGAAAGAGATCCAATGATATCGTCGGTGTCATGAGATGCCCCCAGTGCATTGGCACCACCAGGTCTAGGAATATTCGGTAAAACAATATAAGAATAACCAGATTGGGCGTAGATTAAGTCATGTTTCAACCCAATTTGGACAACTTATTCCTCTTTCTGAGGAAAGTGAGATGCGACATATTTAACAATAGAAGGAAAACACATCCTGAGAAACCAATTCATATAGACATGGTCATTGAATGTAGGAGCTTGACATAAGATCCTCCTTCATTGCCATTCTTGGACATGGTCGGAAAGGTGAGTAGAAGAAGTTCGATGGAAAGCTGTCAATAATTTGGTACCGATATCTTAACGAAGAGGTAGCTGGAATTAGAAGAGAAACACTTTAGCAAGAGTCACAAAAGTGGAATGAGAGGCAGAGGCTTGATCAACATACCACTTTGCAGCGTCTCTAGTGAGCGTATGCTGGAATAACCGAAGACGGATGGAGTCATCAGTGATTGAATTGGACAAACACCACATGTGAAAGGAGAGGATGTGATTATTAGGATCCTCTCTGGTGTTTCCTTCAAACTTAGGGATGTCATAAGGAAGCTTAATTTGGATAACAAACCAACCTCGATCATGGTGTGTAGGGTCATTAATTAACTGGCTGAAATCGGGAAGGCTTAAACCTGCCATAAAAGGTAGAAAAGGAGTAGTCAGAATGGTTCCATTAGTGATTCCACTAGTAGCAGCTCCAGAATTAGGGTCAAGGCTACCACCAGCTTAAGGAACAACACCTGCATCGGTACTGAAATGGTGACGGAAAGAGATGGAGGGGAAATGGGTTTAGAATTAGAGGAAGGACCCGATGAACCAGAATAATAGTCGATATGAGGACTCAACAGAGCACTAACTCGGGCTCTACGAGGTGGAGTAATTCTTTGTAATGGAAACTGAGGATGAAGGCCTAGGATTCTCTGGGATAAGTGTCTTTGGGGTGTAATGATGGCGAGAAATAGATACCCAAATAAGATGGAAGAGAAATAAACAAAGGCTCAGAGGGGCAGATAAATTAATTACAATGTTTATGTCTTGGCTTGGTAGTGTAAACCAAGCACTCTTTGATTTAGGTGTTCATGTGTGCAAGAGGTGTGTTAATTTTAATTAATCCCAGACGGTTTTGTATAAAGAAAAATAAAAAAAATTTATAACTGTAAATACAACTAAAACGACAGTAAAGAAACAGCTAAAGATGCATAAATTCAACCCAAAAAGAAGGGATCCCAAATAATTGTTCTAAAAGGTGGTGGAAATTGACTCAAAATACACAATATGGCCAAAAAATCTAATATCTAAGGGACAAGGATCTAGTGACTCAGATCTTCTTGAAAGAGGTGTAGAAAACAACAAGAAACCAGAGGGAAAATTGCTGCAAAATGGGAGGCGACAGGTTAAAACCCTAGGGGAAACTAGGGGGACCTAAGGGAAAGGTCAAACAAGACTCAAGAGGGAGTTTTGGATGAGATAATAACTGATCTAAAAGGATTTGAAAGAAATATAAATCATGCCCTAAACCATTGGCTGAAAGTGCTGCAAAATCTCAGACTACTTACTCAACTAAACTCTCCTAAAAAGGTGGAAGCGTACTGAAACCCTATGAGGATTGTTCCTATTTCAAAGATAAAATCTGATCATATCAAGGATTAAGATGGTTGGAGAAAGAAGTCAGAAAACCCTGAACAATGCTTGCGGAAAACCTTGAAAGTTACAGACAAAATCCTGAAAAAAGTTACAACTCACAATTACTGACTTGTAAGCTGCTGAAATCATAGTTTTGGGCCTAGCAAGTGCAACCTAAGGCTTAACTCGTAGGTTCTACGCTAAAAAATGTGAGTTACAATTCTACGATTCTCGGGCGGCAAGTTGCGGAAAAATTTGCCTTCTTTGGCGCGACTAGTACCTGTTACCTATGTAAAACACCCAGAAACACCTGGAAGTTAGAATTTTTATTGTTTTAGGGCATAAAAGGTAAAAAAAACATTAAGAGGCTAAAAAATAGCTGAAGAAAAACCCTAGGTGCTGAAGTAGCTGGCAACGTAGGAATCTGAATAAAACCCTATGGAGTTGCCAGTTGTCATTATGAATTCTTAACGCAAGTGTACGAAAATATATCACTTTAGCTGCATATGAAAAACAACTATAATAACAAAGATGGTTGTCTAACTTCTTTAGATCTTCAATAGACAGTTAAAACAAATGCAAAACAAACCCAGATCTATACAATAAAAGAAGTTAAACAATAAAATGAAATAAGAGTTTCTCCAAATATCTAATGGACAAGACAATATTTATAAATAATTTTTATATTATGTTAACACCTGGGAAGGGAACAAAGAATAATGTTACTAGTCACCCTCAATGGGATGGGTTCTTGGTTGTCCTCAATGCTTCAGATCCAAATTTTCTCTCTCTCAATGGTGTAGAAAACCCAAGGCGTGTTGAACCCTAAGGGAGCTCAAGAAGTAAGAAAATAATAAAAAGCGATCAAAGTATGAAAATGACAAAGGATCAAAGTCCAAACATGATAAAATATCAAGGTAAATAATGAGTGGAAAACCCTCCTATTTATAACAAAATATTGAGTTAACCTTGATAATGGTGCACAATAAAATATTATTAACAAAGATCTAGATCTAACTGCTTGGAACATTTTATTATATTTTGTTAGAGGGAAAAGGAATTTAAATTGGTTAATCCATTTATTGAGAAATAATAAAAAAATAAATGATTTATTTATCATTTCAAGAATGGGGTTAAGGAATAATTAAACAAATAATGATTTATTTAATTATTTCTAGGATATTTAGTCAAATTTAATAAGGAATAATAATTAAATAAGGATTAATGAGTTATTCCTAGAGAATAATAAGATAAATAATGATTTATCTAATTATTTCTCATTAATTGGGTTAAATATGACTAGAAATATTATTTAAACAGAGATTTAATTAATTATTCCTAGAGGAAAATCAAATAAATAAGAGTTTATTTAATTATTCCTAAGAGGGTTTCCTATTTGGACCAGAAATAATTTAAATTAAATTATTTCTTATTGTGAAAGCAATTTTACTATTGTAAAATCATTCTTACATGGTGTAATTCGATCCATATAAATTTAAATGGTTAGATGACCAAAAATTGGTGTAACACTTAGAGTCATTTGCATTAGATCTTCTTCATCTTTTGGTCTTGTTGTGCCACACACAAATTTGCTACAAGAAACCCTCTGATAATTGTAGCAGTTTGTTCCCCGCTTCTTCTAGCTTCAGTTGGTTCAAGAATGGATGGATATGGGTTATGAAGGCTATGGAGAAGGTCATGGGATTAATAGGGTGGAGGGTAGGCAAGATAAATGGTTCTTATGCAAAATTTTCAATGATTTAGTTGCTCAAGTTGCAACAAAGGGTTTGGATATGGAAACCCTGCTCATGGAGTGAAATAGGGTGTTGGTATTTGTAGGCATAGGAAAAACACATTTTATCATGCCCAAAGTGAAGTTCAAAAACCCTTTCAACAACTGTTTTCTTCTCAAATGAGTTTCCTATAGCATTTACGGGAGTTTCCTATAGTGCTACAGGAATCCTGTAGCTGCCTGTTTTTCCTGTAGAAATTCCATATTAGGGAAAAAATGAACTTTTTGTCTATCTGGTGAGTGAAATGGATGAAGTTACGGATGACGGAGTGGCCTATGGGGTGTGCAAGCGGAGAAGAAGAAAGAATGAAGAGAAAGCGCTCCTCTGGATCCCAAAAATCATCTTTAATTGTTAACCTGCAAAACATAAAAACAAATAAATGTATAGGTATTTTTTCCTTTTCTTATTTTTCTCTTATTTTTTTACTGTAAGGAAAGTGGGTTTCCTCCATAGAGGTTTTCAACCTAGAGGCTTGCCTTCGGCACCCCAAAGAGGTTTTCACCTAAGGATATTTTATTCTCTGGTTTTTTTTTTCTCTGGGACTTCCTCATGGAGGTTTTCAACCCTAGAGTTGGCCTAGGGTGCCTCACAGAGGTTTTCACCCATGCATTTTTATTGCTTTTTCTCTCTTTTTCTTATTTTTAGGAGGCATTGGAAATTATGTAGTTTCCCATGACATACACCTCCCTGCTTATGGAATTTAAAAATTCTTCCCTTGACAGGGCCTTCTTGTAAACCTTGAGTCTATAACCATTGACAAGAAAGGGAATCCCTTCCCCATCTATGGTTATTATCTAAACTACGCTATTATCATAGCATTTTTCCACTTTACAGGGTCCCAACCATCTTGTCATAAGTTTTCCTTTGAAGTCCTTAAAGCTTGAGTCATAAAATAACACCCAATATCCTTCTTGAAAGGTATTTTAATTAATGTTCTTGTCATGCCAAACCTTCCTTTGTAGCTGAATGACCTCTATGTGGAGGAGTGTTTGCATCATGAACTCATCCAATCCATTTAATTGCAACAAGCTCTCCTTTTTAGCATTTGAAATGTCTAAGTTTAGCTTAGCTTCCATCCTCAACATGTTGAATTCAAACTCAACTAAAAGCAGAGCTTTCTTGCCATAGACTAGGTCATAAGGAGTGAATCCTGTTGTTGTTTTCCATGTAGTGTTCTAGGCCCAAGTAGCTTATACCAATCTGCCTGCCCAATATTTTCTGTTGCTGCTGACAACTTTGGTGAGGATACTCTATAAGGCTCTCTTAGTTACTTCCACTTGGCCATTCACCTGAGGTTGGTATGCAGTAGAAGTCTTATGCTTAATATCGTGCCTCAGAATATTCTCAATGAGATGAGAAGTGAATTGTGCCCCCTAATCAGTGACTACTTCTCTGGTGTACCCAAATTTGTAAAACACATTCTCCCTTATAAATTTTTCTACTTTCTCCTCGGTTTCTACCTTCACAACCTTTGTTTCATCCCACTTTTTTAGGTAGTCAATGCATACTATGATATAATTTTTCTATCCATGCAGTGGGCCAATAGGTCCAATGAAGTCCATGCCTCATTTATCAAATGGCTCAAGGGACACCTGAGGGTGCAGAGGCATCTCATCCCTTTGTGTAGGTTTTCCCATCCTTTGGCATTGATCGCACCTACTAGTGTATCTTCTAGAATCCTGGTGAAGGGTAAGCCAATAGTATCCTGCCTGTAAAACTTTGAAAGTAGTCATTTTTGTAGCAAAGTGGCCTCCACATGGTCTATCGTGACATGTAGATAGAATTTCAAAAACTTCTTCCTCCCTCACACATATTCTGAGGAATTCGTCAGGGCCTAGCTTGAAAATATTTCCCCCAATCCATGTGAAATGGGAAATTTTTCTGATGATCTTGCTTCTCTCCCTGAATGAGAGATTAGGAGGGAACTTCACAACAACCAAGTAGTTAGATATGTCAGCAAACCATGATAAGAGTGTTGATATAGCAAAGACATGTTCATATGCAGCTTGTCATCCACCATTCCTTCTTCACCAACAGAGAGATAACCTGGATAAAAAATCTGCAACAACATTCTCCTTTCCATGTTTCTCAACAATAGTCAGGTCAAACTGCCGTAAAAGTAACAAAAATCTAATTATCAATTAACATTTGGTTTGTTCATTAAATATTTTATAGTTGCATGGTCAGTGTGAACAAAGGTCTGATACCCAATTACATAATGTCTAAATTTGTTTAAATCATGGACAATGGCTAACATATCTTTCTTTGTGACAGTATAATTTAGCTCAGCGTTATACAAGTTCTTACTAATGAAATATATTGCATAAGGTGATTTGTCTTCTAACTTCCCTAATGATGCCCCTACATCTTTGTCGAATGCATCTGTGTGGATGTGGAAAGGAAGGGTCCAATTTGGACCTCAGAGAATGGGGGAAGTAGTCAACTTTCCCTTAATGAGCTCAAAAGCCTCTTGACAAGGACGAAACCAAATAAACTCAGAATATTTGGCCAATAAACCAAATAGTGGTGAATCCATCTTACTGAAATATTTGATGAATATTCTATAATAACCAACTAACCCTAAGAAATTCCTGACATCTCTCTTATTTTTAGGAGCAGGTACACTTTTGATAATAGTGATTTTACTCAGGTCCACCTGTATTCCTGCTTCGAAGATTGAGTGTCCTAATACAACTCCTCTTTTCCGGAATTCACACTTTTCTAGGCTCAAGGAGAGATGCATCTAAATGCACCTTCTCAGTACTTTACCCAAATTGGAGAGAGCTTCATGGAATTCATCCCCATATGGTGTGAAATAATCCATGTATATTTCAACAGAGTCATGGACTAGCTTAGAGAAAATGCTCAGGAAAACTCTTTGGAAGGTAGCTGAGGCATTGTACAACCCAAAGGGTAGGACTCTGTAAGCAAAGGTACCCCAAGGGCAAGTGAAAGTAGTATTATCCTGTTCTTTAGGGTTTATTTCAATTTGATTGTACCCACTAAACACATCTGAGAAGGAGAAGAAATTATTACCTGCAAGGCCATCCAGGACCTCATCTATAAAGGGAAAACGGAAATGGTCCTTCTTGGTGGATTTTTTAAGTTATCGATAATCAACACAAATTTTCCATTTTCCATTCTTCTTTGGGACTAGGAAAAGAGGAGATACCCACTCACTGTCTGATATAGGATAAATGAAACCTACATCCAACAATTTCTACAGCTCTTCCTTGACTATGTCCTTAAGAGCTGGGTTCATCCTCCTTTAGGGTTGTTGCACATTATTGCATCCTTCTTTCATGTAAATATGATGTCTTCATACTGAAGGATGTACCCCTTTCATGTCCTTGTAATCCCAAGCAAATACATCTAGGTTTTTGTTAAAAAGCTGGCATAGCTTCTTTTCTTCTTCATCCGAAAGGTTTGAATTTATTTTCAGAGATCTCGATGGGAAAAAATCAACATCCTTGGTGGTTTCAGAGGTTGAATCAACTGATTTCACTTCCATCCAAGGTTGATTTTCAGATTCTTTGACTATGTTTTCAAGAGGACTGTTAGTGGAGGATAGGTTTTCAATGGCATAATCGATAAGTTCGTCTTCATCAAGTTCTCCTCCTCTAAGAACAACATCTATGGTACATATAGGGGTATTTCTATATACCTCCACTTCTTCATCCTCCAACCATATATGTAGATCATCATCAATGGAAGGATGGGCTGGGGGATATAATACCAGTTGTTTAGATAAGGGCCCATTTTTAATAGTCATGTTTATGGCCTGACAACTAATATAAGCATCTGCAATAGCTAACCAAGGTATCCCTAAGATGAGAGGATATCCATTGAACTTGTTTTTTGGTTGCAGAACTAGGAAATCAGTAGGATACTCCCAAGAGTCAATTGTAGCCATAACATCCTCAAAAATCCCTTTTGGAGTTACTGTGGACCAATCTGCAAGTTGTAGAACTGTTGTTGTTTTCCTAAAAGTCCCTTGGAGATTAAGTTTCAACATATTTTCCTTGGTCATGATATTGATGGCAGCCCCTAGATCAATCAGAGTGTTGGGGACTATGACACCATATATGTGCACATCTACAACTGGACTACCAGGGTCCAGGTACTTTGGAAATATTACCCTTCCCAACATTAAGTCGGAAAATTATCCTACCACATTGTTGGTGGGGGTATATTTCTTCTTTCTCCCCGGTTTCTTGAAGCACTTTTCTTTGATGAGCCTATTGTAAATAGGGACATCCTTAATGGCCAGGAGAAGTGGTATATTTACACACAATTTTTTAAACTCCTATAAGTTCAGTCTCCTCTGGGGTGTGCTGACTAGGATGGATCAAGTGCTTAGGAAAAGGTGGTTTTTGGATCTTAGTGTTACCTTCTTCCCTTTCCTTTTAAACTTCTTTAGGTGGATATGGAGGGTAGTTGTCTGGGAGTACTCTTCGTGACCTGAGATTAACCTCTTGTATCTTCACAACATAAGATGGATAGGATGTTTCTCCACTATACACCTATTGTCCCTGTCTGTTTTTCGGGTTCAGATTTGGGTATGCAGGCATTTGAGGCAGCTTGGGTGGAGTAGCATGAGTAAGCTGAGGTTTAGGTTGGGGTGGAGGCATTAGAGCAAGTGGTTAAATTTTTTGAGGCCTCCACCCTTTGGATGGATTGTTCCACTGAGGTTTTTGTGGGAGATACTACTGAAATGGTTGGTTCACAGGCTAAGGGTGATATGGAGGGTTGTAAGGTGAAGTAGGAGGTGTAGGCCAGGGTGGAGGAGTGGGGGTGTAAGGGGGTTGCATGGATGCACTCTGATTATTGTGATAGTAAGTGTAAGGTGCACCTTGCATTCCCTATTGATATGGCCTAGGCCCTTCAGGACTTCTCTGGTTGATGAAACAGAGTTTCTCTAGCCCTAATTCCCCACCTTGATATACAACTTTAAGTCCAGGTAAGTAGGGACACTTTTCTATGGTATGATTCTCCTCAAAGACTAAGCAAACCTCTATGATAATTAGTGAACATTCATTTATTGGGTGATTTCTGGTACATCTAGGGAAAAATATAGCCACGGCTCTTTTTTCTTCCTCTTGCTTCCTTTTGACCTGCATTATGTCCATTTGCAAAGCAAATGTGTGCAACATGTCACTCTTGAAATCCTCCAGCATGTTTCCAATATCATGTTTGATGGAGGTGGTAGAGGAAGGGGTATTGGATGTGCTTTGGCCAGCTCTTCCTTTTTTCCTAACTGCCCTAGAATGGTTCTGAAAGACAGTCTTGATTATTCATAAGGAAGTTGGTATATATCTCCTCCTGATAACATATTTAAGGTTTATATCACCTCCTCTCTTATCCCTCGGATAAGTACAAGTTTAAGTGATATAGGATCAAGAGTAGAGTTCATTGTCTTATAGTTTAACTGAAACCTCTCTTCATAGTCTTCTAGGGATTCATCAGGCCCTCATCATTCTAAATATCTCATCCTTGGTTTCCTTGGACCTACAACAGTCTTTGTATTTGTTGTTGAAGGCATCTTTCATCTATGCCTAGGTAGTGATGATGTTCCCAAGTAGACCCATGAACCAACACAAGGCTGCATCCTTAAGGGTAGATGGGAATAACTTCAATTTATGATCATCTGAGGAATATTCATAGGTCCTATAGACAACATCAAATTCAAACATGAATGTGTCAGGGTCTTCTGAGGTAAGTCCATGAAAGTGTGGAAGAGTTGAGGTGCTAATGTTTTTCATCTTAGTTTCCCCATATGCCTCTATAATGGGAAATGCTTCCTGGGTTTCAATGTCAGTCACGGTTGAGATAGGTGAAGCAGGCCCCTTAGTTGAAACAAGATCTTCTTCCTCAGAAGGTTCTTCAAAAAATTTAGAAGGCTCTCCTATGGTATGTTAAATCTCACAACCACTGAAGAAGAGTGAAGGGTGGCTATGTGGTGATGTGGGGTTTTTAGGTATAAAAAAATCCCCAAGTACCCCTACTCCTACGAGGCATGAAAATCATATTTTTTTTAATTTTTTAATTTTTTGAAACAACATTAAAATGAAAAGCAGAAAATAATGCTAAAACAAAATCAAGGCATATACTAGATACCTCCCCGACAACGACGCAAAAAAGTGGCGAGCCCTGGTATTGCACCAAGAATGCTACAAATCCCAGGGGCTGCCCTACTTTACTTTATCAACCTGGGGTTCATAAAAACTTGGAGGTGAAAATGCTATATACACAGCAGATTCCTTCTAGTCAAGTCATCCTCTTCTGAGCTCTACGAAAGGGTGCTACTTCTAGGGTTTCTAGGTGAAGCATGTCACACTTCTAGAATTAGGTCTAGGGCTACCAATGATTCAAAGCCATGTCACTATCAACAAGTAGAAAATCATACCATAGTAACCAAGTACATTTAACTATTCTACAATAAAGTAAATCTACTTATTAGACTATGATAAGAACTATAAAGAAACCTAGGTACATTTCATGAAGTAAATTGATGAATTGAAATGACAAAAAGGAAACTAATATAATCACACTTAGCTAGGCCAAATGGCTGAAAAAAACTCTCCTTACTCTATTCTCTATCTATCATTCTTTTATCCATGAAGTTATTCATGACCTAACTAGGCTTGAAAATGAGTTGTTTTGCAGCTAGTAAAACAAAGTGCTAAGGTAGTTGATGGAAGGCTTGAACACATGGGGGCTAGGCTGGAAGTGTACGAGTGGTTCTTGTAGGTTTAGAAGGTGGCCGTGGTGGTTTATGGGATTAAATATGGGCCCACATGTGTTGTTACAATATTTTCTATAGGTTTCCTGTAGTGCTATAGGCAAGTCCTGAATTACTATAGGAAATAGGTCGAGGGAAATCTAAGGCCAAAAAGAGGTGGAAGAAGGGTAGGAAAGGTGGTGTGAAAGTGGATGAATATGGATAGGAGTTGGCCCACCCCTTGGCCAATATTATAGCCTCTTGGGAGGCCTTTCTTACAGCCCTAGGGTGTGCTCATGGTATGGGGGTGAAAAATATGAAAATAGGGATGATGGTGGTTTTGCTGAACAAAGAGCTAAAGGAAGATGAGAGATGAAGCTGGAGGTGATGGTAGACTTCACCTTGGCTATGCTACATGTTCCTGCAATCAAATTACCTATTCATGCAGTAAATATGGACAAATTCATGATAAATATAGTGGAAAATATGACTTGAATTTGTAAATAAAATCTATTCTAATCTTATAAGAAGAGATCTATCATGAAATATTGAACATGTTCATGGAATTAAAACATTTAATCTCATCTATTCCAAGAAATCATAAACTAAAAATCTATGGGGAAGGTCTACCCTCATCAAGCTCTATTGATAGAGGTGAGAGGCGGAGGCTTGCATCACATCTGTATGGATTTTATCACCTAATCTACCACTCATGTAAGAAAAATAAATATATAACAAAAGAAAAATGGAAGAAAACTAAATCAGTAAATGAAAATACCAACAAACTAGCTAACCATTCATAAGAAAAACTAGCTAAATGACATGAAAGGAAAGAATGATTAGACAAGAGAGGCCGAGGCACATGGATTGGGCCCTAACCCACAAGCCTAGCTCTCTGGAAATACAATTAGTAAGGCAAAGTATGAATACTCATTTCATTTCAAGAAGATAGTCTCATTACATCCATGAAAATCTTGAAAAATTGATTACAATAACAAAGAGCCTAATGGCCTTCTCCAAAATCTAAATCCTAATGAGATCTTGTTGAGCTATATTTAACATAAAGGGAATCTACCAACAACTCCCTAGAAAATAGGTGATGAGTCCACTTGACTCCAAGTAAAGTATGGATTTGAGTGCACTTGGTCTTGAGTTTTCTTGGCTGCCTTTGATTTCGAGCTATTGGAGGGAATCTTGAGGATCCCTTGGCTTCCTTTGGGAGTTAAGGAGGGTGGAAAACCCTGTAGAATATCTCCTTTTTGTCTACTCCAAGTTTTTATGACAAAATATTCAAAAAAATTCCATATCTTCATGATTTTCTTACATTTAACTTTATGTTAGGTACTCGAAGTATGTTAGCCTCAATCACCACCTACACTAGCATCATAAGCCCATAATATAATAAAAATGCAAGAAAAGATATTTAAGAAGGAAAAAAGGTGACCATTAACCCCTCCAAATGTACCTAATGATGGATCTCATCACTATTCGACAACCTGAGAGAAGATTAAATCCACATCGCAAGGATATATTAAAACAAGGATTATAGAAATTGTTGGATGTTAATTTTATATACCCCATTTCAGAAAACTAGTGGGTTTCTCCATTAGTTGTTGTCCCTAAGAAGAATGGGAAGTGGAGAATATGCATATACTATAAAGAAATTAATCAGGATACCCATAAGTACCACTTCCCCCTTCCATTTATAGATCAAGCCCTTGACACTTTGGTCGGGAAGAAATTTTTTTCCTTCCTAGATGGATTCAGTGGTTATAGTCAAATCTAGATCCCTCCCGAAGACCAAGATAAAACCACATTCACATGTCCATGGGGAAAATTCGCATATAGGGTCTTACATTTTGGGTTGTGTAATGCACCGACGAATTTTCAGAGAGCAATATTGAGCATTTTATCTGATTTGATTAATGAAAGAATCTAATTGTACATGGACGAATTTACTCCGTATGGTGATGAATTTGATCAGGATTTAAAGAATATGGAAAAAGTTCTCAAAATATGCATCGCTACCAGTCTATGTCTCAGCCACAAAAAATGTACTATGATGATGACCGAAGGTTTAGTTTTAGGACATTATATTTCTGTTGTAGGAATTCAAGTGGATCTTGCAAAGATTGAGGTAATTCTTAAGCTACCTACACCCTATACACCAACTAAGTTACACAGTTTCCTTGTCTATGCTGGATATTATCGCAGAATTATAGAATTTTTTTCAAAAATAGTTGCACTGTTTTATTTATTAATAGGTAGCGTTAAGTTAGAATGGATTGAAAAATGCGATGTCTCTTTTGTAGATATTAAGAAACACGTTTCAAAAACCCTATTATTGAGAGGACCAAATTGGACTCTGCCTTTCCATATCTCCTCGAACGCATAAGATACAACAATATGTGTTGTACTTAGAGAGGAGGAAGACAAAAAACCATACACCATTTACTATATCAGCAAAAATATTACACCAGTCGAACTATATTACACAGTGGTAGAGAAAGAATTTTTAGTTGTCATATACACTATTAATAAATTTCGACATTATATAATAGGATACCGAGTTTTTTTGTATATTGATAATTCTGCTATTATATATCTGTCTAAAAAACCTATTACTAATGGTTGGGTGACTCGTGGTTGTTTTTATTGCTGTAATTTGATATTACCATCAAGGAATGCATAGGAAAGGAAAATATCGTAGCCAATTTCTTATCCCGAGTACCTAAAATAATTGATCCATCACCTATGGATGATCAATTCCCAGACGAACATATGTTTTCCGTGACAATAAAGGCATCTTGGTATGCTGATGTGGCGAATTACTTGGCAGTGGGAAAATTTCCAGCACATTTGTCACCATTGGAGTGGAAATTTATTGTTCAACGCAATGCTCGATTTTCCTGGATCAACGGATATCTCTTCCACACAGGCTCTGATTTTAAAATCTGCAAGTGCATCAAAGAATATGAAACCTATGATATTTTGAAAGCTTGTCATGATGAGCCCTATGGTGGTCATTTTTTTTATCGCAGTACTGGAAATAAGGTATTACATATCGGCTATTACTGGCCCACGATATTTAAAGGCGTAAAGAAACATGTCAAGATCTGTGATAGTTTCCAAAGAATGGACCACACTTACCACTCAAAATAAATGCCTATGCAACCACAATTTTTAATAGAACCTTTTGAGATATGGGAATTAGAATATGTGGGTCCTTTTAATTGACCATCAAACGAAAAAGCATATATCCTTGTTTTCACATACTACGTGACTAATTGGGTGGAAGCAGTAGCCCTTCCAAAAGCCACAGAAAAAGCAGTTATCAGCGTCTTATTAGAAATTTTTGTACAATAAGGATTACTAAGAGAATTAATAATAGATGGGGGATCAAAATTTACTGCTCATAATATTTAATCCACCCTGCAGAACTATGACATTAAGCACAAAGTTACTTCTCCATACCACCCCCAAGAAAATAGACAAGTAGAAAGAACTAATAAAGTCTAGGAGGAAATTTTAACAAAAGCAGTATCTACAAATTGTCGGAATTGGGAAACTAAACTTCCAGAAGCCTTATGGGATTATCGGATGACATGGTGCAATATATTTTCCACTCACCATATCATATCTTTTTTGGAAAATAACCTATTTTCTAATGGAATTCGAAATAAAGACTCTTAAAACCACACAAGAAGCTAGATTGGACTTCACAGAAGCATAGAAGAAATGCTTGCAACAACTGAATAATTAGACGAAGCACGCCTCTCAGCCTTGCAATGTAAAATGGTTATCCAAAAACAGAGGGCCAAGTGGCATTATCGTCTCATTAAAAAGAATGTTTTTTAGAAGAGTGACTGAGCATTGCTGTATGATTATAGATTTCGAGAATTTTTGGGAAAACTTCAAATGAGCTGGATTGGACCGTATGAAACTGTCGAAGTTCATGATAATGGTACCATGAACCTGACTACCATTGACGGGTCTAGTACCTCTTTTTCAGAAGGTAGATATCGGTTATGTATTTATCGTCGACCGCTAACAAAGGAGTCTTTTTATCATGAGTGTTATCACTCTCAATTTTTCAAATTTGTTTTTGATAGGGTCATCATAAGCTTCACCTTCTCTCATTATGTTAGATCATTTATTTGATGATAAATTCACTTAATAATGTTATTATAGGTCATATACACTTCATTATTCTTGCCAGTAGGGTCATATCCACAATAATCCACCTTGGGTTCACTTGCATAGTCATCAAATCGGAAAAATGGCCACTGTCTGTTTTTACAGAATTTTGTAGCAAATATAACTATAAAGGTGAAAATGATACTTTTTGAGGAGGGTAAGAGGAATTTTGAACTAATTTTGCTTTATCATCCTTCATCATATCAATTTTTAGACCTATTGGTGAAATTTTGAAGAAAAAGGATAATTTTGAATTTTTTACACTTTAGGTGTTTTCATAGCACTAGCCAGGGTTGAAGCCCAAAAAGCGCTGCGAAATTTCTGAAGATGAATTCTTGATAAAAAGGGTGGTTAAAATTGAAAATAAATACTAGGATAATTTTGTATTATCTCTTTAAACATATCAAATAGACCCATGAAATAAAAGATAGCTAAGAGGTGGTGGAAGTTGGTAAATTAAATTTGCTACCAAAATTTGCTACGAAATTGCCTTCTTTTCCCTTGTTTTGGTAGCAAGTTGAATTTTGAAGGAATTTTTTCTTGAAGTGGTGCATTCAAGGTCATTTAATCACATGTGGAGGTCAAATATGGCAAGAATATATTTTTATGCAGGTTTGGTCCACGAAGGTATCCAACTCATCTTCAAATTATCTATTCATCATGGAGATATTTCATCATGTGTGATGGCAGCAACTCCTTAAAAGTAGGAAGACATGTTTCATTGATCCCTCCTAACATGTTTTAAAGGCTCATGGAAGCAAAAAGTCAAATTTATTGGCAAAAGTGTTTAAAATAAAGGCGCTATGAAATGAGCACTACAAAATTTTCTGTATGTGACTGTTTTAGCAGTAAACTTCAAGTTTTTGTTCTGACCAAATGAAAAACTATTTTGGAAATATGAAATATTTTTTTCTTCAGTAGAGGCCCATCTACAAAAACCTCTCTCAGTTTCTACAAAGCCATCAGGGTTTGGAAATTATACACTCATCTTTGAAGCCTATTTTTCATAATTTTCACTAACCAGATTTATGAAAACATTGTAATATTCCACTTGGAGGAGGCCCAACTTAGCATCCACGTGGCATAATGACACATCAGCACTCCAGTACACTCAGAAAATTAGTTGGTTGCATTTGAAAAGGGTTATTAAATGGATTTTTTGAACTATTTACTGAAAGAAGAGTCATTTTTCTATTCAAACTCTGTAAAACAGAAATATCCCTAGGAAGTCTCCAAGTGATGTAATCATATTTGAAATAGGTCTCTGAGGTGGGAATTCGAAGCTAGAAAGGTGGAAAATCATTTGTATGAGTCCTCACTCCATAAATGAGGTAGTTTTAGAGTTCGAAAGGGTTGGGAGATGGTTACTTGACACTACCATTGTTGTAATATTTTGATATTAGTAATATATAGTTGCAGCAGCCTATCTCAGATCTGAGATTATTCTCTGTATTCTTATGTATGTTTTCTCTATCAGTATTTTACTTTGTCTCCAATATTCTAGTTGTATAATCACTTGTAATTCATGATTACATGCTCCAACTTCATGTATACTCCTAGTATATTGTAAATGTCAAGATGTTTTAGTTTTCTTATGTATAATCACTTGGAATTCATGGTGACATGCTCCAACTTCATGTATGCATATAGCTTGTTGTTTTGGCCTTCATGTGTGGTTTAATAAGAATATAACTCCCTCAGATTCCATGATACAATTTTAATTGTGACTTAGTTTTCATATTGACTCCATAAGCCCAATGGTAGTTATTTGTTTACCTCTTTCACCTACACAAAAACACATTCAATCCAACCCAGAGTTAGCCATCTACTTTCAATTTATTTATTGAATATCCTTTATCATTTTGAGAGAGCCCTCTTAGACTGGGAAGGATAATTTCTAGTTGCAATTAGTTTGAAATATTTACTCCAAGTTGACCATTTAAGTAGCCCAACAAGACTCAATTTGGTGATAACATTTTATCACGCTCAAAATTTTTCAAAACATTGCTTAGATAGGGTCTTCCTAGTTTTGATTTTATGTCAATTTGGATCATGAAAATTGGTAAAACGGGGTGTAAATCATGCTTATCCTAAATCCTAAAATCATTATAGACCATGTCTTGTCAGCTATTTGTCATCATATATCATCTCATGGCTCATTTTTAACCTTACTCTTAACCTATTTGTTTTTACCTGTTTTCATAGCGCACATAGTTATGGATTGACAATTTGCGCTACCCAATCACCTAAAATTTTTGTAGAAAATCTGCCAAAATTATAACTGAAGCTACTACAAAAACATGTTTTTTCTATGTGAAAAGAGAAATGGAAAAATGTCAGTTTTCTAGAGGTCTAGGGTTAATCCAAATTCACATGATTGGTTGCTTGAGTCATGCGTCACACATATTCATAAACTCATGCCATCATCACACTTCATTCCTCATTTTTGTGATGATCCCTCTCAAATTTAAATTTAATTCCATAAAAAAATCACCCAATCTCCTCTTTGTAATTAAATTTTCAGCCTTTTCATGTATCAGTCAGATGTCACCTTTGAAAAGTTTAGCTTTGTGGCAAGCAACTGGCTATCCAATTTGTTTTTTACAGGTGTCACATTTTTAAGAGGGCAGCTTGGGTTATAAAGGGAGATGGACATGAAGAGGAAAGAATAAAAAGGAGGCTTTATGGTTAGATAGGATACCATGGACCTTAATGATCATGGAAGACCTCAGCTTCACACAATTTTTCATCCAAACAAGTTACATGCATTTATGCCAAGAGCTACAAGGGGATTTGTTGTGTGTTTTGGACTATTTGAGTTGTTGGTTTCAAGAGACATTTTCAAGCAACTGAAGATGAGTTTGAAAAATATGAATGAGATTTTTTATAAGCACGGTACGAGGAACAATAACCTCTTTCACTTTTATCTCATATGCTACCAATTTGGATATTCGCAGATGTATTTGGGACCTATTTTCAGAATTTAGAATTTTTCTGTTTTATACATGTTTTTATAATACTGATTCTGGATAGCTGGAGATGGTTTTAAAATAACCAAGGGAGGGGTTTCTTCATAACATTCTTATTTACAAAAACCTCCTCCAGTTTTGCAACAACTATCCAGGATAGGGAGATAGAAGCTCAACTATGAACCCTATTTTTTTAGAAAATCAGTCATTTTTATTGGTAAATGAACTTGCTAAAGGTGAAAATGATGCATTTTGAGGAGGGTAAGAGGAATTATGAACCAAAATTTATTTATCATCCTTAATAATATCAATTTTCAGACCTACTGGTGAAATTTTGAAGAAAAGGGAGAATTTTTAATTTTCTAAACTGAAGGTGTTTTCATAGCGCCAGCCAAACTTGAAGCCCAAAATGCGCTACGAAATTTTTGAAGATGAATTTTTGATAAAAAGGGTTGTTAAACTGGAAATTAAACTTTGGAAAAACTTTTATTAGCTATTTTAACCTATAAAATATATCCATGACAAAAGAGAGAGTTAATAGATGGTAGAAGTTGGTGAATTAAATTTGCTACCAAAAGTTGCTACGAAATTGCCTTGTTTTCCCATGTTTTGGCAGCAAGTTAAAATTTTGGAAATGTATGAAGGATAAAGATATTTTTCAAGGTTATTTTCCATATGGAATGTCAAAGAGTATCAGAGGAAATATTTTCTGAATGGAAACACTCATCACGAGGGTGGTTTGGAGATGCCAATTCATCATGCTACCACTTCATCAACATGACAGCTCATAATCAGAATATGTGGAACAATTCCTAAATTCTAGCCATAATGTTTTATGCCACCTCATAAGGCTGCTCTTTAAATAAAAACTTTTTATGTATGGAGTTTTAATAGTTAGTTAAGTTAATAATGAGTGAAAGACTCCTATTAGGTTTCTAACTCTCGAAAACAGAATTGTCTTGAATTTTCATCCTTGTAATCAGCTGTTAGTTAGATTAGGTGTCCTTGAAGGTATTTGATGGTCTATCCCAGCTAGAAGACATTGATCAAAGGTATCTAATTCTATCAATAGGGAGAGGAAAAAGTTTGAGAGGGTTGGGAGATGATTACTTGACACTACCACTGTTGTAATTTTTTTTTAATATCAGAAATATATAGTTGCAACATGACTATTTCAGACCTTAGATTCTTCTCTATATTCTTATGTAATTTTGTTCTATCATTATTTTAATTTCTCTCTACTTTTCTAGTTGTATAATCACTTGGAATTCATGATTACATGCTCCAAATTCCTGTATACACTAAGTCTCTTGTAAACGTCATGTTTTATTAGTTTACTTATGTATAATCACTTGGAATTCATGGTGAAATGCTCCAACTTCCTGTATACATATAGCTTGTTTTTTTTTCCTTCATGTGTGGTTTGATAAGAATACAATTGCCTCATCTTCCATGAGATAAGTTGACTTGTGACTTAGTTTTAATATTGACTCCATAAGCCCAATGGTAATTACTGGTTTACATCTTTAACCTACACACATTCAATCCAATTGAGAGTTAGCCATTTTCTTTCAAGTTATTCATTGAATATCCTTTATCCTTTTGAGAGATCCCTCTTAGATTGGAAAGGATAATTTCTAGTTACAATTTGGTTTGAAATAGTTACTCCAAGTTGACCGTTAAAGCATCCCAATAGGACACAATTTGGTGATAACAATGAGGTAAGTAATGATTCTGATTTTCAGATTGTAAATGAATAGGGAGGTAACCTGACAACTACATTTCCTTGAAATTTCAAAAGAAATATTTTCATATTGTACATAATGTGTATATATATATATAGATATGTGTGTGTGTGTGTGTGTGTGTGTGTGTGTGTGTGTGTGTGGAATTTGCTTAATTTTTTCTTTTACAACTTTCTGATTTTGTCATAGTTGTTGTTCCTTTGGGGACAATTGCCTCTCTATTGTGTACAACTCGTTGTTCCATCATGGAACAACTACTATCTCTTTTAATCACATCTATTGTTCCTTTGGGAACATTTTTCACCCCTCTAGCACAATTTTCTTCTTAAATATCAAAACTTTGGTCAAGACCATTATTCTCTTTGACACAACCTTGTTCTTCCCTTTATTACAGCTATCAATGTTCCATTAATCACAGTCAACGTCTTTATGAATGTTGTTTCTTTGGGTACATTTTCCGTTCCCTTTGGCACAAATTACTGTTTCGTCGTCGTCAATTCATGAAGTCACAATTGTTGTTCCTTTGGTTACAAATGATGTTCCTTTGGGTATGTCTATCATTCCCTTCAACAAAGCTTACTGTTTCATCACCGTTAATTCATAAAGTCAGAGATGATGTTCCTTTGGTTACGATTGTTGTCCCTTTGCCACCGCTTTTTGCAGTTGTTGTTTCCATTTTATCATGACTACTATTATTTGTCATAACAACTCCCATTCTTTTTGGACACGACCGTTTTTCCTTTGTTTACAACTATTACACGTTTTTTTTAACTATGTGTTTTTATTTTTGGTTTCAAAGCATTCTTTTATTATCATGATGACAAGTATTAAATTATTTTAAACATTACCTTATGAAGAGGATTTTATTTTATTGGAAAACCCTATCAAAATAAAAATTCTAGAAATCTTGATATTATGAATAATATAAAATTATTCATAACTTATTACCTTAATTACCATCAAAGTAGTTTTTCTTTTCTCCATATGGACTAATGATTTCCTCCAAACATAAAATTGCAGAAAGAAAATGACAACCTAAGATGGTAGACTTGTCATAATACTTATTTCTCAATACTTAACTCATAAGGAGTTGATGAGCCACCTCGTTCACCAATTTACATGAAAATATATATAGGAAAGAAAGCTTCTAAGACTTCAATTTTTTCTCTCAAAGGAATAGGAGGTCTTATTCTGAGCCGACCTACTCTGTTAATAGTACTTGAAATGGTGGCATTCCCATTATGGTCACCAAGCCAGGATAATGACCTTTGACATAAAACTCAAAGGGAAAGAGGTCTCAGCATGAGCCGACTTGTTCTCTTTGCTAAGATATGGTGAATGACATTGTTACCAACTGGTCACCATGACATAATAATGGTATTTTGAGGATTTTTTTCGAAAAGAAATAAATTTTTTAGTGAACAGGATACTATCATATCAAGAGGATAAAAGGAAACCATGTTGAGTCTATGGACGCCTGCTGGCAGTAGAGGTTGTCACATGCATGAAAGGACATGGGTAAGTGAAATCTCGCATGAATGACATGCTGCCAACACATTTAACCATGATGGCCCATCATTATAGTAGATTCATTCACATATTCTATATTGTGATCGTTGTTATATATTTCTATTTCTCTGCAATATTGTCTTCTGAAGCTCTGTACACAGAAACAACATAGTGAAAGAATGGGTGGAAAATATATCTGGAACGAACCAAATCGATTAAGGGTATCTGAACAAGCACAATGAATTATAGAATGAGTAGGCTGCATTGAATATCTCACCAATATACAGGGATTTGATGACTATGTTGCTTTGGAATTTATGTAGAACTTAAACCAGGGAGTAACAACAGTCAAATGAAAATAGATAATAATGAACGAA
The DNA here is from genome assembly GCA_034641835.2 of Pinus albicaulis. Taxonomy (NCBI): domain Eukaryota; kingdom Viridiplantae; phylum Streptophyta; class Pinopsida; order Pinales; family Pinaceae; genus Pinus; species Pinus albicaulis. Next base: position 1,512,971,306 of record CM076579.1, on the reverse strand, counting down.
ATAGTCATAACAGAAGTTACAAGCCTCTTCAATGAAGGAAAGATATGGGTGGATAGGCACATTGGGCTGCAGGGTGCCATGCTGGAATTCATAGATCCTAGGGAAGTACTAGTTTGGAAAGGGAAAGTATACCATCCAGCTTCCTTCCCATAACCATTGTAGGAGTTAGCAGTGATATTACATAGTTATATCACCTGAAAAGGACGGTACGATGTAGGACGACCATGAAATATGAATCTATTGGCGATGCTAAGGCATAAGGTAACTATAAATTTACCTTTATTTTGAAATAACCTTTTGCATGAAAGAGTTGAAAGAATTGGTAAAGCAAAGGATCATAATTTTGTAGTTAGTCACCATGGCCTTATAATGTTACTAGTCACGAGAGAATTAAACCATAAAAAATAACCTGGGATATTTTTATAGAAAGAATAGAATCGTGACCCCAAATTGAAACACGTGCCACAGAACTTGCAGAACCGAAAGTTGAAAGGATCACACAAGAACCTGCTAAAATATCATTCCCACCAAAGTTAACTAGAGCCGAGAGAAGAATAGTGTCCATTTTAATGTCCCTAACTGTTAAGTGTAGGAGATAAGCAAGAGTGATTAAAGAAAGAAATGGTGTATGCCCTATCACACAATTGACAAAGGAAAATATGCCCCATAAATCTCCTAAAATTCAGGAAGAAAAAAAACACTCAGCTCAAATTCGGGAAGAGGAGGTAGCTCAAGTATTGGAAAATATGGTGACCCTTTTCAATTCTGAGGAGGATGTAGTTCATTTTGAGTCTTTACCTGAACAAACTCCAACACATGATTTTCCAGCCTCTCCAAAATCTGAAGCGACCGAGCTATTGTAGTCCATAGAGGATCATGGGAATTTTTATTCCCAAGAACAGTTAGTAGAATCCGTAGAAAACATAATGGAAATTGGGTCTCCCTCTAAGGAAGAAGTTCAGATATCACCCAAACATCAAAGCATGAGAAATGACCTTACTAATATGTTTCAACCTAATAAGGACCTTACAGGCCTTGGCATTTTTCCCACAATCAAGGAAATTACAACTGAAGAGCTCGAGAATACCACTGGCATTCCTTCCACTTCAGCCACACCAACCAAATAATTTGTTGAAAGTACGAAAAGGAAAACTAGCTACAAAATAAGGTTGCCTAAGAAGGAAAACTAGATGCTATGAAGGAAGTTGAAGCAGCTTAAAATATGGATAAAAAACAATAGGAAACAATACACAAATAAGAAGGAAACATGGACCTTTGAAGTCCAGACTAAAAATTCTTACACTTTTGCAGGAATGCAAACAAAGGGTATTTTCATTTTTCCTACTATGCAGACATAATACATTCCTACTACTTTTATAGAAACACAAATTGAGTTACAGTTTAATGTGATAACAAACGAAGTAGTTTGTCAAACAAAATTGTGAATTTTAATCAATAGAGGCACTAAAACTGATGATGTGCCACTGCATACCCCACTGATTATGGATGTTACCATCCCGGAATTAAATAAAATATTGGAGGAACAACAAGAAGTTATGAAATGGTATCGAGGAGAAGTAGTGACCCAGAAGGAGAACCAATACTTATTACAGAAATTCGGAGCATTGTTTACTACTGAATATGAGACCTATGTTGAGCTTAGGGAAGCAAAGAAAATATGGAAATGGTGCAAGGACATCTCCAAAAAGCTTTTGCAAAAATCAAATAAGCCTACTCCATTTAATTTGATGCTCTATCTTGTAGGTGCCCAACTAAAAAATATGCTTTGTTCTTTCTTATGTGATATTTATTGCTTAAATTCAAAGCAATCCGGTCTGGGAAATCTACTGAATCTAATAATGTTTTCAATTTAATTAAATCCTTTCAAAAACAGGGTGATAATATTAAGTAATTTATGTGTGAACTGTATATGGACAACGTTTTCTTAGAAGAACAAAGGGATGAAAACCCTAGTCCTTTCATTGGTGATGTACAATTCCAAGATTTTATTTCTTTTGCTAAGAATCAGATTAAATTGTCATGCGCTCATTATATATATCGAAAGAGAGAAAATAGACCTGACCTCTAGGTTAGAGGGAACCCAAAAGTCCTCTGCGTACCCTCATTAAAACATAAAAATATTATGAAGGAAACAGGTGTTGTTCCTACATTTACATCTGTGCACAATAGTGTTTTTTAGATTGGTTTAGAAGACTTCGAAGAAATCAGAGTGGAAGCCCTTCGAGTAGCTAATCAAAGGTGGAATATTTCCTCCACCGAAGTAAAAAACAGGGAACCCTTTAATTACCGAAATTTTAAGGCAGGAACCAACAGATTTCAGAAATATGCTCAATTGGTCTTGTTTGAAGAACCTAAATGGATTAGTTGTAAATATCGATGTCCTATCATCTGGTATCCTCCAGATGTGTATAATCTTGAATATGAACTTTCTAAGGAAGATGATGAAACAACCCTTAAACATGTCTAGAAGAGGAATGGATTCTGATACTATGGTGAATAGTCCTATCCAGCTTAGTCTTTGACACTTTTACATGTTAATCATCTATTTGCATGAGGACATGAAAAAACATAAGTTGGGGAGTGATGTTGGGCCACATAAATGGTATGTTTCTTCCCATTGTTTCTCTAGTTAAACATCTATGTTGCAAACATTTTTAGTCTAGTTAATGATAATTTGAGAGGTATGTTATTTGTAAAATGTAATTAATAATAATTTAGTATTTCATTTTGTTAGTAGGTTAATTTGAGTATTTTAGTTATCATAAAGTAGTAGTTTGGGTAAATTTGTGAAAAAAAGAAATATGTTGAACAAATGTTGTTCCCTTGAGTGCTGAAGAAGAAAAATACTCCTTGACGACCATTGGACTGATCATGGCGTGTTGACTACAGATTCCTATCTATCATCGTGGAACGTGTTATCACCAAAATGGGACCTTGATAGGCTTCTGATCAGACCACTTCAGTGTAACTATTTCAAACCAATATTTTAGCTGAGGCTTAGCCTCCTTAGCCTGAGAGGGCTCTCTCAAGGGTTAATGATATTGATTAAAGATGTAGATAGATGGCTAACTCTAGGGTTATGATATTCTAGGTTTATTGGTTCAAAGATGGAGACTAGCTACCATTGGGCTATGGAGTCAGTGACAGAGATAAATATAACAAATAGCTCTTCTTATAAAACTGGGGCTTGTATATACTTCAATGAAAGAGTGATACATTCAGGAAAGTCTCAATATCTTGAGGTTCAAAGGAAGTCAGAGCATGTGTGCATGAATTTTTAGTAATGATACATCAAGGTATTGAAACGAAAGTATTTAAAAGAGATTCATCAAAGCTTAACACTTAAAGGAAGTTAGAGCATGAATGACCATGAATTCTATGTAATAAGTGTCAAACATTGAATAAAACCATCCACAAATAGGACCTAAGAACTCAATTCACCATAATTTAACACTTAAGGGAAGTTAAAGCATGTTCCTCCATGAATTTTGAGTAATAAGAATTAAAAATATGGAAGTAAAACATATGATAGAAGATAAATCTCACTGAAGTACACTAAGAATCTCAGCTTCAGAAAAGTTAAACTGCTTCTGTATATATCAGTCCCTTCATAGCATTTACAAAATTAGTCGTTTTCTATAAAATTTTCCAACTCGTAATACATCAAATTTTACACTACTTATAGGCATTTAGCCTTTACAACAAGTCTGCCAAGTGGCTAGACCAGTTAAATTTCAACTGACACTTAAATCTAACTACTAATTAGATTCATAAAACTAAGACTCACACCTTTCGAATTAGGAGTTAGAGTCCTACTATCACTCAAACTCCTATTTATTACATTTAAACTAAATATTATCCCAATATTCCTCGAAAGGAATCATTTATTTGAGCCATACTGACCATCAACAAAACATTAATAATCTGATTTCCTTCGTGAAGTTATTCTGCCTATCATTAAGGAGATATTAGTTTGATGACATGGCACATGTGAAATAGTGTCTTCAAACTCTTCCTTTAACTAAAAGTTTCCACTTGGAAAATATGATACTCTTTGTCATCATCTGATACTCTTTGACAACCTGCTGAGGAAAAACTTTAAACATGTTTTTACCTTCTTCCCATTTACCAACATTAATCATGAGAACAAACACTGCTGTCAAACTCTATTTTGAGCTACGAAAATAGTTTATTTTAGTAGCGCACACAAAAAAGGTAATATGTGCTATTCCTCTGCTGTTTTTAACCTTTGGAAGATGTTTAATGATAAAAAAAAACTAAACATGACCTTCAAAACTCTTCATTCCCATCAGTTTAGGTCTCTCGAAACAAAAAAGAAATCTTCAGAAATTCCGCAGCAAAAACTGGGCTTCAAGCCTGACACTTGCTGTGCAATTGTCTAATACTTTGGAGACTTGAAAAAACTTAGATCTAAGCTTCAAAAAAGTCTATGAACATGCCTGTATGTATTTTATTGATAATATAAGAAAAAATATGATGATCTAATTGTTACCTCCTTATCTATCAGCAGTTTCTTTTTGAGCAGTTTCAATAGCTTTGTTCATGATTCCTCTTTCCAAGTCTCCTTTCTTTGATTCTGTCTTCATCAACTCCATCTCTTATTTTAACTCTTCCACTTGTCTTTGAAGGCTTCTCCTCTCTGCTTGTAAACATAAGTTCCTCTTTCTTGTATGTGACACTATGATGCGCAAAGGCTGTGTCCTCTTCAACAGATTTCTGGATTTTCCAATAGAAGTCTCAAATGAGTAACTTGGTCATTCACTTTCTTCTCCACCTCATCTATCATCTCTCTATCTTTCTTATATATTTACAAATATTTCTTTGTCTCAGACAATTCATCCTTAAAAACTTTCAATTATTCTTCCAAAATCTCCTTTTCAGTTTTCTCTATGACCTTGTCTTTTCCTTTTCTCTGTTTGACTGTTTCTTCTTTGTCTTTGCTCTATCTTTTAGAAGAATCTGTCTCGGGTTTCCTTTGAAAATTTATTTTAGATTTATCTATCTTCTTATCTTTGATAACCTCTATCTCACTTGGTGATATAACAATAACTTCTTATGCCATTTCTCCATTTCCTTTATCTTCCTTCTTTTTACTATCACCAATAGTAATAGTTTCTAATATTTGTGACCTAGTGAGAGGATTTCGAGGTTTGAAAAGAAAGGTTGAATCTTCTGAAGAGAAGTCTAATTTCTTGACTATGAGTACCTTACCTTTCGCTTCGAATATTTTAACTTCATATGCTTTCACCATAGGAGTTTCTGCAATGTCTATGGCCTGTAGAATGTCTTCAAGTCTGCCTTTACCTTTAACAACTTCTTTAGTGTTTCCTTTAGACCTCTTGGCTTCAGATTTGATCTTGTTGTCTAGGACATGCTTTTTAGTTTTCTTTCTAGTTCTAGTTGCTGGAGGTGATGATGTATCTTGGACTAAATCAACTTCCTCTACCAAATCTTTATCTGTAACCTTTAAACCTTCATGTTGATTTCCCTCTAATTCTGCAGTGGTATTGAAATTCATTTCTTGTCTGGAAAAGAAGTTTTAAGCTTGGAGACTTTCCTTGGAGATAAAAGACCTAGCTCATATCCATTCATGAAAAGGAACAATGCCCAGTCTCTGTTTAATTTATTTATCTCCTCCAGAACTAGAAATTTCATCAACCCATGGTGAAAAATGGAGGTTTCATTCCTTTCAGGTCTCCCTTGTACCTTGTTTGCTATTTTTTCGAGGCTTCTAAAAAGATAAAATGTAATATCTATCAAATTCTTCCCTTTTAAATTGACCACGAAGTCTCATGATACCTGTTGGTGATGCCCTTAAAATTTATGACAAAACTAAATGCACCCTGCATTTGTAAATAACTCAGTGAAATATTGATCTTCCAAAACATAATTTGGAGCTGTAGGTTCATATCTGAATGGTAAAACTTCTTTGGTGTAGCCTTTTTTGGAAATGTTGTCATTGATGGCAAAGGAGATGGCAAAGGAGGAGCACCTAAAACAGCAACAAGGCAAAAAAAATAGAAGCAAGGAGCAGAGGAAGCAGTGAATTGAAGCAAAGACAAGCAGTGAATTGAAGCACAGACAAGCAGTGAATTGAAGCACAGAGCTGCTGAGGGCTTCGTAGATTTGTAGGAGAGATCTGCAGAGAATAGGTTGTAGAAGGGCCAATTGATCGAAAATATAGCCAAGCAAAAGTTGTAAGAAATTTCACTATAGAAATGAGGAATTTGTTTCAGTATTTCTGTGCATTTGTCAAGTTAATTTCTGTGTGAGAATGTTTGAATCCCTGTGGTTACTGTATGATTGGCTTGCACTTTAGAAGCCAGTGTAAGAGAACCGGTGTGATCAACCCCATGTTAATAACCAATGCCAATGTGTAAGATGAGTGATTGTATGGCAATGTAGAGTCCGTAATCTGTAGTGTGGCTAAATGGATGTTCTAAACATAATAGGGGAGGTCATTGTTGCACCTTTAATGATTGACTAGCGTGGGGAATTGTGTGATAAAACCCTGTGTTATAGTAATGTTAGTGTGTTGATTCATTGTGAGAAGCAACATAAAGGTTGCCCATATAACATGATGAGAGTTCCTGATTGGAACCACGAATGAGGATTATTTAGTTGATAATGGCAATCGAAGGTTGAAGGGGTCAAAGGCATGTTCAACTTTACGGTGAGATCGAGCCCTGAGATGAAATTAGAAACACAGAGTTGAATGAAGCTTGTGTAGAATGATTCTTCAGTGGTAGAGCGATGAAGGAAAAATAATAAAAGGTGGAGCTATGTATCAAAGGGAGAAGAACCGAAACAAGAAGTTATAAAACAAATAAATGAAATGTTGATAGTACGTGGGATGGAACCTTGAGTTAATAAGTGGAACCCTAATCAATGAACATTGAAAGTGGGTTCAAGATCAAAACAAGCAGTATCACGTAACTTTGAAGGCGGTAAGTGGATTTCTCTTTTTGAACACGATCTATGTCGCTGGCGGACACATGGAGAAGGGTGGTATAGTAATACCACCCCCATCGCGTTTTTTCTGGGCATTAAACCTCTGCACGAAAAGAAACGCGATATTGGATTATGGTCATCAGATCATCCTGGACGATGTGATAAGCTTCCCACCGTCAGATGAGAAGGGTGCGTTAAGAGGCTCGGCCCCAGTTCATCGCAGGGCTTCTGAGAGTTAAATTTCATGTCGTTTAATCGCGCAATTGTCGTAGGATCAAAGGGCTGGAGCGCGACAAGATTTCAATTGTTGGATGCACAAGGTATGTTATATCCTATTATGGACCCGAACATATATTCTGATTTAGTTTAATGTTGAGTGGTTTATGGGTGTATTGTTCTATTAATCACCCCCAATGTAAAATATCATTGAGAGGCCCGAGTATTATTAGCGCTAGTGGTTTGATTAATTATGTGCTGGGGTCTTAATAAAATTCCACCGCTTATTAAGGTTTGCAATATTTTATTGGGGAATGTATATGTATGGTGAGATACATATTTTGTTTGATACGAATCGAATGATCTATGGGCCAAGGACGCTTATATGTGTATCCCTTGGAATTAAGTTCCACATCAAAGGTTCATTAAAATTTTCTTAATGTTTGAACGAAGGCTGGAATGTAGGTTGATATGAAATATGTCAAAGGCGCGTATGTCAAGATCTATTGATTTAATATAAGGTCTGAAGGATATATATATATATATATATATATATATATATATATATATATATATATATATATATATATATAAGTTGGTGTTACTTAGCCAATGCAAGCTTGGTTGGTTCAAAAAGGAAAAAAGGCACATATGTATGCATTGTGGGTTTTTATAAACCTTGGGGAGAATTAGCCCCGCATGCTATTGTAGTTTTGGTGTTGGTTTTAAACCATTGGCAAACACATATATTATAATTAATCGAAGTTTATAACTCAGACCTTTGAACGAAAGGGAACGATAAAGTATGGCATGAGGCTTGTTAATTCTCGCATTGGAAAATGCATATATTACAATGAATCAAAGTTTATATTGCAAGATTTGGACCATTATAATGAATCAAAGTTTTATGTGAATTTCCCAGGAGATAGGAGGAAGGTTATAACTTTGGAATAGTTGGATTATTCGAATGATAATTTGAATAGTCATGAGAAAGGTTTGAACCCAAATTTCAAACATTGGTTCAGTTTATTTTATAAAATAGGGTTAACATATGGGTTTTAACCATTGATTCCAAAGGCAGCTTCCACATTTATTGAATTAAATTGCCAGCTCAGAAAATGGAGTATTAAAATTGCCCAGATTGACAATTGTATTGAATACAAATTAGTTGTATGCATTTTATATGCATAGAGAGAGAGAAAAAGTGGGCCTGACAGAGGTAAACAGAGTATGAAGAAACTGAAAAAGTCGTAGGGCATTTTACAGGCATGGTGAACAGAAGTATGCAGAACAGTTACTTAACAGTAGAAGAAAAGACAAAACTAGCAAAGCCAAAAGCCAGAAAAGGGGCTGAGTGAAATTAATGTGTGTAACTAAAATTGTGAATGTAAATGTTTTAAATTGACTTTATATTGTTTGTGATGCATTGGCAAGTCTCTGGAGGAAAACAAAAATCCCACTGTAATATTGAAATTAATACATATTGTTGTATTTTTTCTGAATGAGCTGGTAAAAGAAATGAGAAGGCAGAAGGAAAAGAGGCATGGCTGTCCATTTCAAATTCCCTAAAGAATGCTAACAGTCATAAGGAAATATCTATAAATAATATCTCATTGATATGCATAGAGAGGTTAGAGAATGAAAAAATGAAGCAGTGAGGAAGAGAAGAAAGGAGGAGTTGATAGAGAATCCGAGAAGATGCAGAGATGATACATGGCAGATATGAGGACTGATAGACAATAGAAAAGAAGGAACAGAACAGAGCTGATATCCAAGGTAAATCAGCAAGTGTTTTCTTTTGAAAGAGTAAGGAAGTTGGAGCTTCCCTATCAAGTTGTGGCTTGATAGATGTCAGTTGTAGCTGACTAAGGTAGGAGCCTTCTGTAGGTTGGTGCCTGCAGAAAATAGATGGGAGTTGGTGCTTCCACATCAAGTTGTAGCTTGATAAAAGTCAGTTGTAGCTGACTGAGGTTGGAGCCTCCTGTAGGTTGGTGCCTGCAGAAAATTGATGGGATTTGGAGCTTCCTTGCAAGTTGTAGCTTGCAGAATTGAGGTAGGAGCCTCCTGTGGGTTGGAGCCTACAGAAAATCAGTGGTGAGAGGGATTTGGAGCTTTCCTTTGCATCACAACAATAATACGATGTGGTTTTCTCCCTTTATGGTTTTCCACTTATATCTGGTGTCTATGTGCATGATGTCTATGTGTTGATATGGTATATCTTTTCTACATAATACTTGCTGCTCACATATTAAGACTGCTGGTACATTATCTAATCTACTTATTAATTACTACTCACAAATAAATATTTCTCACATATTATGTTGATCATGAAATGAAGGTGTTATGAAAAGTTTTAAAAGTCCATTAATGTGATAAACTGATTCACCCCCCCCCCACCTCTCAGTTTATCTAAGGGTTCAACAATTGATATCAAAGCAGGTTCCTTTGGTGTAAGCCTAATAGCTTGAAGGAGATCTGGTTGAGTCATGGACTATCAAAATGTACCTGTGTTAAGTACAACAAACTTTCCTGAACGGAGAGACAAGGTTAAAACAAGTTTAATGGCTTATGAACCTGAGGTATGGAAACTTGTATGTGATGGTTACTGCACAGACTCTCCCTCGGTGCAAGAACAACAGAGGAATGCCAAGGCAAAATGTGTGATATACAAAAATCTTCATAACAAGGATCTTAAGTTAATAATGGATTTAACCTCTGCAAAAGAAATCTGGGATAGATTGCATTTCATGCATGAAGTAGACACTAGTGGTTGCATAGTCAAGAAGGAGAAGAAAATTAAGAAGAAGAAAACTTCATGTCAAAAGGAAGATGCTCAATCAAATGAGGTACCTGCTAGTGTGAATGGAAGTAAGAACCATGAAGAAATTGCAGCTGAGGAAAAAGCCAAGCTTGACATAGCCTTGACTAAAATAGAAAGATTGAAGAATGAAAACAAAGACCTTAAGACAGTGGTGCAAATATGTGATGAGAGAGAATATGAAGATAAGAAAGAAATTGTTGGCCTAGATACACACCTTGAAGAAGCAAGGAAAATAGAAGACACTCTGTTGCAACAAATGAGAGAGAAAAGTCTGGAATGTGAGAAATTGGAAGAAGAAGTAGTGTGCCTCAGAAAGAAATTAGAAAAATCCCAAAGAGAATTATTAATGAATAATCCTCAAATGAAAAGCTCTGGACAGTTGGACCAGATTCTAAAGGCTCAAAGGTCACCTCTCATAAAGGCTAGGATAGGATATGAAGGTGAAACCAATAAGTCCAAGGTTGAAGATAATAGGAATGTCATTTTTGTAAAAGCTGTAAAGGACAGTGAAGCAGCTCAGCAGATTCCTACAGAAGTAGAAGCCAACAAGAACATGATTTGCAGAGAAACAAATAGAAATAAGCAGAGATATGAAAAAATAGAGAATGAGAAGATGAAACAATCAACTACTAAAGGCTCATACGATCCTGAGGATGCATTGAATAAATTTGGAAGATGTCAAAGAAGGTTCTTTCTGCCTATGGGAAGTATCACTTGTTTTTACTGCCATAAACCAAGACATGTTGTAGCACATTGTAAGATAAAGAGAATCAATGTTAACCAGCAAAAGATGCAGCAAATGAGAAGAACACCTGAAGCAAGCAAATGGAAAGGACAATCTTTCACCAGGTACACAAATCATTTCCAAGGCTACTATTATGCATGCAATACTTTTGGACATAAATTTGTTGAATGTAAATTTGATTCAAAAAGGGGAACAAAATATTATACATTAGTTCAAATGTACCTTGGCCAAATAAGATGTTATGTATGCCTCAAGATTGGTCACAAAGCAAAGGACTATAATCTTCCATATACATTCAAGAATGCTAGACAGAGGATGGAATCAAAACAGATCAATCAAAACTATGAATCTAAAAGAAGTGCAGACATTATGAAGAACCCCAACAAAGTATAGAAAGAAAAGAGAAAGGGGAAGCCCATTATCTCAATAATATAATGAATCCATCATAGTCTCAGGGGGAGCTTCTCTAGGAAGCAAAGCAAAAATCCATTTAGTGACAAATATGAAGCAACATCCCAGGGGGAGAGCAGTTCATAAATAGTCCCCATGAAATTAGTCTGAGAAGAGCTCCTTGGAATGTGAACAACTATAAGATCAGAAAGAGAAAGGACATTTTCTCTAACAGAGAAATAAAGAGTAAGAAGAATACCTGAAGCATTCAATAGCTGACAGATTGATGGAAAAAGAGAAAGCAGCAAGCAACCATGATGATAGAGGAAACATCAACAATGAACATGTAAGCTAAGAAGATATCAACACATTAAAGGATGATCACAAAATGCATCATACTGCTAGAATTAACAATGAATCACTTAAAGGAGGATGAGTAAGAGAAGAGCCTATCATCATTATGTAATTACATCATTCATATATGAAAAGTCCCCTTGGAGGAATGTAGTTAAGTGAGTGATTAATATTTGAGTGATCTATCCATGAAGATTCCTAGTAAATAAATTTAAGATGTCTTCCTGAAGATAATTATGTTAAGACAATTGAAATATACTTAAAGCAGCAATGATTCTGGAGCAGTCTTATAAAGGAAAATGCAGTGACATTCCTTTGAACATAACGATAGAATAAGCAAATGGTTAAAGATGTGAAGATCAAATTCAGGATACTGATGACTGTTGGTGTGAACAGTGGAAAGCTCAATAGTAGAATTTATGAAGGATGTCTTAAATTATGGGTAAATGTGCAAGTTGAAGTGAAATCTCTGGATGGTTTATCAAAGTAGTATCAAGTGGTGTTTAGGTACAAGCAACATGCTTACCAACAGATTACCAAGTTTATTAGTGGAGCAGCAGTATGGTACAGGTCCTCAGGATCAAAGGATTAAGAAAAAAGAACATTAAGGTAGTATCCCAGCGCTGTCTACATTATTCAAGCTCGAAAAATTCAATAAAAGAGCTAAAGGATCAGTATGTTGTTTGCACTTGAAACATTATATGGAGCATTGAAGCAGTATCTTTTCTATATATATACAATTGCATGCCTTCCCGAATTTAGTACTTACATATCAGGCCTCTCTCTCTTGAGATCATCCATAACACCATGTGAATTCTATTTGCTGAGATTTCAATTAAACATATTGAATATGTTTTGCTGAAGATCATCATGATAGAACAGTTAAAGTATCGAAATTATGAAGTATTAGTTGTTTCAGTTGAAGCTCAAAACTATGTTATTGATTCATTAAAAGCATACTTCAGCAGAAAGAATTTGCTGAGATTGATCATTGACATACATAACCCCTTATGTCATAAAGGAAATTGCATGATTGATAAGTGAGACTGGCTAATACATTGAATGTATCTAGCCTCAAATGTTTGTCTTGAAAGTACATTGTACAAGCAGTAAAATTTGGTATTTGGCCTCTTAAATTGAAAGATATCATCTAATCTCACAATAATTTGTAAACTCTGGCTTGATTCATTGATCACATCAGTAACAAGGACCTTTCAACTATTAAGTGTAATATCCTTGTCAGCAGTCCTAGCTCATATCATCAACAACAGGCAGTACAAGTGAACCACAACAATTGGTATTGGCATCATCGCAATTGAACAAATGTATATTGTAGATGTGCATTGCAGAAAAAGACTTACTCCATCTACCACCTTCCTCAATATATATGCATCGTAGATGAAGATTATAATATAGACTGAAGTATAGCTGAAGCAAGATTGATATGTCACATGGAGCATTCACAATCTTTAAGTATTGATCCAATGATGCATCTCTGATTATACAAGTCTGATTATATATGGTTGTCATCACTTACACTCTATAAAAGTGCAAGGAGTCTATGCTTTGGAATGGTATCAACTTACTGTGTATATCCAAGTTCAAATATTCTCAAAAGTGTTCTCTCAACAACTCTTGTACGCCAGTTTGGAGCAAGGAACAAACTCAGAAGAAGAGGGCCTAAACACAACTCAGAGAGAGGAAATGCAAATATAGATTCTACACTGAGAGATGTGCAACCCTTTGCCATTGATGTCAAAGGGGGAGGAATACTTGGAGGAAGCGACTTGGAGGAAGCATTGGATTATTGGTGGATGTGTTGCCATCAATGCCAACGGGGGAGACTATTGGAAATGTTATCATTGATGGCAAAGGAGATGGAAAAGGAGGAGCACCTGAAACATCAACAATGCAGCAAAAAGAGAAGCAAGGAGCAGAGGAAGTGGTGAATTGAAGCAGAGACAAGTAGTGAATTGAAGCATAGACAAGCAGTGAATTGAAGCACAGACCTGCTAAGGGCTGCATAGAGCTGTAGGAGAGATCTGCAGAGAATAGGTTGCAGAAGGGCCAATTGATCGAAAATATGGCCAAGAAGAAGTTGTAAGAAATTTCACTATATAAATGAGGAATTTGTTTAAGTATTTATATGCATTTGTTAAGTTAATTTCTGTGTGAGAATGTTTGAATCCCTGAGGTTACTGTATGAGTGGCTTGCACTTTAAAAGCCAGTGTAAGAGAACTGGTGTGATAAACCCCATGTTAATAACCAATGCCAATGTGTAAGATGAGCGATTGTATGGAAATGTAGAGTCCGTACTATGTTATGTGGCTAAATGGATGTTCTAAACATAATAGGGGAGGTCATTGCTGTGCCTTTAATGATTGACTGGCATGGGGAATTGTGTGATAAAACCCTGTGTTATAGTAATGTCAGTGTGTTGGTTCATTGTGAGAAGCAACATAAAGGTTTCCCATATAACATGATGAGAGTTCCTGATTGGAACCATGAAGGAG